>JAZAVK010000035.1:0-311237 GCA_037954305.1 Neonectria magnoliae
TGAGACGATATGTTGACCTCACTCGCCAACTGCACTGCAACACTCCTCGAAAGTGCATCAGTTTCAATCCCACCTGCAGATAGGCCACACGCATGAATGGAGTCTGAGCGGTCCAAGGACGATGGGAGGGACGACGACGATAGCGACGACGAGTAGAGGGGTGAATGCAACCACTGGAAGGGAAAAAGAAAAGACAGTGTAGAGATTGCTGTATAATCTACATGGTGTTGTCCGGTTTTGGTTTTGCTAGTGGGAGGATTTGCACGAAAACCAGTACCCAGATCGCCAATCTTTCTAACTCGGGCAGTAGTATCCTAGAGCAGCTTCAAGGGGGAGATGATTCGATGGCTCTCTAGAACACGAGGTAATTTCAACTGCCTAGCTGACATCTTCCGCTACCGTTACTTGAAGTTCTCGAAGCTATTCCTAGTCTACGTACGGAGTAGACGGATAATGTGGCTGAAAGGTGGCTGGCTCACTACGATGCTCAGTTGAGCTGAGTGGCTGGACAATGTACGAATACGTGGCTTCGTTCGATTCCACTCGGATTATACGAGGCCGGAAGCAGGCAAGTAAGTCCTTTTCGACGTGGGCTACCTGAGGCGTGCATTCTCCGTTATCAGTAGTTTCCTGCAGCGGGCTGTCATGATGACAACCGACTGGAGGGTGGCCTTGAATATCACATGTCAATCAGCCTGTCAGTTTTATCGACCCGTCCCATTGACTCGCATACGCGTGTCAGATCAGCCCAACCGGCCAGTCCTCATTCGACGGGTCCATCTGTGTCACGCATTCCTCTGCAGAGTGTGCGTTGTATTGCGGCCGCCTCGCCGGGGCTTTGTGTGCTGAGCGCCGACACCCACTTCCGGAGGGAGCTTTTGTTGGGCGGCCGCCGATCGAACGGCTCTGGGAGACGCCGCCAGGGTGAATCAAAACGAAGTCGACTCACCAACGATGGAGAGACATGGTGTATCTCTGGGCCAGACCTAGACAGCCAAACAGGTAGGTGAGCAAGCGGCGCTCCCCCGGAACTGGGTCGGACTTTAGGGTTTTTTTTTATCACTGCAAGCGGGTAGCTCGCGCGCGTTGCGCATCCTGCTTACGATGCGATCGGCCGTGTCGAGAGTGTGGGGTAAGCAAAGAAGGGGCCCCGTTGGCAGCGAAGTGACCTTCCAGTGCCGTCCAGGTGCACCCGACGCGCCCGTGGACCTATTACAGAGCCTCCATTTTAGGCTCTGAGATAGGCCCTCGCGCTCACTGGGCGTTTGCTGCTGGAGCGGGGAACGCGGCGTTGTGCTCCGTACGATGCCGCTAAATGGGGACGAGGGTATCCACTGCCGGCGGAGGGTTTATGGGGTTGACGGGGGATTTGCAGGAAGCATGTGATCGAGCTGCTTCTCCCCCATTTTCCAAAGTCTCTCTTCTCCCTCTGTCTCGGATGCGTGAAATTAGGCACGGATACCGTAGGCCGGTATCCAACTACAGCCAGTGCAATGGCATCAAACCGAACGAGCTAAAGATGGAAGTGCGGCAGTGTACCTAAGTCAACTACTTGCTACTAGTTGGGCCACCTGGATGGGACCGTCTTGCCCCAGTCGCCTCGCCTCACCTTCATGACTACAGTACTTATGGACTCCTCCTCCTCGTCCCTCACGTGGAGACATACCATCGAGCCCTATAGCTAAGGCCGTACTTGTTTTCTTCCTCCTCTTCTCACACTCTTCTCCTTCACTCTCTCTTCTCAATCGAGTGCTTTGCTCATCGCAATTCACCATCGCCGGTCATTCCCCTGCCGCTCTACAGTCTACACCCACGTAGCAATCCCTCCACGCCCTCCGTCTCTCAACAACCGAGCGTCCGTCATTTCTGTCAACGAGGATCATCCACAGCGAAAATATACTCCTCCTCAAGAAAGGGAAACGCCTCAGGACGCTAGATAGGCTCTCCCGCCGTCGCATTTCTTTTCCTGCCGCCCAGATTCGAGACATTGGCATCGTTTCGGATATCCCGGTTGGCTGGCGCAAAAGCCACACGGTCACAGAGCTCGTCAGACAAGACGCCAGGTCTAGAATTGACCCAACAACCACAATCACAACCCTTTTGTGCTTCATACCTTGAGACTTTGACGCTGAACGCCACCACGCTCCTGTCCATCTTATGACGGTCCGACAACCAAGTTGAGTCAGTGGCTGCCCATCTCCGGTGTGGTTTGGGCTGGGCCGAGCTCCCCTCACCCAACTTACCTAGCCTCAGCCTGATTGCCTGTCCCGGCCGCGTCGCTGACCATACGCTCCCAGGCATATTACGACCACGCTTTCTCAGATCTCCAGTCCCTCAATCGCCTTGCTCGAAATCCTCCTCTTCTCAGACACCAACCATGGCCGACGATGGACCCCCCCTCTTGCGGCCCATCCCACGACGCCCGTTTGGCCTCAACCTGACGAGCGCGACTCCTCCAGACGAGGATTCAAAGCCCGCGACCCCGGCCTTCTCGGACTGGGCCAACCCGCGTTTCCTTCAACCCAGCCCCGAACCAGCTTCTCTCAGCCGACCTCAGTCGTTTCTCAACCTCACTTCCTCGACCCTTTTTGGCATCTACTCTTCCTCCTCGCGCGATCCGGTCTATGCCGACCGCGATGAGCTGGACACTCCCTGGGGCACTGGCGCCCAGACCCCGATCAAACGGCCCAGCGTTGATGAAGCCACCTACGAGCTGATGCGCGACCGGTCCCATCCTGTTCGTCGACGCTCTTCTTTCCGACCCCTCGAACCTCCCACTCTGCTCGCCCCTGCGCCCTCACTCCAAACCCTCACTCTACGAGGCCTTCTTCTATTTTCTCTCGGCGTTGGGTATGGCGTTCTCGTCACCACCACTCGCTTCCACAGCGGAAAGGGCAACCTGACGTCGTTCACCGAGGGTATCGTTCGACCTACCTATAACTGGGCGCATCTGGCATTTTGGGGAGTCGCTGGTATTGCTCTCGGCGGCCTTTTACCGTGGTTCGATCGAGTATGGGAGGAGTCGTTTGGTGAAGGAGACGATGACGTTGTGGTGGAAACAGACGGGGCCACAAAGGACATGGACCCTAGCACCGATTGGGCGCTCGTCGTCCGGGCTGTCGGTGCCTTTGTTGGTATTGTCTTTGCTATTGTAAGTCTTTCACCGACATTCTCGTCCGAGTGTCAGTCAAGAGAGAAACTGACTGGTGCTTTAGCGAAAGGTGGCCTGGGCGTCCACTCTTCAGGTGTCCCTGTCGCTTGCCCTGGTGAACCCTCTTCTCTGGTGGCTGATTGACCGCTCTAAGCCCGGCCTTGTCCTCGCTGGCGCGGTCGGCCTCACGGGCTCCGTCTTTCTCCTTGGCATCAATCCAGACATGATGCCAACTCCCTCCGGACGCCGGTTTGGGAACGCGTCGGCCACTGGGGCCGCCCCCCACGACGACCTGCTTACCCTCGGCGGACTTGCCCGACAGGAGACAGTCGAAACGGGTGTATGGATGCTGAGCGTACTGTTCTGCAGTTGCGTTTGCTTTGGTAACATCGGCCGTCGTCTAGCTATGGGTCGGTCCACGGCAGCGAGAGGACGATGGGCTGGTGCACGATAATGGTCAAGGGAAGTTTTGTTTCTCTAGTTCGGAACGAGGTTCGGCTGGATGCCTCGAAACTTATCCAAGCGCCCACTCATTTGTTCGCGACTTGCAGGCGGAAAAGAACCTGCTGGGGGGTTTGGCATGGTCCATTGGGTTCTCAAATTTGGATTTTACGGTTCAAGTGGTTTGGTATGACTTGGCTTGGTCCTGCTGGGATCTGGTGACACATGCTGGGTGAAGGGACTCGGGCTTTTTTTATTTGGGTATTAAAAAGGGACCAAGAAAACAGAGGCAGGTTGAGCTGGACGGCGCAAGGATCACGGATTCTTTGGAACTGTTGATGACGCAACTTCACGGCATACATCCCACAATATATGACAGCTTCGAGACTTGGAGCTCGCCCACAAGGGACTGGAGCTCTCTCGAAGACTCAAATACGAAGACACCATTACAAACCTGATAATTTGCCAGTCTCCCTACTTCATGGACATGTCCCATGTAGTTTGTGTCCTGTCCTTCTTTTTTTTTCCCTCCACCTTTTATCTCTCCTTTTTACGTTCCTTTTTCCTTGTTGTCTCGTTTCTGCCCTCAACATTCCACCACTACAACCCTTTTGAGCTCGATGTTCTCACGATTTGTCGGAGTTGATGATCGCTTCAGAAAGAGCATGTGATCGTTGACGGATATCGTCGCCAAAGTCGATATTGGAGAGACCCAGCATGACGAGCATGCGGGGATTCTTGATCATTTCGATGACGGTGAAGGAGCGGGTACAAACGTCGTGAAAGGATAGGGCGGCGGCGCGGGGTCCAGTGGCTACTCGCGTGAGCAAGGCGGAAGGGAATTGATCGACACGGGGACTTTCAATGGGGGATTGGAGGGGATGGAGGCAACTTACCGCCATCGTTGGGGGGGATTTGGTCGGGATGCTTTGTTGGGCGGTTGTTGGAGATGTTGTCGAGCTCGGTCATGATGTAGTGGGAGCGCTTGACAAAGTCCCAGACATGGAACAGGTTGCGAGGCGGAGAAGGTGGAGTCCAGGCTGGGTGCGCCTCGATGGCCTCGACGAGCTCGGAGAGACGAGCGGTGATTTCTTCACGAATCTCAGGGGAGGGGATGGAGGTTGGGGCCTTGGAGGCGTTGGGCGGGGAGGCGAACATGATGGCGGTGATGGAGTGTGATGGATGAGGTGGGCTTGGGGAGAGAAGACGAATGGAGATGCAGGATTGGAGCGAAGACAAAGATGAGAGACGATAGGCGAGGCTATATGAAGAAGACAAGGTGAAAGAGAGAAGAAGAACAAGAAGAAAGGGAGAAGAGAGAGAGGATAAGTTACAAAGGTGTGAGCTGAGGTAAGGAGGTGTCCCTCTCCGCAAAGCTTCCCCGCTACGACAGGGACAGACAATGACAGGCACTGACGTCTAGTGGCTGGCTGACCTGTAAGACAGACAGGCACAGACAGGCACTGGGAGAGAGAGTGAAGCAGAGGGCGGCCAGGGTGTTGTGATGAAACCAACTGCCTCCAATCCGCGTGCGAGTCGATGTTATTTGCTTTGGTGATGGGCAGTCTCAGGCCGGGATCTGCGTTAGGGTCGAAGCCTACACCACAGTACACGGAGTACTTCGTATAAGAATACTACGAAGTCAGGGTACGGAATATACGGAGCACGCTCCTGGAGAATAACGGTACACCAACTAGAAGCCAAGAGACGGCCAAGGCCCTGCTTCAGGAAAGGCAAGCGATCAGGCGAGCGAGTGGGGGTGCAAAAGACGACTTCAAGCAAAGAAAAAAGGTCCGTTCTCAGAAAATTGTCTAAACTTGTCTTACCGTGCAGGCGGCCGTAAGCGGGGAAAACCATCATCGCCTACTAGTCGTCCGTAAGCCGCCATGATTTTCGCGAGATCGGCCACCTTTGCCATCCGTTCTTTGTGTTGTTCGAGATCGGGATCGGACAGGAATTAGGGCAACTTGGGGTCGCTAGCTATTTCCCGAGAGTGAGAAAGAAAAACAGGGAAATAGAGGCGAAAGCTGCGAAATAGGTACGAAGTGGATAGTACATAAACGACTGGGGTCAGCATGAGCTTTTCGATGCGGGAGGGAGGCCTAGTAAGTTCCGGGACGACCCAGAGAGGTGGGACGAAGCCATTCGCGGCGGTCAGAGCCGCAACAGCGGATAGATGAGTACATTCTGCACGTTCAGCCCCAGGGCAAGTAAGGCACAATTCGGTAGATGCAAAGTGCAATGGCTGGGAGCGGTACTTGGTTGAAGGTTTATTTGGCATGTGATGGCGTATTAAACTAAAAGACGGTCTGGATACTGTACGGTACACTGATCTGAGAGGAGAAGAGCTTGTGTGGGGAATTCTAGGGCGAGAAGGACAACTCCGTGGCCTGATGGTGAGGTTTGACGCTAAGCGGGACTGGGTACAGTAGTCCGTCTACTAATTAATACCAAGGTGTGATGATCTGCCGGCTACTATTGATTCATTATAGGTACGCCAGTGGATGTATACCGGTATGCCTAAGTTAGAGGTCGACGCAAGGTCCCAACGACGCGACTCGCTGTTGCGACTCCGGGTCAACTAGAAACTACAGCACGTCCCCGGCGACATCCAGAACCTCGGAAACGAGACATCGCATCTCCGCCGTCATGGGAAGCGAAGCCAAGTCGTCCGCGCAAGCCCACACGCCCATCGAATGCTCGTCCTTGTTGACGCAAAACCCCGTCCCGTCTCCCTCAATGGTAGTTTAGCTGAAAAGCGTGTCGCAGAACAGAGCGTGGAGCTTCACCAGAGACGCCCGCGATTGTCTTCTTGGTGGTGTATGTCATGGGTGGCAGGGAAGATATGATGTGCGATACCGTCAGCTGTGTCTCTTCGGCGACTTCTCAAATGACGGCAGCTTGGATCGAGTCATCTGTGGCGTCGACTTTTCCACCCGGAATCTCGAAGACATTGGGATAGTACGGTTCTTCTTCGTTTCGTCTCAAGAGCAGGATCTGGCTTTGTAGGGTCTTTTCTTAAGATTGCCGCGCCGACTGTGACCTTGTTGATGGGCGAAGTGCGCGTTGAGTTGATTTGCTTCTCGAAGGCATCACGAGTCATGTTGAGGTACTCCATATTTGGCAGAATTGGTGGATGCAGTGCAGGCAGACTAGATCACGACCGAGTGAAGCTTCTCCCTTCCTTTGTTGCCTGCAAGGCTGCAGAATCAACGTTGGCCGGCCGGTCCCAAGGGTGCCGGTGAATCAAGGGTCCATGGTGTAACCGCACCAGTAGCTGCACCGTAGCCGCACTGTAGGTTGCTCTGCAATCCGCTTGCGCAGCCGTGGCTGTGGGAGCGAGTGCTGTAGAATGCACTAGACACATCCGCACTGTGGGAATATGCACGGACTCAACGTTGCACACACACCAAGGCCAAAGTCGACCGGGGTTGGCTAGATGATAATGATGATGAGTGCACGAGGACTTCGGGGGAAGGCGCGGCTGTATTGACTAATGGACAACCTAATCTGTCGTGAGGCAACAACACTTTGGCCGACTCTACTCGTCATGCATCACCATCAAAGCATTCGACAACCCGTGCTCCCGTACCTGTCATCCTCCTCATCCATCACTAACCCAGCCCAGCTGCCACGCCAACAAAAAAAAAACCGCCCTGCTGCAGCCCTGCTCGATAAGCGAGCCGGTTGATATGCGGAATTCGGCCGCCGGGTCTGGACTCTCTTAGAAGCAGTTTTAAAAGGTCGCTCCAGGGTTCTGTTCTCGTGCTGCAGTTGTGGTGCAAGGTCAAGTAAACAGCACCACCAATGGATCCGGGCCGCCACACTTTTAAGTCGTTGCACGCAAGCGACCAATCTGACTCGAAATGGTCTTAGTAATGACGACAACGACTTTGTTTTTTTGCCTGCTCTCCTTCGCCCAAACGCACCAACAGCCAAACAGACTCCCGGCGTCGAGGATCCCAAGAACCGTTCGGAAGGGGGGACGGGGGAGTGCGCGAACGGGTGGCACTTTTGTATCCATGTCTAGGGGTCATCCAAACCGCCTCTGGCCGTCGACGGAAATCCGAAAGAGAAAGAAAAGATGGTTCTTGCGTGTCTCGCATTCCCTTTTCTCGACCCGTCGACCCGGATCTGATCTGTCCCGGTGCCAACGCAGCCAGAAGGGGAAAACCCACTACCCGGTAGGTCAGCCTCAGGGACTAAAAGGGTCTTGGGGAACTAAAAGCAACGGTAAGCTGCAACGGAGTACTTCGTTCTTTTGGCTCTAGCCCGTCACGATCCAATTGCCGTCGGCCGTGGGTTCGGTTTCGCGTCCCTCGCCGCCTCATCCCGTATCCCGTCCTGTCATTTGGCCCATTTCCCACCCGTCCAAGTCACACTAATACCGCCTCGCCTCTGCAAGGGCACCCATGCCGCAGCCCGACGTCATGAAGCTGCCCGTCAATCTATCAATCTTTGAGTCTATGACCACCATCCCTCCATTAGTGCTATGGAGTATTTGTAACATGCCAGGGCCCTCTCTGAACACTTGACACCCCAGTCCGGCGCTGCCTCCGACTCCGCCGCCCATCATTCTGATCACATCGTCCATGTCTGCTCCCGCTCGCCCCTCGTCGATTGTTCCAACTGCAACTTCACCTCAGTCATGACCGCCTTGTCCGACGGCGCCAACCCCGAGCGACTTCACTAACCTACGTCCGAGATCTTCATCGATGAACGCCTTGAATACAGCCAGGCCTCGTTCCCTGGACTCAGCCGCTTCCATCATCTTGATGCGCTCACCGAGTCTTTTCCATCACTCACTACAACAAAATCGTCATCGCCGAGACGTCGAATAGGACCCTTCATCCCGTCCTCCACCTCCGGCTTCGCTCTTGCTTTGGTCACGCCAGAACCACACAACTGATCGAGACCGAACCCCGTCGCCCGTCACAAGTTGTCAGCTATCCCAAAAACCACTCGTCTCCTCGTTCATGTCACCCGACGTCCAGCCCCGGGCACCGGCGACCAGTTCACCTCCCGCTCCTCGTGAGTCGCCGGGTCAAGACACCGAGCCCAACACCGACTCCGACTCCGACTCTGACTCCGACTCCGACTCCGACTCCGATCAAGATATCGTCCCTCCTACCCTGACCACTCCCATCCGGCCTCGCGACCTCGTTCGCCTCTTCCAATGCCAGATCTGTTCGCTGCCGCTGCGCGAGCCTGTGAGCCTCCCATGCGGTAAAAGCATGTGCCGGCGATGCTTGCCCGAAATGCACTTGCGCGCCAACATATCTTATCCCGCCAGTCCCACTCGACTTCGGGGCTTTCGATGCCCGTTCCCAGAATGCCAAAAAGAGCATGCCCTCGAGGATTGCGCCGTCGATGTGGTTCTCCACAAGGCTACCCAACAACTCAGAGGCGATGTTGACCTGGTGAGAAATACGGCCCAGGTCTTGGGTGTCTCGACTCGCATCTACACCCAAGACTCGTGGGCTATTGCCGGCATTGGGTCATTGAGAGACAATGATGGCAGTTCGCAAGTGCTTGAGGGCGGGAAACTCGTTGCGACTTATACTCTAGCCGAGGATGGCGATCTTGCGTACCAGGCCGAGGTCTTGTACGACGAAGGATCAAAGACCTCCGGCGCTGACGACGATATGAACGATGATGGTCTGACGGCGAAAACCCAAATAGCGACGCGCGCGGAGATGGACTGTCAAGTGTGCTATGCCCTCTTCTGCGACCCATTAACCACGGCCTGTGGGCATACCTTTTGTCGGTCATGTCTCCATCGCGTTCTCGACCACTCTCGTTACTGTCCCATATGTCGTCGCCAACTCGCCATCAATCCACTCTTGAACAGCACCGCCTGCCCCTCTAATGAGACTTTAAGTCGCATTATCCAGTCTTTCTGGCCCGACGAGGCCAAGCTCCGTAAAGATACAGTAGCGGCTGAAAGCGCGAGCCAGCTCGAGGGTTACGACTTTCCCCTTTTCATCTGCACCTTGGCCTTCCCCAGCATGCCAACCTTCCTCCACGTCTTCGAGCCTCGATATCGTCTCCTGGTGAGGCGGGCGCTCGAAGGAGACCGCACGTTTGGCATGGTCCTCCCAAAGCGATCTCGGGGAGGCGACGACCCAGACTTTCACGAGCTCGGTACCTTACTCCGCATCGTCAACGTGCAATATTATCCCGACGGGCGGAGTCTTATCGAGACTGTTGGTCTGTCTCGATTCCGGATTCTGCGTCATGGCTATCTCGACGGGTACACCGTTGGCAAGACTGAACGAGTCGACGATGTGAGCCTCGAAGAAGAAGAGGCTATGGAGGCTGCAGAAGCCGCACCGCCGCCGTCGCCAGAAGAGGCCATTTCCGACGATGTCATGCCTCCGGAGGAGCCATCAGAACCGCACCCCACAGACCGTTCTGGCCTAATTACAGCGGCGGACATTGACGCCATGTCGACACAGAATCTCATGCAGTTCACCTCGTCCTTCATCACCCGCATGCGCAACCAGAGCGTTCCCTGGCTGACGGAGCGCATGCTCTCCATCTACGGAGAGTGCCCCGACGACGCCGCCAACCTCCCCTGGTGGTTCGCCAGCATGCTTCCCGTGAAAGAACTTGAGAAGTACCGCCTCCTCGGCACGTCCAGCGTCCGCGAGCGCCTTAAGATCTGCTGCGCGTGGATTCTCGAGTGGGAGGCGGCCCGATGGTGAGTACAACAAAAAACTTGCCTTTCTCCTACTTCCATCCATCCATCACAGACGCTACGTTCGCCGCCGTTTACACCGCTGTCGCTGTCCTCGGATGAGAGCCCAGGCTAAAACGATGTCATTTGTCAGGACGAAGCTGATGTACAGCCGGCCAGGTCTCTCCCCGACTGCACCATCCTCTGACTGAGTACGGAGGCCTCATTTTGCAAAGCATCATTGTCCGGGGGGGGGGTTTTTTTATTGAATTTTCAAATCGACCATTGTATCCAGTATCGAGATGATCGATTACCACGAAGACACGTTCGCATTTGCATCGTAGCACAGAGAGAACGAGATGGTGTTTCTGCCGGGGCATGTTGGAGAGGATTAGGCAATGATTGCATTCTGTACCCTGATTTTTGCTGATACCACTTTATTTTACAACGTAGATACATCCCATGATATTGACGAAGACTGTCCTTTTACCACTGGGGTCCTACATCTCCGCCATACTTCCCCTGTGTGTCGACCGCTGCCGAAGGGTCTCCCCAAGCCGGGGTAGGTGCCGCAGTCTCAACCCACGACCCAGGCATGACGTTGTTTGGTGGGTTGGAATTTGCTGTGCTATCCCCGGGTCGGTCTTGTCCCCAGGCAGTAGCGTTGCTATTGCTTCCTTGTCCGTTCTGATCTTCTGGTATAGTCGTGCCCCAGTCCTTGGGACTATAGTGGGATTTGGGCCAGGTATCGGAACCCCAGTGTTCGCCCTGCTTTCGCCGTGCTGAGTCGTTACTTTTCTGGGAATGCTGGGCCGAACCCCCCCATTCGTTCTGCCCTTGCTGGCTGTCCCTTGTCTGATTCCATTCATCATTTGGAACGGATCCTCCCCATTTACTTTGTTGATCACGGGGTCCGTCGTGGCTGGACCATCCTTGGTTGGAATGTGGGTGGGCGCCGTCTTTGCCAGAATGACGCGTTTCCTTTGAAGCATGACGGCCATAACTGCTAAACTGCGACTTGGCTCTCTTGGGGAGGTAGGGATTCGGCTTGTCCTGGGCATGTTAGCAGAGTTAAAGCATGGGCAAAGGCGACTCACCTTGAAATCCTCTGGCCCAATGTTGTTCAGTCCATCCTTGTCCTTGTCCTTGCTAGACGGAGGGAACCCGGCACCTCCTGACATGACGTACATACCGCCATCCGGTTTCATTTGTTGGCCGTCTAGTTGTGCTACGGGTTGGCCTGGGGGTCCTGGGGGATAACCCGGGGGAGGTGCCATGGTAGTCCAAGGCCCAGGCGGCATCCCCTGAGTAATTGGAACATGGTTATAACCGTATCCTTGTGGCGGTTGGGGCGGCTGCTGGGGTGGGTGCTGATTATTGAACCCGTAAAAGTAGGTGTTCTGAGTGGGATGAGGTATTCCCATTGGCAGCGGCTGGTTGTTGGTAGTTCGAGTGGGATACAACGCATTCCCATGGTGGTTGCCGTAGACTGGTCCATAGTACACACGTACAATGTTGTGTTCTTGGTCGTAGTAAGCGTTGGGAGGAGGATCTTCAGGAGTCTCGACGACTCGCTCTGTCTGAACCACTTCGGCACGAATGGGTTCGATCAGGTTCGGGCGCCTAGGGTTTGGGAGTGGCATGGCCTCTGGATAGTTGCCCTTCTTAGCCCCATCCTTGTTCTTGGACTTCTTGGAAGTCGCCTTCTCGGTTTCTTCGCTTTGCTTTGTCTTCTTAGACTTGTCCTTCTCCTTTCCGGAAGTCTTTTCTTCTTCTTCGTCCTCATCTTGGTCGGTAGCTTCGCTCTCGGGTTCTTTCTTTTGCTTTTGTGGCTGTTTCTGTGCCTGCTTCTGTCGATTCTGCTGGCTATTTTTCTTGCCGCTGTCGGGCTTGTTCTTGTTCGAGTTATTCTTCTTGGCAGGCTTGGTTTCCTCTTCTGTGTCTTTGGCCGACTCGGAGGTCTCACCATCGGCATCCGACGATTCTGTTTGTTTCCCGCCTTTTGCCTTGTTGGACCTGGCCGGCTCCTGCTTCTTGGCCTTGGGTGGTGGGTCGGGTTCAGACTCAGAAGCCTCAGCATCCGTCTCCGATTCTTCACTCTTGAGCTCGTCCTTCTTCTTTGCCGCCGTCGTCTTGGCTTGCGCTTTGGCCTTGGCTGGCTTCTCGGGCTCCGACTCCGAGGTTTCCTTGGACGAGTTCGAGGTCTCTCCTTCAGAACTCGACTCGGTGTTCTTCTTACCGCCATTCTTTTTCCCGTTGGTCGCAGCTTTCTTCTTGCCTTTTGCGGGGGAATGGTCAGCTTCAGACTCAGAAGTCTCCGTGTTCCCGTCGCTGTCGCTTTTTCCGCCTTTTTTACCAAGCTTGCCCAGCATGTCTCGCCCCTTCGCACAGCTCTGACACTTACAAGTGGGATGTGGATCAGAGTCGTACTCGATGTCCGTGTCGCTGGATGATTTGGATTTGTGGTGTTGCTTCTTGCTTTTGGCAGGCTTGGGTGCATCATCAGAGCTATCTGCCTCAGAGTCACCCGCCTTGCTTGACTGGCTTGAGTCCGGAGTTGCATCGGCGGTAGAGTCGGACGTGTCATCTGAGTCAGTGGCAGGCGGCTTTTGCTTCTTCAGCGCTGACTTCTTGGGAGCATCTTTGGTGTTTTCGTCGAAGCGGACCTTCTTAATAGCTGGGCCGGGGTTTTGGGACGTCTGTTTGTTGCGACCAGTCCTGGGATAGGTGATCTTGAGAGTGTCCTCTTCAGACTCGTCGTCTGTGGTAATCTCAACTCTGACCACATCTCGGCGTCTGGGTTTCTTCTTGCTGGGGATGGGCCCAAGGGCGGACGGAATGGTGGTGCCAATGACCCATTCGCAGAAGTTCGACGGGCCAGTGACTTTTCGGGCGGGTGCCATAGGTGCAAACGGGCCGAATTTCGACCAACGGGGTGTGTTTGGCGAAGCGAAGCAGACAAAAGAGCGAAGAGATGAAAGTGTTGCGAAAGGTGTTTTGGTGAGGGAGAGAGGGAGGAACGGCGGGAGATCGGAAGGGTTGAAAGAATTGAGATGCGTTGTTGATTGGGTTGTTGGACCAGGTGAGATGAAAGTGAAGGGAATGTAAACGCAGGTTGACAGGCAAGACCACAAGGCACATTACGCTCGTAGTTGGCAAACGCAGTGTAAAGCGCGGTAAGTAAGGCATGAGAAGAGTTGCAAGTGGAAGAAGAAGCTCATGGCATGGGAAATCGAGGTGGTCTAGGTGGTAGGTAAGGCAGACAACGATTGTGGAAGGAGCGATACTGGCACATGGTTCTTTCCTTCTGGAACATGAACCAGAACGAACTCAACCTAGGTGTGAAAATGGCCTCGCAAAACCACTACACTCATCATGACCATCACTGTAGCTGGAACACTAGCTCATACATGATCCCATTTCTGTATGCTCGTGCACTGTCCGCCTTGGCATCTTTGTCGTCATCAAAGATACCTTCTCTCTGGCAGCTTTGTTCTCGAAGCGTCACTCCAGCAACTCCGCCCTCATAGCATCGTCCTCACATTCCTCCCCCCCAAATCGCATCTCGTCAACTGCCTTACAACTTCCCCCTGGGCTCCCGACTTTGAGCCTCCCAGCGCTTGTTGATCTGGACGTTCTGGTAGTACCGCAACGCCGCCACCGCGACGGCCAGCGGCGGACATCCCAGCAGCACCCACGCCCACCAGTCCGGATGGCCGCGCCGCATCTCGCCCACGGCGCCCTGCAGCTGCGCGCTCAGCTCCTCGCGCGTGCCGTCGTTCCATAGCACCACGCCCTGCCCGCCACCGCGCTCCTCGGCCCTGCGAGCCTTCTCCCGCACGTCTGTCTGGCTGCGCACCCGGTTCTCCGCGTCCTCGGCGCTCAGGTGCGCGTCGCGCGCCCGAAGCCGCTGCATCTGGATCACCGGGTCCCGCACGCCCACCACCACCGACACGCCGCAGAACCGGTCCAGCCCGCTCTCGAACAGCAGCGGGATGTCCAGCACCACCGCCCAGTGGCCCCGCAGGTAGCACCCGACCACCGTCTTGAACATCTCCCACCGCACCGCCGGGTGCACGATGCCGTTGAGCACCTGCCGGTCCTTCTTGCGCTCCTCGCTGTCTCCGAACACGCGCTTCCCCAGCGCTGGTCGGTTGAGCGGTCTGCCCTTGCCCGAGGGGCCCTCCTGCGGCATGTCCTGTGACGCCGCCACGAGGAGGTCCGGCGTCGTGGGGCCAAAGTGCCTCACGATGGCCTCGTAGCCGTTGGTGCCGGGCTCCACGACCTGCCGCGCGATGACATCGGCATCCACGATGGGCAAGTTGTATGGTGTGGTGGCTAGCATCGACGAAACCGTCGACTTGCCCGTCGCAATCGAGCCCGTCAGTCCGATGAGTAGCATGATAAGCGGTTAGTGGTGAACCGATGTGGTGATGATGAAAGTGAGATGAAACTTAGCCGCCTGTCTCGGGGACTTGATGGAGATGATCTGATGCCTGATATCTGCGACATGTGGAATGATGCAATTACCGAGGATGTGCGGCACCCCTCCACTAACTTGAACCGCCAAGCCGTCAAGGCAAGTCTGGGGAAGGATCCATTTTGAGCCGCACCAACGTTGGACGACACGGCTTCATCCATCAAACCAAAATCAACAACAGTGAAATCTTAGAAACCTCAAATCCTTCATGATTGAATAGGAGCTAGTCTGAAAAAACTGACTGCGCATTACCAGGATTGTCCACCGCAAGAACAAGCAACAAATCAACGTTTTTGTGATCCATTCTAAGCCAAGTCTGCAATCCATTGCCAATAAGGCTGCAAGCTTCCTGCGCATCCACCCCGATTGCCAATATGCCATCCCCTCCGAGACCCGACCGATGGTCGATACGACGTATCCGCAGATATTCGCTTTGATCCTAAGTTCATTGAGGTTAGTTTGAGCTTCAAGGGTATTCCGCATGCCAGAACTTACTTGATGGTTTCAGTCGAAAGTGGTGTCACAAGAGTGAATAGGAGTTGCGTGAATGAAAAAAAAAAGAAACCATGGGAAACCGGACTACCTCTTGTCATCACTTTGTGTTCCCCGAAAACCCTGTTGGTCAAAGTTGGTTAAAGTACTCACATGTATAACTGCACAAGGAGAGGTCTTCCTCGCGTGAAATTCGCACGATGAGATGTCCTATGATGATTGATTAAGCACAAGGCGACAAGGAAACAAGAGCCCTCAAAAACCACTTACTGGTCGAAGACGACTAGGAGGGCATGCGAATAGCGTAGAACCAACCGTCGTTGGTCACATACCAACGACAGTCTCCCAAGTGATCAATAGTAAACCGGTTGCGCTGGGTCCAATGGCCGTCAACCTCGCGCACATAATAATACCGGGATGGGTCATCGTCAGCTGGCTTGAAGTCCTGGGGCTCATAGAGGCGATTCTCGTGAGCGAACTTGATCTGACGGAGCTGCTCCTCACCCTCGGTGCGACCCATCCCAGTTATTTCGGGGATATGACCATTATTACCTGGATAGACGGGGTACCCTCCGTTGACGGCAGCACCGCCCGCCAGTCCGGCCATGGGCATACCCGCCATATGCTGAGCCTGGGGCATGAACTGTGGCTGGTGGTTCATCATGACGGGCTGCTGACCCATGACCGGTTGCTGGACGAGGTATGGTTGCTGGGTGACAACGTAGCCGTTGTGGGCTGGCTGGGGAGCCATATGCGCAACGTTTGGCTGCTACAAGGAACCAGTTAGCACGGTGTTCTGAACAAGGGTGGTTCCTAAAAGTGATTGCAAAGTGGAACTCCTTAACCACTCGGTTCAAGAAGCCCCAGCGGGACGGGAAAAGAGGAGAAATTTTGCAACAGAAACCAGCAGCTTTACTTGCATAGTAAGTGTAGCCATTCAGATAAAAAGTCTTCGGGACGACGACGGTTGTGCAGGCAGCGGTGTAGGAAACAGGGGCGGGAACAAAAGAGACAGAAGGGGGACGGACTTGAACACCAGGGGCAAGACCCCCGTCAAAACGAGGCACATAAACGTGAGGGATGGGACCAAACGTCGTGTCAGGGACAGGAGGCTGGAAGTGAAGCCCGTGAACGGGAGGAACTGCGTTCTGGTAGTCGCCCATGTTTGCCTGAGGTCGAGGTGGTTGAGGCGTTGGGTTGATGCCGATGTAGGTGATTGGGGTGGTGTGCTGGGCGAAGGGAGCCTGAGGGGGAATTCTCGACGGGTTGACGAGAAATTGCTGATGCTGCTGGCCGCCGTAGGAGTAGGTGTTGGTTGGCTGGTGGTTGAGGCTCAGCGAGGGGTTGGCAGCTGTGTGCAGTTGCAGATGGCTGGTGGGCGCGGGGCCGACCTGGGGGAAACTCGAGGGAGTGGGATCGCCCTTGTCACTGCTGCGAGGGCTGCTGCTCTTGAGAATGCCGGTGCGGGCGCTGCTGGACTTGCCGCTGCTGATGTTTCCGCTGAAGCCGCCAGAGGGAGAGTTGGCCGTGGTGAAGCCGTGAGTTGCGCCGCCCCAGATGCCGGTGCCGGTCACGGTCACGGTGTCTTCGTCTTCGTTCGCGTCCTCGGCTTCAAAGTGCACCTGGCGTGGTTCCGGTGTTCTGACGCGGCGCGGTGTCTTGGGTGACTTGAGGAAGGGCGTGCCTGCGGTGGGTGTCGAGGGCATTGTTGCCTTATTTTCCCCGTTGCCGGTTGATATAGGAGAGAGAGAAGGGCCACTTTTGGTGGTGATTCAGGGAAAGGGGTGCAAGCCCTAGAAGAATTGTGGCCTTGGAAGGCACGAGGCAGAAGGGGTCTGAGTGCCGAAATGGTGTAAAGGGTGAAGTTCAGGTGCTCCGGTTTCCAGAGCGCCGTTATGTAGATATATGCATCCGCACAAAACGCGAGAGTAAACAAACGTTGCTTCGTCCATTCACTTCCGTCTCCGCGGATTTTCCCCTTCATTCGCCACTCGGTGTGCTCCAGCACAACCAACAACCACTCGCCGAAGAAAAGCACACAACGGACCAAAGAAGCACAAAAAGCTCGTCATCGCAAACATAAGCAAGGGCAACGAAAAAAAGCCAACTCACCACCTTTTGCAACGCCCAGGTCTGACCATTGTGCACCCAGACCGACTGCTCAGGCAGCGTATCGAGGGGGTCTTCCTCGTACGTGGACGACGTCCAGGGGAAACAGGGCAGACACATGGTCGACAACAGTTTCAATTATGGTGTTCACGGGCTTGGCAGAGACGTTGGCGGCGTAGATTGGAGGAATGTGAATCGTTGCTAGATGTTGACTGTTGGTGTTGTTGTAGGAGGAACATTCCGGGTTTTATTGCTGCGTTCAAATGTGAGCGTAGCCTCAGAATCGTCCTACCTCCATCACTCAACTTCATTCAATCGAAATTACCCTATATGACCTGAAGTCATTCTCTATTGTTCCATAGTCTGACAAAGCCTTTGTTACAACACGCCACCATCCGCAAGCCGCCATCCAACAATGCAGAATCTCGAGCTCTCGTCAGCAAGCCAACCTGATACACTTTACTCGTCCACATCGCCCGTCCCTTCATCCAACCCATTATTTCCAAGACCATTCAAATCAGCAAAATCAGCAATGTCAGCAGCCAACTTGAGGCGACAAAACGGATCATTCAGCCAGCTCAGCACTCGCGCTCTTCGCTCCCCTTGGACTCGAGCCCTGTCACTTTCACTCGCCAGGAGGCCATCTACGATAGCGAGCTGCTCGTCGTTGAGTTCTGGTTCTCCAAACGTCACTGGCTCAAGGTGGTTCTTCAGTTCTCTTACTTGGAGCCACATGTAGCGGATGTGGATCATCCAGGTCTGTGGGGATTCATTAGCATCAAGCGCAATTCATCTATGATAGGTAGAGGATTGCTTACTCGAACCACAGTCACGTATTTTCCCGCACGAACGCCCTCTTCGAGTACTTTGAGCGAGTTTTCGGCAGTCACGGGCTTCCAGCCAGAAATCTTTCCAGGTCCCTTTCCGGACTGTAGCATATAGCTCTCCCGGACATGGTGTTCCCGGACATGGTGTTTAGACCTCCAAACCTGTCCGTCATTGCCAGGATCGCAACGCCTTTTGGATAGCTCGCCCAGGAATTCCCGCGCCTTCTTTTTGCTTTCTTCAGTGCCATTCTTTACGACGATATCGAGTGTCTTCCGGATCTGCTTGAGAGTCGCTTGGCTCTGTTCATCATTTGCTGGAGACCAAGTGTTCAGACGGAGTCTAAATCCTATAAAACCTAGACCAAACGGCATGCTCACTCGTCGTATCATGATTTTGCCATTTGGTACGAGCTCAATCATGTTCACATGATAGTACTCGGGCAGAAGTGCTCGGCCATCGATCAAGCGGGTCTTGGCGATCATTTTAGCAAGACTCGAGATGTTATCAAACTTTGGTTTGGCTTCGACCCAGTTCATGGGAGGTTCGCGTGGTTTGAGCTTGTTGCCATCCCATTCGTTTTCACACATTGTTTTCGCCTCTAGCTCCAAGGCACGCCTGACATGGAGCATAAAGGTTGCGTAGGTTCGGTTGGTAGATATCTCCTCCAAGGCATTTCGCCTCTTCCGAAGTTTCTCGGCGACTTCCTGTTTGGACGGAGGAAGAGGGGACGACCCATCCATAGGAATATACCAAGTTCTGTCAAATCCATCAAAAACGAAGAAGCCCTCCCGGCGTCGGCCATCTCCACAAGTCAGATTTGTCCAGTCAGCCTGATCGCCTTGAGAGACCACAGTTGCTCTTGCCCGCCAATGATCAAGGCACAACGAAATCAGCTCTTCCGTGTACTTCTTAGTGTCCAAAAGTGGATTGTTTGAGACTGAGGTTGCTGTCTTAGCCAGAGTCTGTTGGACTGGTTTAGTTCTTTTAGAACGGCTCGGGGCGGCTTTCTTATGCTGGCCCTCCGCGTGGGCTGCCTCAGTGTTGGCTGGATCGTCGGCTTGGATCTGGCTCTGACCCTCTTGTTCGACTCGCGAAGGCATAGGTGTCGCTGTTGCGGGCGCTCCAGAATGAATTTGTTCGACAGCTCGAGACTCGTTTTGCGCGGCTTGTTCCGCTAGGGGTAGTTCAAGTGTCGGTAATGGAAGACTGAGTGGGTGAACATTTCGGGACTGGTCCTGTTGCTCAGCATGTGCAGGTGTACTTGATGCAGACTCGGGGGGTTGCCGGCAGGCTGCAGTCTCTGCTGCGGCTTTGTTCCCCTGTCGGTCGTTTGCGGCCGCTGTCTCGTTCGCCATCGCATGAGTGCAAGGTAGCCAAGGGCATCAGTAATAGAAGAAAGAATGAGCTAGGATATAAAAGATGTAAGGAGTTGGGGCAGTTGGTGAATACAACAAAGCGATTAGAATACCGGGACAAGGTAAACAACTGGTGCCTTCAAGTTGGGTTTGTTGCTCTCGAACAAACAAACATCAAGTTGGCAGTCACGGGCCAACCGCAGCGGGAAGCTGCCAGCTGGTGACGGATGGCGTCGAGCCTGGCAGCTGGCAGCTGGCAACCGCCAACTCCGAGTCGCAGCCATCTATGCTTCAGTCTGTTCTGTGCAGTAGCTTAGTAGTAAGTAAATACTGAGTAGATAGCTGGGTAGGTGTTAGAAGTGGCAAACTACGTATGCGAATACTACCAGTCAACGCCATCCTTCGAAACAGCCATCTCAGGAGCTAAGAGACACAACCCCAGCAACATCGCTTGTCTTGAGAACTTCGCTTCAGTGATTCATCGTCGCAGTTGATAACACCACAATGACAAGGCTTAAATGAGGCCGCACTTGACGGTCAAATGCAAAAGTTTTGTTATTAACTTACAGACCAGACGCCTACCCCTTGGTCTAATGCATGCAGACCAACCCCAATGTAATATACAGTTGCCCATGGGAGGAGAGATCGTCCGTTCAAACATGCCTCCAAACTCCACCCAACGCTGTAGTCTCAGCATATACAAGGGAAACGGTGTCCCGTCCCTCTGCCTTCTTCCGTTGCCTCTCTCTTCTTCTCATTCACATGTCCGCAATTAGTCATGCTCGATCCGGCATCTTGCCAGCGGTTAATATGGCATGTGGTCATTTTATTCCAGGTACACCTCCTCGTTGGCTCGTGCAGGTTCCATAGCCGGGAAGAAAGATCGTCGAGTAATCTGAACGCATGTTAGTAAGGAGGGTACAATGGAGGCCATTGAGGGGCCATTGGGGAGGCCTAGTGAGACTAAACAGGGAATACGTACAGCCCAGACACTCGCCACAGAGGCAACGATACCACCAGAGATCATCATAGGACGAATGCCTCGGGTACTCTTGAAAAGCATGCCACTTAAAGCACCGGCGAGGACAGTGTTGGCAGCGTCATGCTTGCCGCGCACAGAACCGACCAGAGAGTTGAAACAGTTGTAGATGATAGCGACGACACCGAGTGAGTTGCCCAGAAAGGGACCTCGTCTGGTGACGGCGTTGAGGACCGAGTTCAATCGCAACTTGGGAGGCTGTCCATACGATCTCCGTAGGCCCTCCTGCAAACCCCAAGCGCCACCTATCGAGAGGCCAGCCAGGTATGTGATGCCGGTGCCGTAACACAGGTCGTCTGTGAAGCCGCGGGAGGGCAGGACCGATTGACCGCCCGGGAGGTCAGACAAGGCTGAATCTTCGAGTGAGATGTATTCCAGAGTATCACGGTTGAGGCCAGCCAGGGGGTGTAGTTGTGAGGGGTCGGCGAAGGCAGAACTTTGCAAAAATGACTCGACGCCTTGGCCTTCGGAAGGATCGAAGGAGAGATGCGCGGGCTCTTGGGTCGAGGTGTGCTGCTGTTGCTGTTGCTGCTGCTGGGGGCTGGGCTTGTTGCCACCGGTGAAGGCATTCCAGAGCGACGACATTTTGGCGGAGGGCGGATTGCGAGCACAGGCAAATGGGGGGGGGGTGATTTGCGATGTTGAAGTGGAATCGGTCTCGAAGTCGCAAGGTCTATCCGAAGCTCGGGGACGGCCTTCCCGGCTCGAAAAATTTGGGTGCCACCCGCGGAACCTGGTCTGTGCGCTCCTCCCACCGGACTTCAACGACTTTGAGAGAGGGCACGTGACAAGGACGCGCCCTTCATCCGCGAAGACGATGGAAGGTTTCAAATCGAGGCAGGAGACGGCAAGACGGTTAAGAACGGTTTGGATTTGCTAGCAAGTTCCTACTTTATAGAGATGGGAAGAAACTAGCATAGAGTACGTTGCACTCTAAGGTAGTAATAGATGGTTGAAAGGCCAAGCCATGTCAAGAGAGTGCAACCGTGCGCGTCCAGTCACCCGGATTGTGCATGGGTACAAACCGAACGCGCAGCTTGGATCCGGGCAGCACGATGTGAGCTGTGATACTCGTAGATGTCGACACAATCCCGAGTCGTATAATTCAACGCTGAGAACAGCAACTCAGTCTACCATGAGGGTACAGAGAGCAAGCGGCTTAGGCAGTCCATGCATCGCGAGGCGCGCACAAGGATCTGACCGCCCACGCAGTAGGATGGACTTCAGCAGTCGAATCTTTCGCCCGTTCCTGGGCTTCAGCATTTTCTCGTAGTCCAGTTTTATAATCAGAAACAGTATACAAACAGCCGAAGCGCCCAACTCGGGCAGATTTACAAACACACAAGATAGCTAAATACTAAAGAAACATTCCAACAAAAGAAATGTCGAGACCACCCCACAGTCGAAAACCCCGAAGGTCGTTAGCGGCTGGTAGGAAAGGTGTTCTCTTTACTCTGGGTGGCCGGGAACGGAAGGAAATCCAAAGAGAAATGGGACAACCCTCAGCAAGCCGCAATGCGGAGCCGCCGTTGAATTAATAAAACACATGGTGAAGTATTAACCCTAACTGATGTAGGGAGAGAAGAGAACTTTTTTCTTCGTAGCGCGGGAGAACCTGCTTTTATGGAGGATGGTGGGCGAATAGCGCTAGCCCTATTCGTGCGCCTTCACGTGACCGCGGTGAAAATTTAGTGCTATGGGGCTTCCACCGGACTTTTAGTGACAGGCGAGAAGCCGTCCTCGTTGGTCAGCCGTCACTCCCAACCCCATTGCTCCGTAATGCTGTGGATATGGCGTCCACGATGCCACTTCGCTTCCGTGAACGCAAATTTCGTTTTGTATCTACGTGCTTTTAGTGGTCAAGCCTGCTCACGGCCCCATTCATAGCAAGAAAGTATTCCGGAATATTTAGGTGAATCGAGGAGAAGAGGACAAGGAGGAAAGGAAAGACCGGGCCATCACTCTGGCCGAGCTGCCATGACGCTCAGGTAGTGATGTATACGTACATAGACAGTCTTGACACTTTGGATCAAGGTTCCTCTGTCTGATTGTCGATGGCAATGAAAGTCTCTACAAAATGCCCATACCAGTGGGGAGGCCGGAAATACGTGCATGGTAGCGGGCACTGCCAGATCTTCAAGCCATCCATCTGTGGATCAAATCCAGCACGGAGGAGTGTCGATCCATATTACCTGACGGGAGGAAGCAGAACTTGTTTTGCCTGGGCCCTTGGGGAGTTTCGAGGTTACTGTCAAAGACGCTGCCCTCGGGCGCCCCTCTCTTCCTGGTGTCTATCATGATGGGTATGGTCTGGAGGGTGATTCCCTCTAGATCCTTGGATACCCTTATGGATGCCGTCCCTAACTGGAAAATGGTCTAGACTCCCACTTCTGGGTCTTGCGGTGATTGAGGTTCTGTGTGGAGATGTTTTGCGCATGTATTCTCAACTGGATATATGTGAGCGTGGGCTGTAGTCTGAGACTTGTATTTAATGAGGAGGGTCAAGAAACGTCATAAACAAGGCATAGGATAACGGAACTGAACAATCAATCTCCGAGCAGGGAAATCCAAGTCGACACAGAGTTTTGATAGGTTCGTGTTTGTCCCAATCCGTCACAGATAGCATCACCAGGATAACTTGCAACACTCTACAGCATGACATCCTCCATAGCTAGGCCGCCACTTATCCATTGAACTTATCTCCTTGCCTAAGGTACTTATGTATGACAGTGGTCCAGGACTTTTTCGCTCCACTATTGCCGGACAGCAAACCACAAGTCATAAAAACCCGCTATGTTTACCCTACAGAAACCCCGAAACCTCCCAAAGTAATACACTATCACCAACCGCAATCCCAGCACTCGGTATGAACTCATTGGGCTCTCAAACACGATGGTCCATGCTTAATTGAGATTTACGCACCATACATACCCGGGACGAACCAGGTCCATCAACATGTCACCTCAGCGTTGACAATTCCGGTCTAAGGCCTATAACTCGGTCGCGATGTGAAATGATGCTTCCATCTTTCATCCTGTATCATGCTATTGGGGCGACCCTTTGATGCGCGCATGACTTGTACACCTCAAACACTTTCGTCTAAATACAGTCCGAGATCCAACCAGTTGCCCGTTTTTTCGCCTTTTCTTTCCAAAGATCAAACGCCCCTAATTGTGTTCTGTAAATTCCACAAGGTTATACCTGAGAAAAGAAGTGTGACAAAGAAAAAATATCAAGTCTACCTTAAGTCAGGGACTCTTGCGAAGAAAATTGATAGTGTAGATCAGGGGTACATGGAGTCGCCCCTCTGGAGTAACGGCCGATGATCCCACTGGTCCTCATCAATGCTTTCCGCGCCATCAATGGACTCATCTTCTTCGTCGCCATACACGATGATGGTCTCATCAGGTTTGCTGTACATGAAGTACTGACCAAAGACTCCAAAATCAAGGAATAAGGTGACAAGGCTGCCCGCCAGCCAGCTGAGGTTGACGAGGATGTATCTTCCGTAAATGCGACCGGCCTCCCCGGGCTCGCAGGTATCCTCAGCGCACTTGGGCTCGTAGGCGAAGATTGAAAGGACGTAGGTGATGTTGCCGAGGCAGGCGAAGAGGAAGAAGAGCATGCTAAGCCCATCAGTCGTCTTGCGACGCCAGTTCAGGATGAGCTGGGGTAGGCGGGAGGCAATGTAGGAAACCGTGCAGAGGTAGCCGAAGAACTGGCCCAGGATGTTGAACTTGAGGTCCTCGCCTCCCCTCGATCCACCATCTTTTTCTCCCGAGGCCTTGCGGCCAAGGAACCATCCAAAAACGCCAGCGGCGCAAACCATAAGCACAACGATGGTGTTCCAGAGCATGGTCTGAAGAACAGTAGGCTTCGGAGGCAGGGTGCGGACTTCGGGAATGTGGGAGACGGCGGGGGAGAGGCCGGACCAGTCCGAGCCACGACGATCGCGCAGGGTGCCGTTATTCAAGAGACCGGTGCGTTCGTTGGGTTCGCCGCGTGTCGGTGCGGCCGGTTTCGGAGCAACGGCCGGTGGGTCGCGCCATGTAAACCCGCGGTAGTAGAAGCATTGGCAGAGAAGGACAATGTCGGCGATCGTGTAGTAGATGGCAAGAATGATCTGGAGGGCGTTAGAGTCATTGCGTGGACAAAAAGGGCCAGATTGTGGTCCGAGGTTTTGGGTGAGACCTACCATGGTCGGCAGGACGCCCTGGAGGACGGCCCCGAGAATGTTGAAGACATCACCAAGTAGCCAGACTATTATGAACTGGATAGAAAGAGCATCGGCGCTCTGGCGTTTGAAATTCTGAATGATTTGCGGCGAGAAGACGACGACTAGGCGAAGTGATCAGCTGAGGTTGTTGCGAAGGGAGGACGGGCCGAGCAAGACTTACCCCAGCAGGCAATGGAGATGGACCTGATTGACAAAGAAGAAGAAAAAACCCGTCAGCGAATAAAAGTTTGGGAGCAATATTGCAAGGAACTCACCCGCAGATGCCCGAGATAGCCTCAACATCGAGGTTGAGCGTCTGCGTCGGCGGGAGCATGATGCGATGGTGATGGATCCGCTTGGGACCCTGGCCACGGATTGCAAAGAGCGTCCCCCCCCCAGTACAGCGAGCACGCAGATACAAATGCAGCGACTAGAGAAGAAAGTTATAGAGCTCGGCCTTTTCCCTGGTTCTCTATTCCAAGTACGTCTGACACGATGCCAAAACCCCGAAATGATACGATGGCGATGTAGGTCGAGAAGAGAAACTGGCAATGTGAAAGAAAACAGGGGAGAGTTGGGGAATTGGACGTGACTCGCAGCGAAACGGGGGGGGGGGTTAATAGAAGAAAGACTTTTTTTCCCCAATGGCACGTTGCGAGAGCATTTTTTCCTGGCCAAGCTTCCAGAAGCGGTCCACGTGCCCCAAATATAGTTCTAGAGCTGCGGTGCAGACGTCACTGCAGTAGGCGAATGCGGGGGAGCAGCCACTAAAGGTGTGCCCTGGGAGCGCTGTGGTGCAGATGGAATATACCCTGTGGTGTCCAGGCAGTCGCCGTCAATATTCTTCCATCATGGTGTGTGTTATTAAGGACGGCATTTGGTTTCTTTTTTGTTAATTTGCGAGAGATCACAATGGTTGCTCACTCATTCTAGTCAGAATCGAATACGGTCTGTACCGGAGCTAGCATTGATTTTCTGGCAATAATAATCAAGAGGTGGTTCGACATCCGTTCGTACCACGCCCGTCCCCTGTACGTACCGCCCTTGTCCCAGTGGAGGCCAGGGTCTGCCGGGCTCGGAGCCGCGCCGAAGCTGGCGAGATGTAGATCGATGGGGAGTTTAGATTCGGCAGGACCCATCATTAATCATCATTTATGCCATATTTTGTTTCCACAGCCATGAACCAACCAAATTAACCAACGAATAACTAATTACCAAATATCCCGAATTCCGTGCTACTTTGCCAGCTAGGTAAGTTGGAAGCAGCGATTGCAAAGTACTGCGTCGTTTCTCACCTTGACTTTGCACCCCAGCTCCGCATCAGAAAGAAGATTTGCCCGGCGTTTCAACCGAGATCTCCATTTTACTTACCTTACATAACTCTGCGAAATTAGGCCATTGGCTCGGGCAATGACGAACAGCTAGCTACCCATGGATGAAACCGCGTCTCCAGTCTCTAACTCCTCACCAACTCCGCACCAACAACTCGTGTGCTTTACTAATTCGCTGGGAATAAGAGCAACACCAACCCATGCTCGAGCACCAAATTCCCGGCCGCCTTACTCATCACGTCTGACTTGTTCCGCCGCTTCCGTGATTCCATCACAGTAGATCTTGCCATCTCCAGAACATTACAGTACAGTAATGAATCTTAGTTAGTGCGGGTACTCCATCCAACCCCTCACCGCGCACCAATCCCAAACCTCAGCATCTCAGGTATCTCACTAATGAGAGGTGTGCCCGTTTTGAAGGCCCAGAGGGCCCATCGAAGCCCCGGATTTCGGAGTTCATTCGACCGAACGGGGTCAAGTCGGCATTCTTCGCGCGCGCCGTTACAATTATCCCTCCTACTCCACTGATATCTCTGACGACTACATCTCCGTATCAATCCTTGCTTCGTAATCTTCGTGCAACTTGAGACATAGCCGTTCATCCACATGTCGACCTCCACCCCGCCTCAGCTGCCTGAGCTTCCGGCGCTGCGAAACGACGACTCAATGCTGACTCGTCGCTTTGGAAAAGAGGTCGTCAACTACTATGCCGGCAGCCGCGTCAACCGCTACTCGTTTCTGCGAGCTGATGCCGCATTCCTGAGGAGAGCTGCCGTCAGCCCCACGGCTCGTTATCTCGCCCTCAACGATCTGAATGCCCTCGTCGCCGACAAGGCCACTCTCTCTTATCTCGCCTTTGAGGATGTCAAGTCCCTCATTGGCTCAGAGCCCTTCCATCTCACCGAGGACGAGTCTCTCAAGGCGTTCGACTCGACTCAGACATCGCCCCTTATCGTCTTCCTCGGCATGCTAGAAGAGGGCAGCGAGCCCGGTCACATTGAATCTGGCGAACATGGCGATATCAAAGGCCGGCCTTACTTTGCCATCGACATCACCGCCCGGGGCACTCATGCCGACAAGGCTACCGACTTCCTCAAGGCACAGGAGGCCAAGGGTCTCTCAGTGGATAAGAACGCTCGGGGAATGACACTTCTCCCTGAAGCCGGTATGCTTCGCTTCGATGCCTGGTCTCATCAAAACCCCTTGCTAATTTGCTCCAGCCGCCCTGTATGCCCAGGCCAGGTCCATAATTGACTGGAATGTCCGGAGTCCTTTCTGCGCGGGATGTGGAACCCCGAACCTGTCCGTCCATGCTGGCTACAAGCGTGTTTGCCCTCCCACGGATAAGAAGGGAGGCTCTGAGGCTCAGACCCGAGGGGACTGCCCTACGCGCCACGGCGTCTCCAACATTTGCTTCCCTCGGACGGATCCAACCATGATTGCCGCTGTTGTCTCCGCCGACGGCCAACGGATCCTGCTTGGACGTCAGAAGCGTTGGCCACAAGACTGGTACAGCACCCTCGCCGGCTTCCTCGAGCCTGGCGAGTCCATCGAGGAGGCAGTGAGACGCGAGGTATGGGAGGAGAGCGGTGTCCGCGTCGGCCGAGTCGTCATCCACTCCAGCCAGCCTTGGCCCTACCCCGCAAGCTTGATGATTGGCGCCATTGCCCAAGCGTTGCCTGAAGATGGCGAGAAGATCAACTTGAATGATAAGGAGTTGGAACTGGCCAAGTGGTTCTCGGTGGACGAGGTTCGCAAGGCTCTCGCGACTGGGACCAGCGGCTTGGGCGAGTCTGCCCCCGAAGGCCACAAGGAGGGCGACCTGCGTCTACCACCCGCCCAGGCTATCGCGAACCGCTTGTTGAACGCCGTGGCTGAGGGCTTTCTGACTACGGCGCCGAAGATCTAACGATGAACATGACAACTCATGACCCAAGACGGCTGTTTAAACGTATGAACTTGAACGAAATAAAGAGAAGGAAGTATCACGTGGGACGTTGGGGTTGAATCTTTCTTTTCTGATACCATACAAATAAGTCAACATACCTTAGACAATAGAGAGTATCGAACCGTGCAATTGCTTCCTTCCACAGAGACTGAGTCTGAATATTGGCCCTCTTGCGTTCAACTCCGAGGTTAAGCCTCTTCTTGCTTCACTTCCTTGATTCCGTCAACTTCCTCAACTCCCTCCATTACCTCCATTTCCTTCACTTCATCCGCTTCCTGGACGTCCTTCGACGACTCATCGTCCACCGGCGGCATCGCCCTCAATAACCAGCCGCAGGGCCCAAGGAACTGCGACATGAATGCTTGGTCATGGAAGTATGCGGAGCGTTTAATCAAGTCCACCGACTGGTACACCAAAGCATCCTCTTCATTGGTTATCCGTTGGAACTTCGCCTGCAGCTTCTTGTGGGCATCGGTCGCAGCTTGCGAGGGGGCGTTGCGACAATTCTGAGATAATCGCTTGAGCTCGTAGAAGAGAAGACCCCTGAAATCTTTCCCGTGCTTTCCTGCCAGGTTCTTGAGAATGATGCAAATCTCCGCAACCCTCTGATGGAATCCTTCCATGTGAGCTATCTTGCACCTCTCAACCTCGATGTTAGTCTGCAGCCGCGCAACAACGGTTTGCATGGCCCGCTTCAAGTTTGGGTTCTCAATCCCGAGAGTCAACTCCCAGTATCGCTTCAAGGGCTGTCGACGGAGGTCACACCACGCGAGATAGGCGACGATCTCTTCTTTTTGGATGACGAAGGTGAACACAGACAAATCTTGGGACGCCGCCATCTGAATATGGGGCAGCCACTCGGGAGCGTGCTTCGTGCACCAGTCGTGAAGCCACGTTTTGATCCCTCCTGGCAAGACACGAATCATGGGCACCGAAATGAAGGCACGGAGCTCGTTGGCGACGACGACTTGGTTGTGGTTGCGATTCTCAAGCTTAGCCAGGATCCCTTGAAAACTCTTCAAGATAGGTTCTCGGAAAAAGGTCAAGTTGCACCCGACAACCTGCTTCATCAACGGAAGCGATGGAGGGCGCGAACGGTTCGGCCCATTTCCTTCTTCATTCAAGCGACCGAATATGAGCAACCCGACTTCGGTGTACTGATTGTAGCCCAGCGCGTGGACTACCGGTAATCCGCCCGGCCCTTGGGTCACCCGTGTGATGAATTTGCCGTGATCGTCGTGGAGTTCGGTGCGGAATACCTTTGAGCCGACTTGAGACCAGGCATCGATAGCAATGCCAATCAAACCCCAAAGCTTGCCTTCCTTGAGGACGGATATGAATCTGGAATTCTCTGGGATGACAACTTGTCGGTAATTGATGGCCACCGCAGCAGCGACTGCCACAGGTGCATCGATCATCCAAAGACCCGGGGCGTGGGTCTTCATGAACTCTAGTTCATTCAGCTTGGACTGGATGACTTCTTGTTTCTCCTAGGTTTCGAAGTCGGTTGCTCCAAGGACGTTGGTTTCGGCGACCATGGTAAAGCACGCCCGGGCGCAATCAAGATGATTGGTAGTGGGTCTGTCGTTCATGGCGAAAATGCGGCTGACCATGAGACTTATCAGATTGTCTCTCTCAGCCGGGTCAAGTTGGTCTGCAGTAATGGGCGTGGCCGAGATCCGGTTCTGGATGCTGGCGCGCAACTCCGCGTCGCCATGGACTACCTTGACGCTGAGAACCATCTTGCACCGAGCGCGTTGCCGGGCAAAGCAAAAAAAAATAACACACCTGCAAGGCATTGTTAGTTTGGAAGGGGAAGGGAAACTGATGTAAAGTGAACTGGAACTTACGGGAGGTGTGAGGAGCGTGCGAAACTGAATGTTCGTGGAAGATGGGCCGTTTGTGTGGCCTGGGATACCTTTACGAACGAGGTGTTGATAGAGAGAGGAAGGAAAAGTTTGTGAGAAGAAAGTGAGACTGAATCAATGTTTTGAATGAAGACGCGTGCAAACAGCTGCCCGCCAATCAGTAAACGCTGTGGACTGGCGAGCAGTGAATCATTCGACATTGTATCCCAACTTTCTCTGGTCAACTAAGCGCGAACGCCAACAACAAGCAAACAAACAAAACGAACAAAAAAGCGGATACCCTACCTACCTAGTTACCTACAGACACGAAACAGGCCTAAACAAGTCGCTCTATCGGTCAATTGTCCCTACTCAGTCTATAGCGCAGTTGACAACTCATGTGCGGGAGTTCCCAAACGGGAACGTTTTTTTACATCAAACTCGCCCGAAGCACAACAACAACTTTCCAAATTGGTAGATAAACAGACCTGGGAAAAGGGACGTCAACGCAAGTGTTCCTATTCAGGCGTTTTAATGGCTAACAATACAGTCTTCTCGCCCCAAAGAGGAACTCTCCTCAAGTCAGCTCCCCAGCCTACGTTCCCGACTACATAAAGTCCAACTGCCATGAAGTGATCACAACTAACTTCCTTCCTTACCTTTACTAAAAAAAAAAACAAGCCTTCTGCTCAGCATACTTCTAGAGCAACTACCAACTCTCCCACGAAGCATCGAGCACTTGTCATATCCTCTCTTCTACATACCCAAGACATCATTCACATTCACCAAGCTTGAAACCCGATACAAAATGTCCGGAAGCAAGCAAACCTCCAACCAAGAGCGCCCTCAGAAGCGCCGACTTACCGCTTTGGAGCGGAAGTTCGGGCCTCACAGACACCAAAAACCCTCGAGCCAGACGGTTCCTGTCGCCAACCAAGACATCCAGACCACTGCTTTGGAAAAGAAACCCGAACCTCCCAAGCGCCAACAGACCTCGAAACCGGCTGTCACAGTTGCCAGCCAGGGTACTCGGAAGCCCACGGCTTTAGAATGGAAGCTTGGGCCTCAAAAACGCCCACAAACCTCGACCCAGCCTCCGATTGTCGCCAACCAGACTTCCCGGAAGCGATCTGCTTCGCAGGAAGATGACGGGCATTCAAACAAGAAGCCCCGAACTTCCCAGTCGTCATCTGACGACCGTCTAAACGACTTGCAAAAGTCGATCCGAAAGAAGCTCCGAGCTCTGGACGAGCACCACATGGAGTCGCAACGACTCAAGCGAGTCCAGAAAGGAGTGGGGAAACTCCAGGGCTTTTTCGCAGCCATGGTAGCTGGAACCACCGACTCCCACGAACAGGAGTTGTACCGGAAGGTGATGAACGTGGCGAAGTCGTCGGCCGATAAGTTTATCGGACAAGAGGCCCAGCGAGTTGAACGGGCTAAGAAGGAAGTCCGAAGAGAGATCGACTCTCTTAGACAAACCAAGCTGCAGCTTGGATCTGCCTAGACTTCCCTCACGACATGGGGCCGCGGACAACAGGGAGGAAGTGTCTTCAAGCCGTTCGGGCTAGACAGATTCAGAATTATGCAATGGTGTACGGGGCTTGAGACGACACATTAGAATAGCTGGGAATCGTACCATCATTAGGTTGCTTCGAGTTAAATCAGAGAGAAAATTCGATGCAATCCCTACTTCCATGAAGGCCAAAGTGAGCGAGACTCATATTAACCTCCAATCTTCAAATATTCATTTACTTAAATAGTAAATAAATACAGTTGTACAGTTATGTTTGAATGTGATTTGTCTCTATTGTGAATTCGCTCAAACATTACTCGCTCGTCTTCAGCTAAAAGCAACATATTTAGTATACTTCGGCGCTCCTATGCCACGTTTCTCCTCTCGTCTCGTACAAAAATAGGGTATCCTGCTGCTCCCTCTATCTCTCCTCGCATTGGTTTCTTAAAAGAGACCCTTCAGGAAGCGCACGGGCAGGCTGCCCCAGGTCTTAATCTCCTCCGGCTCCTCCTCGTCCAGTAGCACAATTCCGGTTTGAAGATCCATCTCGTGAGCCTTGACGTACATGGCCCAGGTCTTGGTGTAGACCTTGTAGCCGAGGTAGAGGACCAGGATGATGGGGGCAGCGAGGAAAGACATGAAGAAGGTCTCAGCGTCAGGATCGGCACCGCTCGCAGGCTGTACAAAATTTGTTAGTCATGAGAACGAAACGAGAATAGAACAAACTGAGACTTACGTAGAGAGAGCTGTAGAAGGTAGCAACAAGGGCAAGGATATTGAGGCCGAGACCAGCGTAGCTGCCCCAGACGCCAAAGGGAGTTCGGTAGGGGATGAGCTTCACGTTCATGCCCTGAGCTTTGAAACCAGCGCGCATGCGAATATGGGTGAGGCAAATGCTGCCCCAGACGAAAAGGAAGGCCAGACCGGAAAGAGCCAGAAGCCAGTTGAAGAAGTCACCTCCCTTGGAGGACTCGCCGACGTAGGCCAGAAGACCGAAAGCAAGCTGAATTAGGACACACCAAAGAGGGCGACCCTTGGAGTCAATGTACATGAGGAACCGGGGGGCATGGCCACGCTCAGACATGGCCTGCATGGTTCGGGTAGATCCGAATGTGCAAGAGTTGGCGACGGAAAGAACGGAGATGGTAATGACGGCGTTGAAGATGGAGGGCAAAACCTTGATGCTAGCATCCTGGATCGCCAGAACGAAAGGCGAAGCCTTGGTGTTGGCACCACTGGAGTTGAGAAGACGCGTGTCATCGCTGCGGAGGATAGTTCCGACGATGAACAGGTTGATAACGTAGAAGAGAGCGATACGCCAGAAGACCTGCTTGCTAGCAGTGGGGATGGAGCGTCGGGGGTTGGCGGACTCGGCAGCGGCAAGACCGACCATCTCAGTACCACCGAAGGCGAAAGCGGCGACGACGAAGACGGAGCAGAAGCCCTTGAAGCTGGTGAAAGCGCCGGGGTCGTGCCAGTACTTGACACCGAGATATCCCTGGTTGCCGACACCACCGCAGTTGATGACGATACCAAGGATGATGAAGCCGATACAAGCCATGATCTTGATGATGGAAAGAACAAACTCAACTGTGAAAGAGCCGATTAGTCTCGAGATGCGTTTCTACAGTTGGGGCGGGCATTCTTACCTTCACCATAGCCCTTGACACCGAAGATCTGGACAACGATCAGGGCAACCAGGAAAACAGTGACCCAGACAGCCATGTGGATGTCCTCTCTCCAGAACTTGATGGTAACACTGGCGGCGATGAGTTCGAAGGGCAGGACGGTGAGCCAAGACAGGGCGTATTCCCAGCCGACGGCGAAGCCCCATGAGGGATCAACAAAGCGGACGATATACGTGTAGAAAGCACCGTTGACAGGGTAAAGGACGGCCATCTCGGCCAGAGCCAAGGTGGTGAGTAGCAACATGATACCGATGATGATGTCTATATTGATATATTAGTCGTCTCGTTCGGTGCCCAATGGGACAGGTGATTCTTACAGCCTAGTAAATATTGTTAGTAGCTGATGTCAAAGAGCGTGTTCTGACATCTCAATCGTCTTGAGTTTGTCTGTGGGTAGGATTCTTACCAACAACCAGAGATCCGGGACCACCCTTGGACAGGGCACCTCCTGAACCGACAAACAGACCAGCTCCGATAGCACCTCCAATGGCAATCATCTGCATGTGTCGGTTCTTCAGATCTCGCTGGAGGTGACCCTGCTTGTGGGTAGAGCCGACTTCCTCATCGTGGGGATGGGTGTCGACGGCAACGTCCTTCTCATACTCCTCCTTCGGAGGCGGGGTGCTGCTAGACATGTTGAGGTAGTATTGCAGGGAGCGTCCTGTTACTGTCGGGAAGGTGATATCGAGGATGAGAGAAAGCGATCTCTTGGCCTTCTGGAAGAGGCGGGGAATGGGGAGGTTTATGTATGCGTCCGAAGGAGCTGTCCAGATGGGTAAGAGATAGGCCGGGCGAAGAGGTTACCTCCTGTGTGCCCTTGGGTGGCCTCTGGTGTGGTTCCTAGTATACCAACCAGATGGATTGGGTTCTAGAAATGCTTTTGGATGGGGTCGCCGTAGCGTCCATAGTCGCACCCGATGTGACTCGCGGAGGAGGATGGCAGCCAGGCCGGGATGCCCAGGTCGAATCATGGTACGCGACAAGGGAGCCTGACGGTGCGACCATGGACTGGGATGTGTCCGCGCATGGTCTCTTCCATAGTCTATCTCTCGATGCGCAAGGATACCAATGGACTAGTCCCGGGAAGGTTGGTCCTTGGGGTGTCTAAGCGCATGTGCTTAGTAGCCCGTCACATACCACAGTACTACCTGTATAGAGTAGTAGAAACTCGCACCGTATCGGGGTGGGGATCTCCAACAGCTTACACATAGGGAGTTGTAGTAGCATGTTGCAGGTAGCTTCGTTGCTATCTCGGTGCCGCTCGCGATGGGGGTCCTCGATGGGGAGGCTAGACTGACTAGTGGTAGCTCAGCCGTCTCGGCATGAGCGAGACTTCAAAAGCCTTGCCTCGTAGTGTACCCTTCCGACCATGGTGCCATGGCCTCAAGCCTATGCTGCCGGGAGTCTGCCGGTCCCACGACTCTTGGCCCGGTCCCGTATCGGTGCTGGTTCTGGACAACGGTTGGTCGATGGCTTATCGTCGATGAAGGGCATCGCCATATACTCTAGTCTCAGGATCGTGTTTGAGATTGCCCGAGAGAGTGCCGCGCGCCGCGCTTACAAGGCAAGTCGGGCAGATTCTGTCTCAAGTCCTGGATAGTTTAGAGAAGTCCTCTTCTTGTTCTTATCCTCCCTGCCTGCCTGCCTGCCTGCCTGCCTGCCTGCTTGCCCTGCCCTTGTTGTGTAGCCTAGGTATGCACGTATATAGCATGTCCGTCCTACAAGGCACAGTAGTGTCATTCTGGCACGGCACAGGCCCGGGGTATGGTTGGTCTCACATAGAAATCGGGCACAAGCCCCAATGCCACCATCACGACTGCGCAGTGCCGTTGTAGTTTGACGAGGTGGCTCCGTATGGCCGTGGCGTGGGAGGAAGAGGCGGCAGCGCCGATGATGGGTATGATGCGTAGCGCGAGGATCGATCACGCCCCGATCCAGTTTCCACGTACGCAGTAGCAACCAAGGCTGGACCATCTGGCTGGTAATTAGGCAGCCTGATGTCAGAAGCTGGACGATGAAGCCGGCGGGAGACGGATTGGCTTTGGGGACAAGCCCGTCGGTGGGACGACAGATTAGCTCTCGGCGGGATTTGGCTGCAGGTCTTACTGGGGGGGGGGGGGCTGAAAGCGGGCCTGTCTGCACTTGCCTGTCTGCACCTGCGGGAAAGACCTTTGGACCCTCCCGGGGAGGCAAGAAGCATAATACCAATTGCCCCCCGGGAGCTGCTGTCCCCGGCGCTGTTAGCCTCCTCCTTAGGTTCTTACCGGCTGTACTGCCCCAGTCCCCAGTGCTTCTTGCCCAATTGCGGCTGCCCTCTCCCTCAGTCCTCCCCAATCCCGCCTTGCACGTCCGACGACGATATAAGGAAGCTAGGCTAGATCAAGAAGGTCTTCCAGATCATCTCTTGCCCCCCCCCCCCCCCTAGGGTAAATGCGCAAGAAAATGTTCTTACAGCGATCGCCCCAATGGAATGATCGTGCGGTTGGGCAACGCAATGCTCAATTTCCGGTCATGTGAGGCTGCGATGAAGTCGCAAGCAAATACCGAAGAGAGAGTTGACGTTGCAGACCAACAGTCCCTAGGGTCTTCCAAAACGTGCCGTGCCTTGCAGGCCAAGAAGCTTGGCATCTCGTTAAATCCCGTCTCGGCGATTGCCAAGTCCACGTCGCCCAGGATGGCGTGCACACATTCCCGACGGTGCCAAGTGTCAACACCATCTTGAACATCATCCATCTCCGACGCCAACTCCAACGCCAAACTCCAACGCCATCTGGCCGTCCCAACTAGTCTCCCCACACGGCCATGCCTATCATGAACCCCCCTCCCCCAACGCCTCCGCTTCGTGTCTGTGGGTGGATCGCGTGCGAACTGGCAAACAGGGAACGCCGTTAGCCTTCGCGCTAGAAGGCTTCTAGACTCTCCGCCGTGTCGTCCGAGTGACCGATGTCCCCAGGACCTCTCGAGTCTTATCGCCCTCCAATGCCCCTTGATTGGATGTCGCTGGCGCCAGCCCACAGGCAAAGATAACCACGGCGGGTACAAGCGGACATTGAATCTGCAAAATGCTGCGTATCCCGGCTCGTCGACAGGGGCGTTGCTGTCTTGCTCTTGTTGGGTGGAAATGGTCGTTGCTTCAAGATACTGCGTACGCCACTAGGATCAACTTGTCGCAGCTCCTGGCGTGTCATAAGCACATCTATCTTCGGCGACCCCTTGATTGGGTCAATGCTCTGCGTGGCGGCATAACGGTATCAAGCGGCGTCAGGCCCTGCCGCCCTCGTCCGTCTCCGAATCGAACCTCTCCCGCTGCCACATTCCCCTCGCGAGAGGAAGTGTGGTCACCGTTGACAGCCGGTCGAGTCTTGGCTCGATGAGGCTCAAAGTCTGGGCAAAATCTTGGCCTCTTGGCCACTGGGGTTGGATGCAAGACCGCCGCTCAGGTCCGCGCCCACGGGTCCATCACATCTCAAGATTCCCCCAGACTTTGGCTGAAGCTCGTGGGTTTCATTACGAGACAAAATCCACCCCTAGATGAACAGAGCCGGCGGCTTCCAACCACGTCTGCCGCACTAGCCCTTTGAAGAAGGTGGACTTCGCGAACGCCTCGATGGTGCGGAGAAGCGTCCTCATCCGCCCTCCACTCGGCCATGGCACTCCTCAGCTCCAAGGACCACCATGGCATGATCCAGATCCAGCGTGTGATCGCCACCCATCCTTGCTGCTCGCAAACGGCCGGGCGTCGAACTTGAAATGTCCGTTGCGAATAGCGTGCCCAGGTTTATTTGCGGGTACTTCAATCATGACCACCACCCCCCCTTAGCCAATGTCGACAAGACTAGGTGCCCTGGACTGCGCTACATCTCGTTTGTAACTGGGTGACGATTGCGCCGGTGTGTGGCAACAAAATAGTCCTGTTGTTTAGCAGTTATTGCGACTTGCATCGAACCATCAGCTGCCCGAATCGTCATCGGCCCATGGATAGTCTGTCTCATCGTCTCACTTGCTCTGCGTCGGGTCCGACCCGTCAGATCGCATGATAACTAGATTAGACAACGAATACGTATTCGTGGTACTCCATGTCCCGCCTATTCGGTATAGTCTTTCCCTTGCTACTCAACCTTCTTGGCAGGGGACCTACGTGCTAGCAGGGAGACCAGCTGCTTTGAGAATCGCCGCGGGAACCATCACAAGTAAGCTCCAGGTCTCGCTCAGTTTGGACCCTAGGAGCTATCGCATGTAAGGCTCGTACGGGGTATTACACTCCACCTCCATTTATCTGCCTCCCTATTAAGGGGTAGTTCGTAGGTCTCGCCTCGTGGGTCTCCTTTCCCTCACTGTTGTCTTTCCATTTCGACAAACTCGAGACCATCTTGATGAGGCGCCGGTAGCCATTCGACGGCTCCTCGCTCATACCGCGCAAGCCACACCGCGTCTCCATTGACAGCCTCCAGAGCCTCCCGCACCTGCTTGTTACGTTCAAGAGCCTCCGAGAGGAGATCTAGAACATCGTCGAACATCTCTTCGTCCACGCGGACGTGCGACACCATGGCCGTCAACAGCTGGACCGTGGCCTCCCAGATTTTTGCAGGAGATGCAAACTGTCCCAGGCCCCCAGACTGGCCGCCAGAGTATGAGCCGACTTCCATCAACGAAACATTGCCACCGAGGCCATCACTACCACAAGATGGAATCAGTATTTGCTTGCTGTCGCTGACAGGGCCCATAATTTTGCCATGATCCCCACGGGGTCGGGGGCGACTCGAAGCGCTGGAAGCTTGGCGCTTCGCTTTACGACACCAGTCCCTAAGCCAGTCACGCCATTCTGTCTTAAACCGGGAAGCGAGGAAGTCGCCCGCGGCAGCGCAGAGTCCCGAGAGTGCGTGACATGCCTCGATCGCAATGAATGCTTCCGGGTCATGAAGTCTGTCGATGACGACTGGCCAGATGGCGTTGACGAGGGGCAGGAAATCACCTTCGTCGGGAGCCAGGGCCGCAGAGGCCGTCGTGAGCAGTTCGAGTAACGACCTGCGCAAAGTCGGCGTTGGAGAAGTTAAGTAGTGCTGGGTCAAGTTTGCCACGCGCAAGAGAAGTTGGTATGTTGGTGAGTTTGGGGTTTTCTCTTCTTCCGGTGCATCCGCAGTGCTTTCGTCTGGAGCGTCTCCGTTCTCAGTCTTCCATGGCGTTGTCGGATGACCAGCGGCCTTCGGGGCATCATCGACTGTCGCTTGTTGCTTTCTCTTCGCCAACGTTTCCAAAAGACTTGAGATGCCATCTGTCTTGGCAGGTTTTCTCCGGTGATCTACCTTTGTGGTCTTCTGATGTTCAAGAAGGAGCACGTCTGACTGGACTCCTTGGTCGACCACCTCCTTCAGCACCATAAAGAGACTCTCCACGAATACAGGATACCCATGGTAATTTTCAAGGGCTGCAAAGACCGATTCAATCACATCGTCAAGGTACGGTACCAATCGAGGTCCCGCCAGCCGTATCATCATAGTCAGGACGTTAATGGATGCTGGAGAGATATCGAGAGTGTTCAACCTGAGTGAAACTGAATTGACCATGTAGTCAACATTGTCGATGATGAGCTCTGAAACGTTCGTATACCCGCATGACGCAGCGAGACTGTTCAGTGTAATGATGGCATGTTTCTGTAAGCTCTGATCCTGTGAGCCCAGGAACGTTGCTATCGGAAATAGTACGTCGATGAGCTCAGGGCGGAATGCCTCCCCTAACTTTTGGGCTGTGTAGGCAGTCACCTCAAGAGCGAGTGCCTCTAAGCGCCAGTCAACAGGGCCTGCATCTGAGTGGCGGTCCAGAATCTGCACTGAATTCGAGTACAGCTCATCAAAAACATTGTTAAGGTCCTCGGCTGATTCAGCCAAAGACGATAAATCCAAGAACATATCATTTTCTGCGGAGGCTGCGTGGCCTGCCTTGCAGAGTTGAAAGCAGAGCCAGAACGAAGCGACTTGGCCGATAGAATTCGAGTCCTGCACTTGTTCCAGCATGCTACTTGCAAGTGTTGTTTGCTGAGAGGAGGCGCCAAGAAATTCGACGAGGGACATCATCTCGATTCGTACTCTCTTCTGGCTTTCGGCAGGCAGCACAACCTGCGGATATTGTAAATCCAGGTGCCCCGTTGTAGAATCGGTGCCTCCAATGAGCCGTATGTTGACATTCTCATTCAGTTGGGTAGCCTTGGATCCTTGAACAAGCGAAACAATGCTATCTCTCAGCGTACTTGATATTGACTCTTCCAGGGTAGATGATTCGATATGCAGGCCCTTCAGAAGTTCAAGACCCTTCAGAAGATTGTGAATCGCATGTTGTTTCACATCTTCGTCACCAGCTTGCATTATTCGCGGGAGACTAGACATCCAGTTGTATGTCGTTGTTTTCACCGTCTCGCCAAGCTCTGGATAGATACTTACGAGATGCTGTAGGCTCGTTTCAGTCCAGGAATCTTGGACACTTCCCTCGTCAAGGACCATTGCGGTTTCGACCAAGAAGGTTGTGCAGTTTTCCAAAGTCTTGTGACACTCATCCAGGAGAGTGACGCACAGTTTACTCAATGAACTCCTGACCTCAGTCGAATCTTGTAGCCGCAACTTCATGATTGTTGAAAGGGCCCGCTTGACTTGAGAAACGGTGGCCTTGAGCCAGGCTGGTGTGAGCGCCTTTCCTTTTTGTGTCTCATCTGCCTCCTCTGTCTCGTCCTTGGCGAGTATGGATCTGGTTCTTAGATCGGAAAGAACACGGGTCAACACCAAGCTTACGGTTTCAATGCATTTCGCAAGAACAATTTTCTTGTAGCTAGCAGGTGTAGATGAAACCTTGGCGAGAGATGATATAGTCCCGGGAAGGAAGCTAGCCAATGCCTCATGTTCTTTGACAGTAATATACACTGCCTGTAGAGTGCGCAGAGCCTCTTGCTGTATCTGAGGTGTTAGGCCCTCGACTACTCCGTCTAGCATAACACTAACACTATGGCCTAGTGCAGGTATTGTGTCTGCTTCGGAGAGTCCAGCGGCGGCGGTGGCGGATAAACTGGCCGTGTTGAGCACGGCGGTCAACCCACGGAACGCTTCGAGCACAGTCTCCTCGTCCACCTGGTGCTTTTTGGTTGAGCCCGGGGTTCCATCGATGATGAACGTCAGCAGACTTAGAATCTGCTGCACCAGTTGGGCAGAGATTCTGGACTTCCACCCATGGACGATGAGAATGGTAAGACACTTGAGGCAGTTCTCGATCAGAGACATGGGATACCGGTCCATCTGACGGAAGATGTGATAGAGCGGGAAAAAGACATATTCAGCGAGTTTGTCGTCTAGAGCCACAGGATTTCGCTGGATCTGGTCGTTGAGAATAGTCAAGACGCGACCCGTCAACTCGTTGAGCTGACGAGTAGCTGCAGGGCTATTGGGTTCCCGGATTGCCAACTGGCTCACTTTGACACACCACGGCTTCAGCTATACGGGCGTCAGAACCATAATTATGTCATTGAGAGGGGATGTCCACCGACCTTTTGGAAGAACTCGTTCCTTTCCTGGCTGCTGGGTGTCGATTCCATTGTGATAGTAAGCCAAGGCTTCTACTTTGGCTACAGGCGCATGTTCCCTACGTCCAAAACCCGAGCCAATAAACGGAAGAAAAAGAGCCCAAATACACGGTCGCTCCTTGGAATTTAGTACTGCAGTGACTTCTGAGTTCGGTTGATGGGCGATGGAGAGCTTGGAGGTGATGTAGGAGCCCAGAGGATGTTCTGCCTGGATTCCCAATTTGGTGGAGAATATGCGGTGGATGGGGCCAAAAAAAAAGCACAGTGCGTTCAAGTTTTAGCAACTGTACGAGAACGGCCACCCACATCATCGTGTCTGCCCCGCACCACTATAGGATCTCGATAACCAACTCTTGAGGCCATCATCACGCAGTTACGTATAGCTCTTCCGTAAGCTGACCGCCATTACCATCACGTAAGTTAAACTATTTACCGTAAAAAAGCAATTTTGTTAACTTTCGCGTGTTATCTTTAGAAGCTAAGTAACGGCCAAGACGAGCGAGAAACCTCCAAACGCGGCGAGAAGTCACATAAAGCTCAACAACTCCCAACGCTTGAATCGCGAGTTTCCAGCAATACACCTTGCATCAGCCATGGCACCCCCCTCTGGACCTTTCTCGGTGGTAGTCCACCCTTACGACTCCCCAGTTCGTGGATCATGTGCGTACGAACTTGGACCTACCACAGCTCGCAATGCCTTGGTTATCCTTGGTGGCCTCGGAGACGGGCCGCACACTCTTCCCTCGATCCGGACGGTCGCAGAACACCTAGGGGAATCTCAAGCTTTGAGCTACTCTATTTTTGAGTTTCGAATGAGGAGTTCGTTCATTGGCTTTGGTACATCCAACCTGACCAAGGACGTGGCCGACATATCAGCACTTGTCAAGTACCTTAGAAGAATAGGCAAAGAGAAAATTGTGTTGATGGGACACTCCACCGGCTGCCAGGTACGTTTATCCCGTTGTGTGTTATGCACTTCTCCTATGTTAACAAACGCACAGGACTGCATTGAATACGCGGACTACGCTAAGCATGGCAATGAACCGGTTGATGGTTTCATTATGCAGGGTTGTGTCTCGGACAGGGACGCAATTGAGCTTGTGATGCCTAACCCCCAGCCAAGTCTGGACCTAGCAGCTAAGATGATTGCTGAAGGGAGAGCCGACGACGTGATGCCCAACAACATGGTGCCTGCCGCACTCGGCGCCCCGATATCCGCCTACCGGTTTCATTCTCTAGCTGGCAAGGGGTACGATACTCTCGGACGCATTCTCCTGCTGTGATTACTGACCTGTGGAATAGGGGCGATGATGATTACTTCTCCGAAGACCTCGACGACGAGACTGTTTCAAAGTATTGGAAGAGGTTCCAAAAACCTGTCCTAGCTCTGCACTCGAGCAATGATGAGTACGTGCCTGAGCGAGTCGACCAGGCAGTTCTCAACAAGAGATATCGGGACGCAAATCCTATGGTCAGTTCTCTGTCTGGATTGATTCCTGGAGCTAGCCATACGGTCGCCGAGCCCGAAGCACAGGAGTGGTTTGCACGGAGAATTGCTGAGTTCCTGGGGACGCTTGAGAAATGATTCGATGCATGTCAGGTTCTGTGTTTACGAAGCGCATATTTATACATGTTCTACAACATCACAACGTTTTCACTTTAAGGCTGGACATAATGCGTAGACCACATGGGGACTACCTACTAGACAAGGCGGCCTTGATTTAGACAGGAATTTCCAGTGAACAACCACGATTCACAATTATCTTGACCATGCCTAAGTCAGAAATAAAGACGGAAGAATCGGAAACTACCATCATGATGGCTAATTCGGACAGAAAATCACAATGTTCTAGGGTAAGTTGGGTATTTCAGCGTTTTAGTGCTGACGCATGCGGTGTTACGCTAAAGCCGGTCATTGTTCCCTGTGCGTAAACCCACCAGTTTGCGTTAGCGCCGTCGCTGGAGAGGATTTTGACTCCTCCCAGCTTACAAACAAATCGCCGGGCCTTCGACAAGTTTCTGCTCGACCTTGTCGGAAGGTCGCCCAATCGCTTGCAAACCTTTCCCCCCCCGTCGTTTCGCTCCCTCGGACCTGGAGCTGGATCTGGCATCTTTTGCGCCGTTCTCAACGCATCCCGAGATCCTGTCTGGTTGGTCGCTGTTGGGGGAATACTCAATCCTGAATTCCGATCTTGCGCCGGTTTCGCTAGAGATACATGCACACAGCTCCATCGTAGCTCGCCGGAACTCCGCCCGTCCCTGCGTACCTTAGGTACCTAGTAGGCAACTAGGTCCGCCGCCAAGGGTCAGTCGTCGACGCGCCACCCACCGCCTTGAGCTCTCGAGCTTCCGGCTTCCTTCATCGTAGCATGAGGTGACGAGTCGATCCTGTCGCTCTCACTCTTACTCCCGCAACAACCCTTCGTCTCTCCGACGCCCCTCGACACCCTCGACCGGACCGACAATGGCTCTCTACGACAGCCAGAAGGTCCTCTTCGAGACGGGCTCCTTCTCCGGCTACAGGCCGCTCCGCGAGCTGGGGAGCAGCTATCTCTCCGCATCGGCCTTCAAGCAGCCGCTCTGCGGGAACGAGGAGGGATGGGGCCCTATCAGTCGGTACCGATACGACTTCACGCCGTGCTTTATTGACGTCTGGATCGCTGCTGTTGCCGTCTTCGGTCTGCTGATTGGCCCGCTCGCCGTTTGGTGGCTGGTTGTCAAGAAGCAGCAGCATGGAGCGCAGTCCAAGACCGTCCCTTTCTATCTCAAGCAGGTATGTCACGTCACGCCCGGCCGCCGACTATTAATTGCCCAATCTTGCTACCAGCCAACTAACCCATAGCCCTAGACTCTCCTCGCCACCATCATCGCCGACATCGCCATCCAGCTCGGCATCCAAATCATCAACTACCCCGGTATCTGGTTTGGCGACTTCCGAGTGTGGACCACCGCCTTGACGATCCTGTCGATGTTTGTTATATTCGTTATTCAATGGCTTGAACACTCGCGAATCCGCTACCCAAGCGGCGTCGCCCTCTTTTATTGGCTGTTCCTCCTTATATCCTTTGCCGTAAAGCTACGATCTCTCGTATCGCAACAGCTCTACGAATCGAACCTACCTTACTTCATTACGTACTGCGTTGGAGTTGGTCTCTCACTTGTCGAGTTCCTCCTTGAGTGGCTCTGGCCCCGCAACGTTGGACCCAATGGATACGAAGCTATCGAGGACGAGGACGAGTGCCCCGTCGAGTACGCCAACGTCTTCTCTCAGCTCACCTTCTCCTGGATGACCCCCCTGATGGCATACGGCTACAAAGTCTTCCTGACCGAGGACGACCTCTGGGGTTTGGCCAAGACCGACCAAACCAAGACCACTGGCGCGGCGTTTGAAGACGCCTGGCAATACGAGTTGAAGCACCGCAAGAACCCTTCTCTGTGGCTGGCTCTGTTCGGAGCTTATGGCGGCCCCTACTGTGTTGCTGCGATCTACAAGATTGGAAACGATGTCTCGCAATTTATCCAGCCTCAACTGCTCCGCCTGCTCATCCAATTTGTTGCTTCGTACACGAAGCCTAACACGCCTGAGCCGTTAATCAAGGGAGCTGCCATTGCACTCGCCATGTTTGGCTGTGCTGTCTTCCAGACCACCATGATTGTGAGCATTTCCCCACTGCTTCTTCTTCTAAGCTAACACAACCCTAGCATCAATACTTCCAACTCACCTTTGTGACGGGTATGCACATCAAGGGCGGCCTGGGCTCGGCCATCTATAGAAAGTCTCTGCGACTGTCTAATGAAGGACGGTCGTCCAAGACCACTGGCGACATTGTCAACTACATGGCTGTGGATGCCCAGCGTCTCCAGGACCTCACCCAATTTGCTCAACAGGCATGGTCAGCCCCTTTCCAGATCACTATTTGCATGATTTCGCTCTACAACCTAGTGGGATGGTCTATGATGGCTGGTATCGTTGTCATGATCGTTATGATGCCCCTGCAGGGTTTTGTTGCGCGAATCATGAAGAACATGCAAAAGACCCAGATGAAGAACAAGGATGCTCGAAGTCGTCTGATTAACGAAATCATCACCAATATGAAGAGCATTAAGCTCTATGCCTGGGGTTCTGCTTTCATGAACAAGCTGAACTACGTCCGAAACGAGCAGGAGCTGAAGAATCTGCGCAAAATTGGTGCCACGCAGGCGTTTGCCAACTTCACCTGGACTACTGCGCCTTTCTTCGTGTCCTGCTCAACCTTTACTGTCTTTGTCCTCACCCAGGATCGACCTCTGAGTACCGAAATCGTGTTCCCCGCCCTGGCACTCTTCAACCTTCTCACGTTCCCCTTGGCTGTCCTCCCCATGGTCATTACCGCAATTGTCGAGGCTTCCGTTGCTGTTGGCCGACTGACAGGCTTCCTCACTGCCGAGGAGCTTCAGCCAAATGCCATTACAATCAACCCCGCCCCCGAGGAGCTTGGTGAAGAGACTGTCATCATCCGTGATGGAACCTTCTCGTGGAACCGACACGAGGACAAGAATGCCCTCAGGGATATCCACTTCACTGCCTACAAGGGTGAACTCTCGTGTGTTGTTGGGCGAGTTGGAGCTGGAAAATCATCCTTTCTTCAGAGCATTCTCGGAGATCTCTGGAAGGTCAAGGGATCTGTCGAAGTCAGGGGAACTGTTGCATATGCTTCTCAGCAAACTTGGATCCTGAATGCGACGGTCAAAGAAAACATCATTTTTGGTTATCGATACGACCCCGATTTCTACGAGAAGACAATCCAGGCTTGCGCTCTCATGGATGACTTTGCTCAGCTTCCTGACGGAGATGAGACGGTCGTTGGTGAACGAGGTATCTCTTTGAGTGGTGGCCAGAAGGCTCGCGTGTCTTTGGCTCGTGCTGTATACGCCAGAGCGGATATCTACCTCCTCGATGATGTCCTTTCTGCGGTTGATTCTCATGTTGGAAGGCACATCATTGACAATGTTCTTGGTCCTCGAGGTCTTTTGGCTTCCAAGACTCGTATCCTGGCCACAAACGCCATTGCAGTTCTCCGTGGCGCAAGCTTCGTCACGATGCTCAAGGACGGTGAAATTATCGAGAAGGGAACATACAAGCAGCTGGTCGCCATGAAAGGTCTGGTTAACGACATCTTGAAGACAGCTGGCCATGACTCTGGTAGCAACAGTGACAGCGAGCCCACCTCTAGTGCCTCCAGCAGCAAAGCAGCCACCATCATTGAGCTTGACTCTAGCCAGGCCAAGGAGGAAATGGAGGAGGCCCAAGAGCGAGTCCCGGAGATGGCCCCTATTAAGACAGGGCCTTCTGCCAAACCCCGATCAAGCAGTATGGCTACTCTTCGCCGTGCCAGCACTGCTACCTTCCAGGGCCCTCGAGGCAAGTTCACTGACGAGGAGGTTGCTGGCAACTCCAAGACCAAACAGTCTAAGGAGTTCGTCGAGCAGGGCAAGGTCAAATGGTCCGTTTACTGGGAATACGCCAAGGAAAACAACATTTACGCTGTTGGTCTCTATTTACTCATGCTCCTCGCTGCGCAGACAGCCAACATTGGTAAGTTTCCTATTGGTGAATGGCTTGTGGTTTCCAATTCTGACCAGCTTATGTAGGCAGTTCTGTCTGGCTGAAGGAATGGGCCGACAGAAACCAAAAGTTGAACTCGAATGACCATGTTGGGAAATACATTGGCATCTACTTCGCCATTGGCATTGGAGCATCCGCTCTCACAGTTGTTCAGACTTTGATTCTCTGGATCTTTTGCTCTATCGAGGTTAGTTCCGACTCGCGTGTCACTTCTAAGTCACTAAACTGACGCTGGTTCTAGGCATCCCGCAAACTCCATGAGCGCATGGCCAACGCCATCTTCAGGTCACCTATGTCCTTCTTTGACACCACACCCGCTGGGCGAATCCTGAACAGATTCTCGAGGTAAGAATGACCATCTACCCTGGGATTATCTCCAGGAAATATTATGTTATGCGATGCTGACAGCTTATCCAATAGCGACATCTACCGTGTCGATGAGGTTCTGGCCAGAACCTTCAACATGCTCTTCGTCAATGTGGCTCGATCGGGGTTTACTCTGGTCGTCATCTCCGTGACGACACCGGCTTTCATCGCTCTGATTATCCCGCTAAGCCTTGCGTATTACTGGATACAGCGTTACTACCTCCGGACCTCCCGGGAGCTCAAGAGATTGGACAGCGTCACCCGAAGCCCCATCTATGCGCATTTCCAGGAATCTCTTGGTGGCATCTCGACCATTCGTGCGTACCGACAGCAGCAGCGATTTGAGCTGGAGAACGAATGGCGTGTCGATACCAACCTCCGGGCCTACTTCCCATCCATCAGCGCGAACCGCTGGCTTGCCGTGCGTCTCGAATTTATTGGTGCTATCGTCATCCTCTCCGCTGCAGGCTTCGCTATCATCTCTGTGGCCAGCGGCAGCGAACTCAGCCCCGGTCTTGTCGGTCTGGCCATGTCATATGCCCTTCAGATTACTACGTCGCTGAACTGGATTGTCCGTCAGACCGTGGAGGTTGAGACTAACATCGTGTCGGTGGAACGGGTACTGGAATACGCAGCCCTGCCCAGCGAGGCGCCTGAGATCATTGCCGATAGGCGGCCCGCAGTTTCCTGGCCCGCCAAGGGAGAGGTTGACTTCGTCAACTACAGCACTCGCTACCGCGAGGGCCTGGACTTGGTGTTGAAGAACGTCAATCTAGACATCAAGTCGCATGAGAAGATCGGCGTGGTGGGCCGCACAGGCGCCGGCAAGTCGTCGTTGACCCTGGCCCTGTTCCGTCTCATCGAGCCCGCTCTGGGCCACATTGGCATTGATGACGTTGACACATCGACCATTGGCCTTCTTGACCTGCGACGTAGACTAGCTATCATCCCTCAGGATGCCGCGCTCTTCGAAGGCACCGTCCGAGATAATCTCGACCCGGGCCATCTCCGTGAAGATACCGAGCTTTGGAGCGTTCTAAGTAAGCATCACGCTGCAACCCATCGCACACCCCCACAATCGCCACCCCAGCAATGGAGGGCTGCATCTGCCATCACACTCACGTCACATCTGCTAACATGGGACACTCGCTGTAGAGCACGCTCGACTTCAGGACCATGTCAACAGCATGGGTGGTGGCCTGGAGGCCAAGATCAACGAAGGAGGTACGTTTACGGCACTTTCGCTTTCTATCGGCATTTTCTGTTCTTGACGCTGTTGGTCCGTTTGCCGTCCATGACTAGCACCGTCGCTTCTCCCAAAGATGGTGGTGTCGCCGATGGCGACCCTGTAATGATTGCAGTGACAGCAAGGCTGTCAGCATGGACGAGCACCGACTGTCCGGAAGAAGATGCACTTGCATAGCGCCACGCATGATGTTGAAGTCGCGTGGTCAGCCCGGACAGGGCTCCAAGCAACCTTTCATCTTCCATCGTTGCCGGTTGCCTATCATGATAGCATCAAGCCCATTAATTTGTTCGTTCCACTATCAACACGCGGCTAACTCGTTCGGTTTCACAGGTTCCAACCTCTCACAAGGTCAACGCCAGCTCGTGTCTTTGGCGCGTGCCATGCTGACTCCTTCCAATATCTTGGTTCTCGATGAAGCCACCGCCGCCGTCGACATCGAGACCGACGCCATGCTTCAGGATACGCTGCGCTCGCCCCTCTTCGCTAGTCGCACCATCATCACCGTCGCCCATCGCCTCAACACCATCTTGGACAGCGACCGTGTCGTCGTTCTCGATAAGGGTGAGGTGGTCGAGTTTGACACCCCTTCGGCTCTGTTCAAGAAGCAAGGCGTGTTCCACGGGCTCATGAAGCAGGCCGGCCTCGAGTTGTAATGGGATAAGGCACTGGGCCGATCTGGGAGTTTGCTCCCGGGCAACTTGCGCGGACCAAAATGGACGGTCGGCGTTGAACCCCCCGCGGAAGGGTGTGTGTGTATGTGATGGACCCGAACGGAACAAATTTGTATAGTGAAACTGTAAGACATTGACTCTTGCACGGGTCTGGGTATGGAGTCTTTAGTGATGGCGAGGTTTGGAAAAAAAATTACTATTTTGGCTTCTCCTTGAAGCCGTGCGCGCATCAACACCTCCGTGTGATAACCCTGTCTTCTCCCATTCTTCAACGGCGGCGCTTCCACACCGGCGGCCGCCAGGTTCCAAGCCTACCTAGACGCCCTTTGTGGCGGCCTCGCCGTTCGTGGAAGGTGGAGATGTTGGTGCTGGGCTGTCAAGTTGTCCTGCCGGGATGCTTGCGGCGTGACTGGCCAACGGACATGCAGGCGGGCTGAACATCCAAGTGCATTATCTACAACAAGAGCCGGAACAACGCCTCACGCTGTGCGCCGCCAGGCTAGCCGGGAAGCCTTCCCCAGTTTGCCAGGCGCACCGTGATAGCGAGAAGGAGGTGGGCGTTCGAGAATGGAAATGAGGCGTGCGGGAGAAGCAAAGACGAGTCTCGTCATCCATGTCACGACTGTTTGGTACTATTGATGACCATGTTTGCATGCTACCTCCACGGTGGGCCGGATCGTTATGGATGGAAGTTGAGCATTGTTTGCCTGGGAGCCTCGGGCATTCGCAGACGTCGCCGCTATTCAAAACACTTGCTTACCCTGGCATCGTTGACATGAGGCACCCAACGACATCGCGGGGAGGGAGAGAAGCCTGCGGGCTGTCAAGCTCGACTACCCCGACTTGGGGCGTAAATGGTTCGTATGCGACCTCGCACCATCGTCTTTGGCGTTCCACATTAAGACTTTGTGTCACCAGCCAAGAACCCGTCGTCATTGCATATTCTTCATGTTTGCTTGAAGGATGCGCGGAAAAAACACGTAACCACGGCCGTGAAGTCGGAGCTATCTGGTAGGGAACGTCGGAGCTGGGGCGCCACGAGATGGCGCACTCGCGCTGGGGTGCTGCTGTGTAACCCTCCTGCTGTGCTGCTGACTGGTAACCATACCAGTTTCACTTATCGAGTCGGGAGCTGTCAGGAAGGTATTCTACGTAAATATCCAGAAACAATTCTGTCCCCAGACATACGACCCAGAGCCCGCAACGGCTCGGCGTTACCCCAGATCATTCAGGCGGACGAAACACCGGTACAAGGAAACCGGTATCTTTCCTGATGTCATCATGGTGTACCGATAGTAGGCTGCGATGACGCCCAATTCTCTGCTGCCCCTTTGGCTGTGGATGCACTTCGACGCTATTGAATGCTAGACGAAGTTGATCTAATCCATCCGCACTCTGCTAAGAATTCTATGACGGCTTTGTCAGTGTCTCCGAGCCGTGAGGGCACCAGAGACATTTTGTCCCTCCACCGGCGCGTAGATCGAATCAGCGGCTTGGAGAATGTAGTCTACTTCGTATGCAAGCCCCAGATCTGGATGAGGCTAACTGATGCTGGTCAGTGCTGCAGCTGTAGTTCTGGTGGTGGCGCCGTGTGACGAGACAGTCCGCGATGAGCGTTGCGATTGGGTGTTCGGAATGTCTGAGGTTCTTGGAGGGGCGGTGGCTCCCCTCCTTCGACAAGACTCTGCTGAGGGGCGAGAGGGTCTTTAGGTGTCGCATGAAGCGTCATGACCCTGCCTGTGGTGTTGACAATTGCTGATACGAAATTTTGTGTGGCATTTCAGCTTAGAGCTACTAGCGAGGTGGCGATATGGAGGCTAGTGAACGGCCTGGCTTGCACACTGCAATGCCCCTTGGACTTCAACGGCCGGGTGGGTGCGGCAATGCAATGGCATGCGCAGGCTGAAAAGAGGCGTAAAGTGAGTCGGCGGTTGGTTGAAGTGCCGACAAGGATCTGTGTTGGTCGAGGCCCCCAAAGCTGACCTGTCTCGTTACCACGCCGTCGGCGTCGATCCAAGGTGCCCATGTCTTTTTCTGATGCGGATCTTGCTGGCTACAAGTGGCCAAGTACGAAGATGTGGTTGGCCTTCATTTCGGTAAGCCGGGTCTTGTTCTCAGCTCACGGCCCAGCTGGGCTCGGAGATGATATGACGTAACGAAGAAGCAAGGCTCGACTGGCGCCTGCTAGACAACGGCTAAAACACGTTCTGTGCCTGGATTTGGCGTCTGGGAGTTTGTCGAGAGGCGAGTCAGTGCCCATCTAGCGTATTTGCAAAGATGTGTGAACAGGGCAAGCTCCCGACCGGCTGGGACGCTGGTAACGAAAGTGTGACTACACTATTGCTCGATGATCTTGATGGCCCTGCGTCTGTCGTTATGATAACGAGGGCTGTGGACCGACGAAGCGACGGAGCGAGGACGGGAGACCGGGGTCCGCCAACTGGCGCTGAGAAGACCTGGTCCAAAGCCAGCTGAGCTAGGCGTGAGGGCTGTTGCTAGTGGTGTTTCCATCTGTAGGCTGCGTGTTGATTTGAAGAGGTGGCTGTGTGGGAGCATGAGCATGGACGACCCATGGCCTTGGTTGAGCACGCTCCCGCTACCCCAGTGTCTTGCCCTGTTTGTTGCAGGGGGGTGGTTTGCAGATGGGAGTGATGGCCGCCCGACATCATACATATTACATGTGACGCCATGAAGAGCCTGGTGGCACAAGCCGGCTGCAAGCTGCAACTGGCGATATTCTTACCACGGCACGGGTCCATCCACTAGCGACCCGATGCGGGCCTCGGAGGAACAGAGTGTGTTGTGTGTTGCTGAAGATCGTGCCGGTACTGGCCAGCCCGGATAATGGTGGGAAGTGAATGACTGGCGTGTGGTGACATTGAGCCGATTTCCATCGGGGCAGCTGGCAATCACCTCTGGTTGCCGTCGCATCACTCTCCAAGTGTTGAAGGCGTGGGGGTTGGGATTCGAGAACAAAACAAACAGGATGTGGACAGTGTCTGCACAGTGCTGTCTCAAATTGGTGCGGTTTCACAGTCGCAAGTTTGGAGAATGGCCAAAAGAAAGAAAAGGGTCCGTTGCGATAACACCACTTAGCTATTTTGCTTTTGGGAGGTGAGGCGACACCCAAACCGCATGATGCAGGGTCCGTGACCCTCTCTAGACAGACATGGAGGAACGAGTGTGCTTCGTACTGTACGAACGCGTTTCCACAGTTGGGTGTTGTCGACTACTGGACGAGAGAGAGCTGCCGCTTAGTGTAGTTTCCTCGGGGAATCTATAATTGCTTCTGGTCACATGATGAAGGTCGCATCATCTTCTCTGGTTGCCGGATCGTGATGGCGATGGCGATGGCGCCCAAAAAGTGCGCAGTAATGAAGTTAGGATAGTGAATAAGTAAGACTCACAAGAAGAGTAGATTCGATTCTACTAACCCAACCACACATGATGTGGACTTGGAGGACACAGTCAACTTGGATTGGGTTGTAATTAGTCCAGCTTCGTAGCGCCTATAAAGCAGCCGGGGTATCTGTTGGACGTGATATTCGGCAGCGGCGATAAAAATACACGAGACGACGCCCTGTGCGTACGCCACCGCGTACATTTCTTTTCTTTCCTCCCCTGCAGTCATTGATTGGCTCCTGTTCGAGTTAGTGGTGCATGGCGGCCTTTGAAGACTACATGGCGCTGAGGGAGAAATTCTCTCGCTAGTTCTGTGATGTAGAAAGCGTCGTTGACTGCTAATTGAGCAAGCGACGTTCAGGAGGCGTTCGGGAGTGGGACCTTGTCGCCGGTAATTGCGTTCTAAGTCGGGGGCGTCGTCGGCGAGTATGGATATCGAGTCGACGATCTCGCTCTGTGGATCACAAGTTCGGCCGGTACGTAGTACAAGACCTCCTTGGAACATTGAAAAGCCGTTCGTGGGACGTGTTATATGGCTGACGTACTGCTTAGTTTGTGGCAAGACGGGCGAGCTCCGAGGGGCCAGGACTTGGGAGCTGCGTACGCTTCATGCGTTTGCTTAACATGTGTGGTGTGTGTGTGTGTGTGTGCACTTCCCGCTCCCTGTTGACGGGTCTGAGAAGACTGTTTGTTCCGTACGCACAGGGCAACTGATGGCCGGGGTCAATATCCTAGAGGTAGGTATTCGTGGGCAGGTTGCTACACAGTAGATCCTTGGACTGGGCCATCCCCAGGGCTGGTTGCACTGCGTGGCGCTGGGCTCAAGACGATGCCGGAAGGGAGTCCTCAACGACAGAGGTCAGAAACCAGCATCAGTGAGCGGCGCGAGCCTGTCACTGGTTGTAAGGGCGCGAGTCGCCAAGAAGTCGCGTCTCCATATTGCCAATATCCAGAGGCGCAACATGAATTGGAATCCGGTTAGGGTTAGGAGGCCCGGAGAGGAAAAAGGCGACGACTGGCATACGAGAGAACTGGACCCGTGGAGCCCGACCAGAGGCAAGGCGCCGGGGACTGAGAACTGGTGCCGGGAGCAAGCCTGTAAAACCTTGAGCCAAGAGCCAAGAGCCAAGAGCCGAGCCGGACCTCCCGCAGTCCCGCGGCGGCTGTCAAGGGTTGGCCAGGCCTCGTCGGTGCGAGCGCCGAACAAGCTTGTTGCTTGTTGTTTGAGTGGCCGGATGGCGAAGGAGGGCAAACGTTCCGAATCCACCAACTATCAGTCAGTCTGTCACCAGCGGGCGGGCCTGACGTCGGTCGATGTCGGTCCAAACTTTCCTTCCTGCGGTAGCTATAGTATAGTCCATAGTACACGTCCTGGTACTGTCAGTCTGTCAACACTGTGTGCGAGTGCTACTGTAATGCAGTATGTACTGTGTAAGGTAAGTAAGTAAGTATGGAGTCTTGTCTTGGGGTAGGTACGGTGGCTAGGGGGCTCTGGTACCTGCCTGATGCCTTTCCCCTACATCCCTCTACCTCTCTTAGCACCTACTAAGGAGGTGCCTACCTAGGTTCTTCTCCTTAGGGCTTGATGACGCGTGACTCGTCACAGGACTAAGAATCGGTCCATCGTGGCCATCTGCCGGACCTACATCTTACATCTGAGAGTACATAATCTACATGCGGTAGCCTCTGTACGTCGTCTCTGGAGTGGAGAAGGGAGTTCCATCCGATGGTGAGTGTGTGCCTGCCCCAACACGGCCCGCAACGGCCACTCGCGCGGAGTAGAGGAGGTCGCCCGCTAGCAGCGCGCCGCAGGTGCCTGAGGTCCATGCCTCCCAGGGTAGATTGACAGTCTAGCAGGGGAGCTGCCCTTCTGGCAGGCACTTGGACCCACGCCTTCTTGACTTAGGTCCAGCCACCCTCTGGCCTCTGTCACGCCGCCAGTCATTTCTAGCAATGATCTGAGATCTCGCTTGGCGGGTGGTCGAACTCTCCTTTGCATATGTGAGATACTGACTTGAGCCATTGCGGACAACCCGCGCTGCACCTCTACACGTTTCCAGCAAAGCTGCTGGATCCTTCAACGCCCTGGTGCCCCAATGAACCAAGCGGCCCATCGGCCCATTGCTTTCCACTGCTCCCTTGCTCCATTGCTCCCTTGCTCCATTGCTCCCCTTGTTTCCCCTCCTTCATTGGATTCCTCGATGAGTCAACAACGTCGAGGTTGATGCCCCAGGTCCAGCGGATCAACCCGTCAGCTCCAGATCTCCCACCTTACTGGCGGGGGCGATATGACAGGTCCCTCCTAGGGGGGTGCCCGCCTTTCATACTAGCACTGGACAGCGCAGTACAAGACATACATACATCACAGAACAGGTGAGTTGAACAGACCAGGACAGGCCATGACAGCGCAGGACAAACAACAGCTCTCTCGCTCTCTCTCGTGCCGTCTCTCTCTCTCTCTCGTGCTGTGTCTCTCTCTCTCTCTCGTGCCGTGTCTCTCTCTCTTTCTCTCTCCGTCTCCCTCTTCCCACTGGGAGACAACAAACCATGTGCCCAGGAGAGAACAAGACGCACAACGAATAAGTCATGGTTGGTTTGTCGTCCCCTGTCTCTATCGAGGCGAGAACAGTCGACCACCACTCTTACGGCCGAGAAATGCACGATACGAAGGTATAGTATCCGTACTTCGTACAGTACCTGATTTCCGCAATGGAATACTCCCATCCGCTGATACGCGCACCTAGGTGGTACTTGACCTCTGCCATCGAGCCCAGGTTCCCGGCGAGAAAACCTCCGCTAGACAGCATCCCCGCCCTGAGTCTTTTCCGTGTTGATTGGCACCTCTCCACTGCATCAAATCAGCTCCCATGCAATTCCAGTGACCCTTTTGATCTCTGGACTCGGGCTAAGCAAGCTCAAAGCGCATAGCTTGCGACTCGGGCGAGCCCAGATGCACAAAATAGTGGAATCCATCTGCTGCCACCACCTAAAGGGGGACACTTCTCCATCCATCCTTCATTCTTCCACGACCAAGACCACACGGGTATGGCTTACCGGTTCCAGGCTGCTGTGGGACACCCAGAGGTCTCAAAAGTCCCGTGTTTATGCTGTTGCAGAAGGAAAGGAAAGGTCCCACCAGATGATGCAATGCAATCACACTGCCTACACGTACTTCGTGGAGGCGCGGCCAGAAATCATCGATACTTCTTTGCTGGTTGGGCAGCTGGTAACACTGCCTGGTTCAGTGGCAAGCCTAGCATCTCGCCCTGTCTCACCATTTGGCCCCCGTTGTCGCTTTCTGCAGCCATGCCCTCAGCCATGCGTGTCCGACTAAGGCGAGCGGGTTTCGTTTCCTTACTTTTTTCTTTTCCTTCTTTTCGCGAGTTGTCCACCTTCGCCCTCGGCCCACACCTCTTAGCCACCCTTAACGCGACCCCTGCGCAATCCTGGTGCCCTCCCTCCTGATGGACGGGCCATTATGACAGGGTCTCTGCCGTGCCCTGCAGACCCAGGATCCCAACAACGTGTGCAACCCCCCCGTCTTCCTCGCAGCGTCACTCTCATGGGATGAGATTCACTCTCTTTTCAGGCGTGGAGGTCGGCCATGGTTCTGCTCCCCTGCTCCATGCGTGGTGTTGCATCTTGTTTAGGACCGCTTCTACCCTTCCAATCTTCCAATGCGTAGTCCGTAGGATACTCTGTGGGACTTCGGCCGCTTGCCTGCGAGGCTAAGTGTGGACCTGCTTCCTGTCCGGAGTATTCCATCCCCCCTCCACGAGTCCACGACTTGGTCTGGAGAGGCACAGGAGCCCTGTCAGCCAGCTGGGTGGATCATGGGAGGCATATCCAGGTTGAGACAAGACTCTACTTGGACTGGTTAGTGTCCTGTACGCAGTCCATGCTATGCGGCCGTCCCTTTGAAGACGCTTCTCTTCTTTTCTCTTTCTTGCCCTTGACCTTGACTTCCCTCTGAGCCACTACCTACCTATTTCACCCAGCCACTCAACCCTCGGCCAGTAGCTCAGCATCCTTTCTCAGTCCAGCTGCTACTAGAACAACAACTGGGGTGTCTTGCCCTCTGGTTCTTGCTGAAAAAACATTGGACCGTCGTCGTTGTCGTCGTCGTCGTCGTCGTCGTCGTTGTCGTCGTACACCTCGTTCCGACCTTCGTACACACACCAACTAGGATTGACCTGCGATCGGTGACCCTTGCTATCATCATCGCAAGTACTTCGTACACGACTGGTCCCTGATTCCCCCACCGTCTTAACCTGCGGTTTGCATCTGCTGCTCCGCCTGGTGTGCGCCTGGTGGGCTCGCTTCGATCGAATCAAGGCCTTCCCTGTCGCACCTCAACTCATCCATCAGTCACCTACGGACTACACCTGGTCCTCCTTCGCCGACTGAGGAAGCACCCTTCTTGCTGCATTCTGTGGCAAGCAGAGGAAGCTCTCAAGCTAGACAGCGAGAAGAGAGACAACGTCCAGTGCGGGGCCTCGCACTCAGCCAGTCCTTTGCCCCCCGGACTCTGTAACTGAGCCGGTCTCGCAACCTTTGCCATCTCAACTCTGCCCTCATTCTCAACCTCGGAGACCGATACTCACCTCTACCTCCTTATATTCTACCGTGTTGTGGTTTCGCCATCCATCTGGACCTGACCGAATTTCCCCTTTCCCCGAGTTCTCGCCACGACATCCCCTATTGGTCCCATCTTTCTTACCTCGCTGGACACCGAAGACCAAGCTGCTTGCCACCACAAGTGCGTTGTTTCAAGAGCATCTTGCTAGAAACTGTGCTTCTGGACTTTCGCTTATCCCCCTCCTACACACAACTACTGTCATACCTGCACCTCGACCAGTTCTTCGGCTTGGGTTACCAATCTGCCAGATGCAGTCTTGATTGCCTTCCGCGCCGAGACTTCCGACAAGCCTTGTTCGAGGCATAACCAACCTAGCTCGTTGAGAACACTGTTCGTCGATGTCTCACAGTCCGAAAGAAAGCCTTGCCATAGTTTTCTTGTTATACGACATACGCCTGAGTAGATAGGCGATCTGTCTCCGTTACTTGGAAATATCCTGGAAGCAATCAACGACCCTCACTTACCGACATCGGCTGAATACTTTCTCTCTGTTCATGCCACTCCCATCCTTACACGTTTAATTCCGCAGCATCAGCCAACGACGGGTTATTTGTCTCCCTTGGCCTTCCTGCTGAGCTCCCATCTACCCGAATCGCCCAATTCAGGACTCCTTGCGGCAGGCCCACTTTGAGAGGACAGGATTCATTTGACTGGTTGGATTTCCCTTTCAGGGCGCTGGAATCCACGACCACCTCATTCGAATAAGTCAAGAGCTTTCAAATTGGACTCACCCTCCTCGTACTTCATCCTTCGTTATTCAGCTACCTCCTCGGTAGAAGTTGACGTCGGGATCTCCTGACACTTGACGACTTCATCCCCAAAATATCAGGACGACATTCCAGACTCGGTGTCTCACGACATGCACTAGCCTCATCTGTCACAATCGAACTACCCGCTACGTACATATCTAAACGACTAGACAATCATCTTGTGTCTCGCTTTCTGTTTCATTTCCAAACTCTTATTTTCGCATATCACTTGTTAGCAGAACGCGACGTCTCCCAGGAGCAACTAATCAACCATGGTACGAGACTGGCAGAGGGATTCGTTCCCTCGTCACTACATGACGGAGCGTTATGGCCCTGATGCCATTGATGATGCTCGCTTTGCAGAGACGCAAGATATCCATCGCCGGCAACCCCCAATGGTACGTACGCCTACGTCCTGGAGCCTGAGGCTAGTCACTGACATAGACGACTAACCAGCAAATCGACGAGGCTCTACGTCAACACTGCAGCATCTCTGCAAAACGGTACTTTGTTGCAGTAATCATGGACGATGGCAGCCCAATGACCTTTTCGGGCCCCGGGACTGCTAGGCTCGATGGAGATGTCATGAGGCAGTTCTTTGACCTGGACAAATATCAGAAAGTCATGGACTGTTTGGATGCCGGTTAGTTCGTAATTATTTGTCACTGATGTTGCTATTAACATATCTCTAGGAGCAAGCCCGGTTGTTGATGAAGCGTACACTTACGAAGGACTATACAAGCAGGCATCCATGGATTTCCCGAGAAATCGGCTGCTCGACCGTCGGCGAATGTCGAACTTCGACGAATGGGATGCCCCTGGACGACAGGGCCGAAAGAGACCCCGAGCTCGCCACCCAGTTATCGACGATGATGACATTCCCATGGTAATCTCGACAACAAGGAAAGGGATCAAGATCGGCAATGCCCAGGATGTATGGAACTTCTATGAGCAGCGTTTCAAAAACTGCCAGCAGACAGCATGCAAGCTCATTGCCAAGGCTTGGGTCAAGGCTGTCGAACCAAAGAAGCAATCTACCCATCCTTACACGGGAAGTGACGAGAAAGCACCAGAGTGGTGGCCCAGACCGTGGGGCCCAACTAAGGAGGATAGGGTCCGCCACAAGGAGCCAGATCATCTGTACAAGCGAGGTAAGATGGTGGAGGCATTTTGCGCTTCTTGAGCAATCTAACAAGGCTTCCAGAACGAGTCCACCTGTTGAACCACATCCTGAGAATGATTGTGGAGCCGAAGAACAGACAGCACCCCGACATCCAGAAACTGAACCTTAGCGTAAGGAAGCTTGAGGAAATCACCACCGAGGCGTTGTCAGCATTCTTCACCGATAAGGAAAACCCATCCAACGCGAAAAAGCGGCCATACCTGAATGAAATCTTCAAGGTAGCTAGGCAAGAGGAGAGATACAAAAGGGAAGAGATCGGTAGGTAGTCTTTGCGTCTTCTATCCGATGCCTGGGCACTGACAAGTGGATAGATGGGGGTACGGAAGTCTATGTGATGGCGGAAGACAAGATGCCGGAAACTTATGGATCGGAAAACGATGACGGATCGATTACAAAGGACGAGGATGAACAAGACATTCCGGCACCGAAACTGTCAACTGTGCAAGGCATGATTCCGACAGCTACCTCGGATCATGGTTCCGGCCCAACGCTACATGGCCCCCCTTTTCTTGGCGACTTGCCCGTACGAGGAACTCAGTATGGACCTCCTATGATATCGGACATCGCGCCGGATCACCATGGATTCGCGGAGGGAAGCAATATGTCGGTCAGCGGCCAAACTCCTGTTCATCCTCCAGGTGGAAGCCTCGCGCTCGACATGGGGGTCCCCGCACCTCAAGATTCTAGCCGACGACCGTCTCTCATAGGAGACTACTCCGGGCAAAGCGAAAACCATATGTATACTCAACAGTGGCAGCCTAGCTCTACTGCATCAAACACGCCAGGCATGTACTCGTTCACCCAACAGCAGGCGAACCCGTCGGCAACCTCATTTGTCAGCCCCGTCGTCCCGATGAGCCAAAGCCAGTCTTACATGGGAGGCTCATTTGATGGCCTCTCGCATGGCTATGATCCTGGCCAAGCTCCCATGTTCCGGGGCGGAGGCAGCGTGCCGCAGCAACCGGTGCATACCTCGCCGAGTTACAACTACAGAACTAGCGATAACCGAGGACTTTCAGCAGTTAAGGCCGATCCTGTTTCTCGCAACTCGATGCATTAGTCCAGGAACTTGATTCAATCCCGGGCTACTTTCTGGGGCTGCAGGACGTGGTGCTCCTCCCCGTCTTGGCTCTCTCCCCAGTCTCACATATAATGCTTGCATAGATTACGCATGATGACGATTGACCTGGTTCACACAGTACAGGTCCTTTTGGTTTACCAGAAAGAAACCTATGACGATCTCATTTTCGCTTTCATCGGGACACCCCATGTGATCGCGGCGCCTTTGCTTGATTTTTCGGATCGGTGGACTGGCCTGCTCGCCGCCCACTTACGCCATATTTCTTCACAACTGAATTCCCAGCATGACCGGCAGCTTTTCGAGTTTCACGACGCACACGGCGCGTGAAGGACCATTTTTGTTTCATATATTTTCTGAACGGTAGCGATTCTCGAAATTGGTATCGGTTTACGCCCTAAACCAGACGGATTGATACTGAACTTTTCCTCCAAGAACATATCTCCGAGCCCTTCAACATTGTTTCCTTTTCTTGTTTCTCTGGACCGATGGGGAATCTGCCCCAAGTGATAATCTGTTTTCCGTCGTCCCATTTCGTGGCAGTGGGTGGCTTCTGTCTTCGCATCTTCCTGGCCAGTGATTTCGGTCGAGCGACATGATATCAATTCGAAAGCATGGCATTGATTTACAATGGTGGCTATAGTTTTCTCAGCACGCGCACATTTACCGGGAGTTTCAGTACCTGCAAACAGACAATGATCTGACAATGTTGAATGAGATACCACCTGCTCGTTTATTTTATCATTTCTTTTTGGAGCAATAGGCGGCAGTTGTGACGGTTTGGTTGGTTCGCCCCCCCTGGCCTGTTGTGTTGGTTGGTAATTTGATTTCGATTGTTTCCTTGGGACCTGGTGGCCTTGGTTAATTTTCTTGTTTGGAGTTTTTTCTTTCGCGGAGTGCAAGCCAATGTTTTCAAGGAGGGTTATGAGGCCCTCGGGATCTTTGTTGTTATATTGACGTGTCGCTCCTTGACTGAAGAGCGGAGAAGATTGGTTCTTCGAGTTGTATGATCTCGAGGTGAAAACGGACGATGTTGGACGGGCACGGCTTCTGATTGGGCGTGAGATCGATCAAATGGGTGGGTGGGATACTCAAGGAGTGGAACTGTATACTGTGGGCTGGTGGCACTACTGACGGGAATTTTGTCCCGAAGACACGGATGGGAGATCTTTGGGATTCTGGAGTTGAACGGCGAAAGAAGGCAAAAGACAACAGACAACAGGCAACAGACACACACAGACACACAGAGACAGACAGACAGGCAGGCAGACAGACAGACAGACAGACAGACAGACAGACAGACAGACAGACAGACAGGCTCGGTAGCACCCAACAGTGAGCAATTGTGCACGCGAATCTTGGTTCAACTACTATCTCTATCCTGGTCCGGTATATATACATACTGGCATGCCACTTCAAACTACGTCGTTGCATGCGACATGGCTCATCGCGCAACGTTCCGAAATATTCCTTCTTCGGCATCTCAATGTGTAGCTTTGTGCAACTCACCAATATGGTCCAATAGAGGTCGCACGTTCCGTCCAGTCGGACGGCTTGCTCGTGTCTTCTTGTGGTTTGTGCCATCGAGTCATAGTTACACGCGCCCACTCGCATGTTCGACATGTGACAAAAGAACCGATAAGGTGGTCTCCTGAGTTGATGCGCGTTCGGATGACAAGAGACAGAGTTACAACTGGTCAAAACTCGTTCAATCCTTAAGCTATTTAATCGTACTGCATCCTCATTCACGTCCGTGTACCTAATCCCAACCGCCGTCTTGGGTACAAATCCATCCACCAACGCCGAGCTACTAAACCTACCCGAGCAGAAATATATAGTACCTTGTCCCCTGAAGTAGACCCACGAGGCCAAACGGCCTTCGACTCAAAGTGGCTTTGGACGGCCCTTGTTTGCAGTGTTAAGAACACGCTGCGCCACGAGCAGAAAAGGGAGAAAAAGAAGAAAGAAGGGAACAGAACAAATCATGCCTCTGAAAAACACCGGGTACAATTGACAGCACCAGGGTGGTGCCCGCAGGGACATTAAATAGGGTATAACTCAGAATGACTGGGACGCTTATAGTGGAGAAAAAGATGCCAGCTCGGGCACAGGCTCCTAGCTTGAGATGGGAGCGGCGGTATTCTCTTCCTTTGGTTGAGGTGGCTCGAGGCCGGCGTTCTGTGCCACTCGCTTCCACGTCTCGAGTTCTCGGTATAGTCGCTCGCATTCTTGCTTAAGCTTGTCGTTGGACGCGCTCAGTTCTGTGATGGCCTGCTCCGTAAGCAGCTTCTCCAGAGTCCACTTCTCGATGTTCTGCTGCTCGTTTTCTTTGAGCTGGGAGATGAAGCTCACGGCCCGCTGCAAGATGGATCCCTTGTTCTTCTCACAGCCCGGCACGATCTTAGCGAGCTCGTTAATGCCCTCATTGATTGTTTCGCGACGACGACGCTCAACTATATCATCGTTAGCCATTTGGAAAGGGCGAAAATGGATATGCGCTAAATGTCCACCTACCTTCTTTGTGGTTATCCTTCCTCATTTTATGCCACTCCTCAGACCCTACGGTAGGCTTTGGGTTAGAAACCGAGGAAGAGTAGCGGGGCACAGTGTGCTGCTGGACACCGTTCGGAGGCGTCTGCTGGTGCTGTGGGGGGACGACTTGAGGGGGGTCCAGGAGGCCATCAGGGGGTGGTGGAACATCGTTGAACGAGGTGTCATGGGTGTGGTCAGGTTCAGAATGGGCCTGGGCTGCAAACTGCTCCTCTGTCGACGGGGGAACATGGAGAGTGGGATACATGCCGAGGGCGGCCTGGGCAGTGCTGGTAGCACTGGCGGGATCAGGGGCCTCGGGGTGTTCGCCCTGGGCAGCTTGCTGAAGAGCGTTGAAATCGGCAACGCTGACGCCGCTGCCCTGGCCGGCGTCGAGGGCGCTATCCATGAAGGAGGTATCGCTCATGTGTGCGGCGGGCGCATGACGCTTGATGCGGTTAAGGCCAGGACTGTTGGACTCTCGCTTGCGCTTCTGGATTGGAGAATTACCCAGACCAGGAGACGTAGTCAGGCTGGAGAGGTCGGGATGCTCGGCAAGCATCGATTCAGCCATGGTTTAGACGTGGCGAGGCGATGGTGGTGTCAAGCTGAGATAACGATCGATATAGGTGGCTTGACGGAAGGCCGCAGAGGTGCGTGTTACAGTCGAGGCCGATGCGCGAGGTGGAACGACGTCGGGGTCACGTAGATGAGACAGAGACGATCGGTGCCGAGTCTGAAATAAGGGCGGAGTTAGAACAGGGTTTCTGAAGGGCTGCGTGAATAGAGAGAAAGCGCTTGGTGTAACGCAGACTTGGTAGGGTCTGAGGTGGTGGGAAGATGGTGTGGGGATTGAGGGCGAAGTAGGTGCGAGTTGAGGTTATCGCGTCTCACTAGGAGCTGAGGGCGTCACGGTCGCGATCACGGCGGTTGGACAACAGAATGAGGGGAAAGATGAGAGGAGACGGATTCGGTGATTCAGTCACTTGAGCTGGGATGAGAAAAGCAATTCGGCTGGCAGGCAGCTGAGCGTATGCTCAACCAGTCGGCACTGCATCGCCGTGGTTGAGGACGAACGCGTTGAGGGGACTCGGAAGAAGGGAGAGCGAAAGACCAGAATTTGCGACGGGAGCCACGCGACTTGCGACGGCAGTGCATCGAGGGAGAAAGAACGCGGGAGAGCATCGCGAAGACGGGAATAACGAGGTCGACGACGATGATGATGAGATGCATACGGAACCGACATACCTACTAGATCATGTGCTCGCGGCTGGGTCCGGGACCTCCAGATCACGAGTTTCTGTCGTCTCACGTGTTTGGCGTGATCAAACTCGTGATCTCGCGCGAGTCTTGGGGAATAAGTGCTGGAGCCGGGTATCTCGTCGACAAACCAGACAACAACCAGCCAAAAAATTGGCAATAAAAAAATCACGCGTCAGGAGGCGATGCGCGAAGGCAACGGAGGGCTTTATGTTATCAGGGGGGAGGAATCTGAGTGAGATGATGCCCTTTTGGCAGAGGCGGCGAGAGAGGGAGATGTCGAGCTGGGCGCAGGCGCTGGAGCCCTGGGCGAGTCGGGTCACGCGGCGGAGGAGGGAGGTGAACACGTGCAGCACACGGCTAGGTGGGTGAGGCTGGAAAGATAAATAATGCGGGCGGGACGGAGGCCTGGGGGCGGCTCCCGGGGGAGTGCCTGAGGCCACGACATGGACATGGCCAATCAGAGGCCCATGTCCGCCACATATGGGCGAAATGGAAATGGGGGGTGGTGGTTGCCTTGCCGGAGAGGGAGGCAGGAGGAGAGAAGAGAGACTGACCACTAAGTAAGTACTTACTTAAGGTAGGTAGGAGTACTTACCTCGTTGAATGTCGTGCCAAAGGTGGGAGGGAGAGAGGAGGGAAGAGGTGCCAGGCAGGAGAAGAGGCACTCCCCAAAACCTCCCTTCACTCAATACCACTACACCAAAAGATTCCGGCTGTGAAATCGGCCATTACATGGTGTTTGTACCCAACTATCTATCCCCAGCTCAGCTCTGCTTCAAACTCACTCACTCACTCACTCGCCCACCTCACACCGGAATATGCGGGCTTTTCACCTCAGCGCAGTCAGAAATGTCCGTCCATCCCTGACCTCTTGTTGGCTTGAACACTCGCCCGCAACGAGCATGGAGCACTTCGTACCTCCCAGGCTTCAATGTGCTCACCCCAGCCAATCCCATGCCCGGTTTGACAGCCTTCCCACCGTTCCAACCATCCATCCCATCCTATCCCCGGGCGTCCGCAATCACCTGATCGCGCCCATGGTATCACTTGACGCCCGCGAGGTGAAACGGGCTGCGCCCTTGTCCAGGTTGGCCCCTCCCTCCAAAAGGCAACTAAGAGATGAGAACACTAGTGAGGACCTTGAAATCGGCATTTGTTGCACAGGACAAATGCTCCCTTGTCAGAGATCCGCGGCACACGGCAGATATGCACGTTCGGGGGAAAGGTGGGGTTGTCCAGGCCAAAGCAAACATCCGTCCGTCGTACGCGGTTGGCAGGCTGCAGTTACGCAGCCAGCTTTGCCGGGGGTCGTCGATCATCGATGAGAAGGGAACTGGCTGCGGTGCACCAACACTGTATTCGTAATTTGCAGCATTTCCCAAGGAGGGTTCGGGAGTTTCCCCCGCTGACAATACCACGTCGATCTGTCGAGACATGGCTCTATTCGTCGTCCTAGAAATAGCCTATGCTCCTCTCAGACAGTCAAGTTATCCAGGTTGTAACTACTGCAGCTGGTTGGGGTCAGCAAAACAAAGACGCCTCAAACCCTTAGTTGCCTTTGTTCGTACAAAACGGAGTAATAAGTCGGTAGATGGAGTGATTCAAAAGGCTAGATGATTCCGCCCACATGATTAGTTCTTATTTGCAATGCAGTATTAGATACTTTTCATGTCTCAAGAGTTCATCCCCGTGACGTGCGTTCTACTAGTACTCGTCGTGATCTAGTTAATCCGGTCAACGAGGTACGTACCTTGACCGATAGCTTTACCTGCCTGCATCACCTCACCTCACGATAACGTCAAGCGAGTCCTATCATCGGAGCAGCCCTCAACGCCAACCTCCATCTTCATCCCTCGACCTCTCCGCCTCTTTCGGCGTCCCATGTCGTACCCGGCCCTCTCACCCTGCGATACCGCATTGTCCACCACACGCCCTCACCATGGCAGACCACGAGTTCTCTACCATCAAACATAGCGACCACCTGCTACTTGTACGTCTCTGCACCACCACTCACCGTCACCATCATCGTCTCCAACATCTCAGGCCATATTCTAACCTGCCTCCCTTCCCTTTAGGACCAACCGCTCCTCCGCCTCCCCTCCGAGCTCCTCCGCAAAAACTTCCGCTCTGCCCACTTCACCATCGAAAAGGACACCTCCGCCCTCAAGACGCTCCTCAAGGACTCGGCCACCGCTGCCGTCTCCGGCCGCGCCTCCCAACAAGATGTCCTACGCAGCCTCGACTCCATGCTCGCCCGCATGCGTGGCGTCAAGCGCAAGCTTACCACTTGTGCCGACGACGAGGCCCGCTTGCACGCCCACGCCGCAGCCCGCATCGCCCACCTCGATGAGCTCTACGCTATAACCTCGGTCGACGACGTCAAGTACGAGGCCTGGAGCCGGAAGCGCCTCGATCGTCTGCTGGCCGATTATCTGTTGCGCCGCGGTTACAACGAAAGCGCCAGGGAGCTGGCCGAGCAGCGTGGCATGGAGAACTTGGTGGACACGGATACATTTGTTGCAATGAGCCGCATTCGCGATGCCCTCATTAAAGGTAGTGTCGTTGAGGCACTGAGCTGGTGTACCGACAACAAGAAGGAGTTGCGAAAGATGGAAGCAAGTCTTTGAATCCCTTGGCCATCCATCCTTTCCTATCACCCTGCAAGTCGCTAACATCCATTCAGAGTAAACTCGAGTTCATGCTTCGGTTCCAGCAGTACATCGAGCTCGTCCGCACCCAATCCTCAACGAAACTCACCGAGGCCATTACTCATGCAAAGAAACACCTCATCCCATTCCGCGCCACCTTCCCTCGTGAAGTACAACAGGCATGCGGCCTTCTCGCCTTTCCCCCGAGCTCCCCGGCATCGGCCGCCTACGCTAATCTTTACAAACCCTCCCGTTGGACCGACCTCGCCAACCTCTTTGTCACAACCCACAACAGTCTTCTCGCACTTCCTGCCGTGCCCCTCTTGCACGTCGCCCTATCATCGGGTCTTTCTGCCCTCAAAACCCCGGCTTGCCACGCTCACTCTTCGTCATCGGACTCTGCCTCGGCCTCGTCCGACCCCACGGTTGCTGCGGCCTCGACTTTCGGTCACGGTGTCTGCCCCATCTGCTCAACCGAGCTCAACGAACTGGCCCGCGCCGTGCCCTATGCTCATCACACCAAGAGCCACGTCGAACACGACCTCCGTCTCCTTCCTAACGGCTGCGTCTACGGCAAGGACCGTCTGGAGCAACAAGCCAAGAAGAGTGGGCTTCATGCAGACGAAATTAAAGATTTACGCACCGGCGAAGTCTTCCCAGTTGAGTCTCTCAAGAAGGTCTACATTACTTAGTCTTCAAACCTCTCGTTTCAACGCACTTGTTTGGGCATGGGGCCATATAGGCATTATCAGGATATCCCTTCCTTCTCATCTGAAGGCAAGTAGGAAACCCTGTACACGAGGCAGTTTTCGGTAGCGTAAGCCGGATCTGTGGAGTCAAAACACCTGCGTATTGTTTTTGTTGTATTGGGCACTGGAGTTTGGACGGGTTGTCGGGGCACACGGCGTCTAGGAAAGTTGACACAGCACATGGACATGTTAGACTACTGAACAAGCGTAACCATCAACTTTAACCAAAAATCATACGTCTTTACTGCTTCTCTTCACGTGAAAGAAAAGTCGAGGGCACAAGGGATGTATGTGTCCACGCGCTGAAAAAATCTCAATGTTTCAATGTGCTGTCAATAACCTTACAATACAATGTGGCACCAAAACCACCAAGCACCCTCCCATGAACCGCCTTGTTTCCCTCTCCCATTCACCGTGCCTTTCCTTCCCAATGCCAGGCAAAAAAAAAACCGTCATGAAAACGACGACTGAAACAAACAACAGGACAGCAAAACTCCCCAAGAGCCAGAAACACCAACCCTTACTTTCTCCCACTCGGTCTTCGTTGATAAACGCAAGTCGTTTCAGTGGTCCGACGGGGGATATACGAGAAACGACGAGAAACATAAGATATATAAGCTGCTCTGTCATCCATCTCTTTAGGTCTTTGAGGGTTATTGTACGGAAATGACCGAGCGAAAGTTGATGTGAATGTGGGTGTGGGCGTGATTATAGAGCTGACCAAGTAGATGGATGGATGATTTAGAGCAGCTATTAGGCTTGTGTATCCTGAATGGGAGTATTAGGGATGGCCGGCATCTCGGTACAGAGTTTCTCCCGTTTATCGGTTATTCCCCGCAAAGGCAAAGTTGCCAAACACGCCGCCGCCGCCTCCGGGGGTCATAGGGCCGGTGTTAGCAGTGCCGTTGGTGTTGTGGCTCTGAGCTGCCGGCGTGGTCGCGAGACCAGCGTTAGTGGTGTTCGGTGTGCTCGGAGTGCCGTTCTGGCCATTGGAGCTGTCTGTGCCCTGGTTCATCATGGATGCCATCATGAGACTAATGTCGGGAATGCCCAGGCCCCAGACCTTGCCCACGTGCTCATCAGGGATCTCGCCGTTGAAGATCTTGTCGCGCATCTGGAAGAAGACCTTGCCGGTAAGGAGAGAATCGGAGCCCGCTTGGTGAGCAGAGCCGACCCGCTTGATCTTGAGCGTCTCGGCAATATTCTCGAGGCCAGACTTGTGCTCAAACTTCTGCAGAATCTCGGTACTGCTGGGGTCGCTAGGGGTGAGAAGGCCAGAGTTGTGGAGCTTGATTGCGTGCTTCATCAAGTGCTTCACATCGTAGGTCGTGGGAAAGTAGAGCTTCATCTTGTGGTCGAAGTCGATCTCGTCGTTGGGAAGGGGCGTGCAGATGAGAAGCTTGGTGAGGTAGCCAAAGTCGTACCCTCCGTGGAACGAGATCCATCGGACATTATCGAAGCACACCAGTCCAGAGGGGATGAGGAGAGAGGCGAAGTCGCGGGGATCGATACCGTCGCGCTCGAGAAGGTTGAAGTCAATGCCAGCCTGCTGAAGGGACTCGATCGACTTCTCGTTGTACATGTCGTCCTTGAGGGCGAACTTGAAGTTGAACTGCCAGGAGCAGGGGAAGGGTCCTTGAGTTGCTGTTCTTCGCGCAGCCATTCCAAGGTCGGGGTCGTTTGCTGCGGGGCGCGGGGGAGGGGTCTCGCCGTCCTCGTTGAAGAGAGTCAGGCCGATCTGGATGACCTTGAGCATGTCGACGTTTGTGCGGAGGCATTGGTAGTGATAGTCGCTCTTCCCTCGGAAGCCACCCATTGGTCTCGACACAACACCGGGGAATTCGGTATCCTGTTGGGGCGATTAGCGATACTCGGGATGGTCATCTGGCGCCCGCGTCTCCTTACCATGGCAATATAGGGATACTTGTCCACCAGGTCTCGCAATACGGCCATTTCCTCGTGCAAATTGTGTTTCCACACCTCTCGTATCCTGCCCTTGTTCGGATGCGTCCTCATTGTCGGGTGATCCATCAAGACATTATGCTGCACCTGGCCGCCGTGCTGGGGCTGTTGTAGGCCGCCCGTGTGGCCATGCGCAAAGCCCATGCGCGCGCTTTGGCTACCAAAGCCCGAGTCAGCGAACCCTGCAGCAGCACCGTTGAGGCCAGCCCCGAAGGCATTGCTGCTGGCGCCGGCGAAGGGACTTATCCCCGCATTGGCGTTGAGGTACTGGTTGGAGCCGAGGTGGCCCTGGGGTTGTCCGTGGGAGGGGAACCCGCCTTGGTGGTAGGGCGCGGTGACGCCTGGCCCGGCGCCGAAGCCGCGCAGTTGTGGCGGCATGAGAAATTCGATGGGATGCTCGTTCGGGTAGCTATAGAGGCGGGGATGTAGAAGGTCCGTGGTTAAGACGAAGTGTTGGTAGGGTCGGTACGGTGGTCTTGGCGGTCTCTAACGCGACGAGGGGGAGGGGTGGGTGGTGTCTCGACGGCCACGACGGCTGCTCATTGAGATGACGGTGATCGAGAAGGGCTCCGCGACGTCGTCCACAGACCGGCCGGGGTTTCGTTGCGGCGTAGCGGTGGTGCGGGATGAGGCGGCGCAGAGTAGTGCGGTGTCGGCGTGGGGATACGATACGATGCCGGGACAAAGGGAGAACGCGGGAGGCTGTATGCGTAACAATACACGCGGACCGGGGCGAAGACCGAGAGATCTGACGAGTAACGGGGTCCTAAGTCTGGATGGGTGGGTTGGCGATGTTTTTGTTGCTCGGGGCCGCACGGGGAAGAGGATTGAAAAGACTTTTGGTTGATGTGAGGTTGATACCGTATGCTTTCTGCCCAGCAGCAGAACAGACAAAGCGAGCCAGCGGACGACTCACTAGAGCGATGCAGTGAGGGAAGAGAGTGGTCTGTGCACGGCGCTTGTTGGCGACACGGAGCGACGGGGGTACCTTTGATCCGAGGCTCGCAAGCGCTGTGCCGGCCAGTGCTTGTAGCGGATCCTAGGGAAGTGGAACAAGGGATTGAATTGGCTGGCTCTCCATTCGCCCAATTCCGTCGTCTCGTCGTCTCGTCGTCTCGTCGTCCATCGTTCGTCGTCTGTCGTTCCGTCACAAACCACCACGAGCCCGCGCGAATCCCTTCACGATGCTTCCCACCGCGTACGCCCGCCCCGACGCCATTGGCAATGCCCCCTTCTAACCCAAGTTGAGCCGTCATCGCTGACACCCGGGCCCCCTCCAAAATAGAGTCCTACGAGCGGCGACCCGCGGGCCCAAGCCCAACATCACCGGCTTCAACATGCGGGCCTTCAAGGAAGCCACCGGCCAGCCCCGATACGATCCCTGGGAGCGAAAGTGCGTCAGGCAGCCGAGAGATTTGCTCTATGGATGCTAACCACAAGCTGCAGCGAGGCCTGGCGATACACCGGCACCTTCTCCCGCTGGAACCGCTTCAAGAACGCCTTCCCCGGCCTGGGCATCGCGTCCGTTGCCTTTGCCGGCTACTGCGGCTACGAGTACTTCTTCCTCGAGGACGAGCACCACCATGGCGAGGAGCACCACTAGTCGAGCGGCGTGTAGGAGAGAACGGGGCGAAGGAGGGAAAAGATGCTGTGATGAGGGAAGCAAGCCTGGTGTGTACATACATATATCTCGCCCGCCGAGAAGTGCAGAATCTCAGGCTACGGAACGGGACAATACCAAAAGAAAAAAAAACACATTATCCAAGTACACGGCCGGTGGCCTTGCGATCATAGTTATAAGGTGTACGGCATTGCGGTAAGGAGTAGCTTCTTGAAGGTTGCGTGATTAGATCTGAGACATGGCCCTCGGCCCTGAGTGATGCCAAATTAAGACCTTCCTTGGTTAATTCAGAAACACTCACTGATACCTAACTTACCTATCTCATATTGTACAAAGTTGAGTGATGCGGGTTGGACTACACTGTTGAGGTACTGACACGGGAATAAGTCAGATCACCAAACCGCACGCATGAGAAGCGACCCATGAACATGATAATAAAGTATCAAAATTGATCTGTCATCTAGTAGGTATCTGGATATGCCTTTCGAGGAGTCTTCCTCTGCTCGTCAAGATGGAAACGTATAAACAATTCTTCCTCCGTTTCAGAATGGTATCAAATGCCCCCCAAGACGCCGTATATATCCCACCCCATCCACCAACACCGAATAATGAAAACACCAATCCACAAATATCGTCCACTATAAAGAAATATCATCTGGGTGCATCATAGCACGAAGCCGTTCACTGCGTCCAATGCGCCTTCAACTGCGGTTTCCAGCTCCTGCACTCTGGTCTTGAGTCCCTTGTTTTCATCCTTGAGAAGACTGACAGTATCCCAAGCCACGCTGGCATTCTGTCCTTGACAGTTTCGACAGCCGTTTGCGCCTCCCGCCAAATCATCGTCCTTGGGCGACTCATTCGAGTAACCCTTGAACAGTTTTTGAAAAGTTGTCATCTGAGGATTGCTGGTTCTGCTGTGGCGTGGCGGCTCCAGCATCCCCGATTTGTGTTGGCCACTAGGCGTGTGAGACGGGCTGATCTCGGACATGATTGTGGCATTGGTTGGGCTGCGAGACCGAGAGAAGATGCTGGCCTCATCCATGCTTTCCTCGTCGGTATCAAGGCTCATGTCGGACTTTGATGTCGCGGTACTCTTTCTCCAGTTTCCCTTTTGACGGTCTTCGTCGACGCCCAGATCTTCCGACACGGTTGAGGCCTCAGAGGAGGGCACACACTTTTCCTGGGCGGCTTGTTCATCTGCTCGCGTCCTCTTTTCCTGGGCGGCTTGTTCATCTGCTCGCGTCCTCTTTTCCTGGGCCAGCTCCTGGAGCAACGAGGCCAGAGTCTCCTCTTGCTCTGAGGCTTGGCGGGCCATTTCCTCAAGCTGCATCTTCAAATGTTGGACCCGTATTTCCACCTCTTCCTTTTCCTCATCCTGCGCGTCGCGCTCGGCTTTCAACTCATGGTATTCAATAGTGCGTTGTTGGTAGGCGCTTCGGAATTTGCCGAGCAGGCCAGTGGCAATCATTTGGAGATTCTTGTAGGCCGCTGGCGAGAAGGCAGTTCCATCGGCGGGCGGTCCACAAGGGAATAGGGCGGATTCGATGTCGAGGTTCATGAGCTCGTCGTTTTGGGGAACAGCAACCGTGGTGCTGGTCATGTCCTTGAGAGTCGAGGCTGGAGAGGAGAAGAAAGCGAAGCGAGAACTTCCGGCAGGGGACCCCATCTTAGGTGTAGATGAAGCGCTGCGTGTTCTATAAGGAGTGGCAGCGGCGGAGGATGATGAGTGAGTGTCCAAAGCAGGCGTGCTTGCTCGTGAGAACCATCGAGAGAGTGGACTGCTGTCCGGAACCGAAGGTGGTGACGGGGCGCCCATCATAGCTGAGTCCACGTTTTTCGCATTGGGCGTCCTTTTATCACCGGTGTAAGTCATGTCGACGGAACCGAAGCCGTTCTGGCTGACACGTGGGCCTGTGGTTGGGGTCGTCAAGTAATAATCGACGCCCCGAGAGCTGTCGGAATAGGAGATGGAGTTGCGCAATGGGGAGCGATGCTTTGGGGATCCGGAATCTGCATAGAAGCCCGTGTCGCGGCGTCGAGGGGAGATAGGTGGCGGCGGTTGGGGCAACGATGAAGCTTTAGGTGACGAAGGTGAGACCGCTGGAGTGACGGTGGGACTGGAACTCGAACTGCAGACGAGTGGAAGTGTTTCTGTTTCCGTTTGCGTTCCTGCGAGATGGAGCCGAGAGTCGCGAGAAGGTGACGAAGCAGGCACAGGGGGAGCAGAACCGGTTGCGGATAGAGTAGCAGAACCAGGGGCCGTAGGACGAAGCCGGCAGTCGAGACGTAGCTGGAGCTGGTTGAGCCCCTGGCTCGACGAAGAACGGGACTCTAGCATGACGGGCTAACGTTTCGAGGTGGGACCCTTTTGGGGAGCACGGAGGCCGAAGACGGACAGATCCAGACGGCGGAGATGAAGGCGGCAGGGGGGGTGTGCGCAACCGGTGTGTGCCATGCGTGGGCGTGGACTATTTAGCAGGGACCCACGACGGAGAGTTCTGAATGTCTCGGCGGCGCGGAGGTGTCGACGAGGTCTAGGGAGAAGAGGCGGATGGGGACGACGAGGAATGGAGGAGAAGGATGGAGGATGGAGGACGGAGGGCGGACGGACGAGGATAGACTAGAAGGTCGTCGGAAGAAGCTCGCCTGCAGCCCACAACAACACAAGCTCCGCTTCGTCTGCAAGGCAACCGGACGCCGAGGATGCCGTGACGACTACTACGGAGCACTAATTACTACGTAGTACTACGTACGCAGTATGTCTTCGTACGTATAATAGCGACAGCCCGTGGTAAGTGCACCGACTGAACACCGAAACTCGAGCAGAAACCCCCGCGCGTGGCCGAGTCCGGTTGGGCGGGCTGGGTTGGGATTGTGGATTGTTGTCGCTGTGGATTGGGTGTCGCGAGTTGCGAGTTGCCGGTAGTGGTGGTTGGTAGCGAGACCCAGCAACAGATACGTGCGAGTCAGGACGATACCCATACTCCAGGCCTACTTAAACCTACCTTACCTACGGGACTATCGTGTGTACGAAGCATCTAATTAACTCTCTTGGTTGGATGCTGCAGATCGTTCACCGCACATTCATTAACGATAAAAACCCCCGCACCTTGGAATTCGCAAGCCTTGAAACATCAACCAGAAACATCAGGGACCTCACTCAATCCCGGTGGGCAGAATGTCTCGTCCTCCAAGTCACACCCAGGCCACATGCCACATGCACATGCGCGAGCCGCTCTGGGACAAGCACCATGTTGTTCGAGGAATGCCACACGTGCGCCACGCTCCACGCTTCGCACCCACGCCCTGTCGCGGCCCGCAATCGGGTGACGGGTGCGGCAACAACAGTGCGCTATCTAAACTCTCCGCCCTACGTGGTGTCCATGTACCAAATAGTCTCGACGGTTCAAAGTCCAGAGACCCTTCCATCTAAGACATCTAGACAACGCTGTTAATGGCGGCGCGCTGAGGAATGCCATGAGCGCCAGTCGCCGAGTCACGGTCGCACTTTGTCCGTCCTCTCGTGACCAGGCTCTTTAGCATTTCGTGCCACTGGAGGTGCCATCGGCGGGCTGCCGTTGAACAGGGATAGTCGGATCCATGCATGAGGGATTGGTTCCAGAGTGCTGACACAGTGCACGCTCACCGGGATGATCCATTCTTTTAGCGGGTGGCTGTCAGTGGCTGTTGGTGGATCTCCGTGGCGGTCGTTAGTAGGTCTCATTCATTCAAAGCTCCCTGACATCAGAAGCAGGACAACTAGGATGAGAGATAGGTTGTACCTGATGGATAGGTATCAAGCCACTAACTTAATCTCTCAGTTGACAGTTCAACTCATTTTCCATCGAAGCTTCTATCCCCGCGCCCAAACATGGAGTTCTTTCGCCAGGCACAAACAATACCCCTACTAGTTCGATACTCAACGGATCACGATGTCAGTCGAGGATGAAGCATGCCCAATAGTTGGTTACCATGTCTGGATTTAATCCATGTTTCTTACCTCCTTGAGCGTCGACACTCCAAGCCGAGAAACTAGCTGCCATCCTTCTTCAGTCCCTGCGTCATCATCAGTCCCAAAAACAACAACTTCTCACCTTCCATCTGACATTGTCGACTACCACCTGCCTCGCCTCCCTCAACCTACCTGCCCTCTTTGTCCAAGGGCACAGGTTAAGATGCCAAAAGACGTAGTAACCACCTTCCGTAACAGTGAGTAAACAATAACTGGAAGTAGTGAACAGGTCCAGTTCCCACGAGGAACATCGATGCAGCTTTCCTGCCTTAGATACTCGGCTTAGTCCTGGGCCTCTTCCCCCACCTCGTAACTTCCATCCCAGCTGCTTTCAACGTCACCACCATCGTCTTGCCCTGGAAGGACCATCCTCGAGCTCTGGGGCCATAAAGCTACTTCTCTTTGGCCCCTCGTCCTCTTCTCTCTCTCTCTCTGTCATCTCTCTCCATCCGCCGAGATATCTTCATCCATTCTGCTCTGGCTTCCTGCGCCCTGCATCATCATCATCATCACCATCACCCATCAATATCGGCATCTCGTTGCTTCACTTCACTTCGCTTCACTTCAATTCGTTGCTTTGCTCGTTTTCATTCTGCCCGACTGCCCTTCACGTTTCTTACCCACCAACGCTATGGGGTTCTTCAAAGCCATTGCCTTCGGCAAGCTCCCTCGCATCATCCTCACTACTTTGCTCGTCTTCTTCGCTTTCTTCAGTCTAGTCGTCTTTGTTCTATCTTCTGTCGCCACATCCAGAGTCAAAGATTGCGAAGAACCTTGGTATGGACATGTCACCGTCGGATTCCGCGGCGTCGCTGAGGACACATACAAATTACTCAACAGGGAGCAAGAGAAGTGCGATTACTTTGGCTGGATCCCGTACTTTCTGCTTGCGGCTGCCTCCTTGCTTGCGTCGGCATCGACCTTCGCAGTCCTTGTTTACATCTTCCTCCTCCCTAAGGACGCTGGCCGCTTCGTGCCCCGTTACATCTTCCATGTGATGGCATTCATCATCCTCATTTCGCTGCCTGCCTTCTTCCTCGGATGGAAATACGAGGGCCCCTGGACAGCTCACCTCGGCCCCGACACGTCGGTCACGGTCAAGGTAACAATTGTTTTCGGGCACATCTACCTGTAAGTAACCCCCCCGTGCCCTCTTGGAGCCTGACCGCCCTGACTAATACGCTCTCAGGTTTCTTGCCATCCTCATTGCCTTAATGGCGCTCGTCTTGGATTTCCCATTGCGCACTGGTCCCCGAGGAGATGGAAAGGGCATGTCCCGAAATCCCAGCAATGCTTCCAACCAGACCCAGGCCGGCATGGCTGCTTGATCCAAGACAGCCATGGGGAAGAGGTGAAGATCGTGGTGCTGGATCACCAATCATGATGCAGAGTTGACAAAAGAGGAGGTGGATATGCTTAGCTTGGCGGTATATTCTTAGTGTTGGGATTGGTTCCAGTGGGTGAAGTGCGGAACGGCGTGAGGTGTTTGATGGTTTGATGGTTTCCATGGTTTAGATGGCACTCGTTATCACGATAGATCGTTAATGACAAGGCAGTGCTAATCAGTGACGATCTTCACGCGAAGCAGTGATTGATGGTCCGTTGTTGTACTGTCTCACACCAAATGGGAAGCTGTCCATATCCCATTTTCGCTACAAATCCATGTCCGGAACTCCTCTAAAAATGCAGCCATTTGGTGGTGAGCTTGGAATACCAGCAATTGATGATGAGACATGTTCCATTTCGCACAGGGCGAAAACAGAAATTCCAGAACACCCGCTCTACCATCCCTTCTCAAACACTCTGCGTATGCCGAACCTAAGTAGCCAATCCCAAGTAGTCAATCACTCTCCAGGTGTCTCATCGATGCTTGAGCAACGAGCTGTCGTCTCCTTCGGCCTTGGTGCACGACGGAGGCTACGTTTCATAGATTATTTCATCGCAGGTCGACCGAGGGAAAGTATCGGGGCCCCGCAAAGCCCCGTGCAATAATGGACTGAATGTCGATGTTACTCGTGGGGTCGTGATGGGAGCTCCACATCTTCAGGAGGATGAAGCGGCCCGACACCGGGGGATCGAAACGAATGGTGCACTTGCTCTTCTTCTTCTCAATGTAGAAGCGGGCGTACGGGGTCAGGAGCTCGCCGCCGCCGACGGCGCGGACAGCGTCTTGTGTGGCGGAAGCATGGGCCTCCCAAGCCTCGGCAAGGGAGAAGGAGGAGCGTTCGCGGTCGCGGTCCTGGTCCCGGATCCGGTCACGGTCGCGGTCGCGAAGACGGCGGAGGTTAGCGGCGCTGCCACCGCCGGTGTTGGAGGAGCCGCCGCCGTAGAGGCGCCAGTGGGAGGGATGGTGGGGGTCGTCGAGATACTCGGAGCCAAAGGGATTGCCGATGCCGTCGTCCGAGTCCGAGTCGGGCGTCTCGAAGGGTAGTGAGCCGATGTGGTTTGGGGCACGGCGGAGGAAGCGGACCTGGCCATTCTGCTCGTCCTCGTCCTCGCTGCACTCGATGGTGACGCGGCAGTCGGGCAGGTTGCTGGCGAACTCGCGAGGCATCTGGGGCGTCCGAGTCTCGTAGTGGTCGGGACAACCGGTGTTGTTGGAGGCACCGCCACGAGTGTGTGTGGCCGTGACGGCGTTGTTGTGGTACTGGATGGAGACAATCTCGGGGGGGTTGTCTAGGTTTCCTTCACCGGGGCGGGACTCATCCTGGGACCTTGGTGCGTACTGGATCTGATACTGGGCTGTCCGGCTGAGGACGTCGTCCTGGTTCATGGTGACAAAGACCATGCCTTCTCTCACACTACTCCCCAACAGTCAGTCAAGGAATGCTACATGAACACCCTCTCAGAAGGAAGAGGGACGAAACTCACGGGTGTGAATAGTTCATGGATGCTGGCGCCTTGATGACCAGCTCTTGGAGTGTGAAGACGGTGGCTCCCTGGTGTCGCAGCACAATGTTGCATCGGTTGCCCTTTGTGCAGTAGACCGAAGTGTCATTCTTGAGGATGTTCTCGGCGGCGTAGGAGGACTCGTTGGAGAACATGCCTCCGTCGCAGCTGACAATCTCCATCTGGAGCTGCCCGGGCTCGACCTGGCCGTATTGGCCGTAGCGGAAGCCCTTGAAGCTGGGCACGAGGCGATCGGAATCCAGCTTCCGACGCTTGTGTCGTCGATTAGAGTCGGGAGGGTCTTGGGGGCGGAGCGGCGGGGAGAAGCTGGGGATGTGGATGGGGTATTCGGGGGTCAGTTGGTTTTGTAGATCGACCAGCAAGCGGATGTGCGAGTTGGCTTCTTCGAGGGAGCGATCCAGGTCGTCAAAGTTTGCGGGTCGGTTGTTCTCGGCCGAGGACCGCATGCGGTCGGCGCGACGAGACATCGTGGGCCACCCCTCATCCGAGGGACGGAAGAAGTCGTCGCTGTAGTTGGGGTCTCTGTTTTCGAGGTTGCGAATGCGCTCTGCGCGGCGCGCGGCAGACCAGTAGCGGGACTGGGGGCGGCTGGACAAGGTCGGCGAGGTGTTGTCTCGTTCTCGCTGGGCGGCGAGGGCTCGCAGCGATGGGAGCCGTGGGACGGGAAGGGGCGGGAAGTCTTCGAGGGGCTCCCGGGAGTGGCGGTGGTGGGAGTTGGACCCGGACCTGGACGACATGATGGTTGAAAAGGCCCCAGATAGATGAGCGAAGACGTTGGTGGGTGAAGATGTCGGTGGGCAAAGAAGCGCAGTGGGCGTGCCCCCTCGCGAGAGAGCGTCGGCGAGAGTGTCAGGTGCGTGAATGAGTAAGTAAGTCGGTATGACGTGCGTGCGTGCGGTCGGCAGTAGTAGGTCAGGTTAGATAACGGGTGGGTGCTAGAAGTGGGGAGTTTTGGTGGTGTCTTCCATCCAGCAACACGCCGGGCAAGCACAGACTCTAGAATGCTGTGGCAGGTAAATTGTGCTGCCACGTGAATAACGGCCTTGCTAGCAGCGGCTCGAGGCTCCTAGTCGACAGTCACAGCCAGGAAGTCGGGATCGTGCGAGTGGTATCGGGGGCAGCGTTTGGGAGGCGGGGAGGCGAAGTGCGACTTTGCTGTGGGGGATTTTATGAGCCACGGTGCGGTCCCCCCTGTTCGAGCACACGAGGCTTTAGGAGAAGAGAGGAATAAAAAAGCAAATACACGAAAAAAACTGGTGGGAAGATCACGAGCACGGCCGTCGAGGGGAGAGCGTCATGTTCGACGATGGCGTCTGGAGTGCGGAGAGAGAGAAGCGAGCGGGTGTGCTCACCGTCCGGAGAGTTAAACCCAGAGCGAGCTAAAGCAAGACGCCGACGCCAACGACGGGTGAGGGAGAGCGGGTAAGGGAGAACGGGCGAGCAATGTGTGTGTGGTATTGCGGCGGTTGTGGTGAAAATGGCTCGGGCCGGCGGAATGCGGGATGGGAGGGAAGGCAATCACGATAATTGGCGAAAGTTGGTGGGAAGCGGTGGATGAAGGATGAATGGGTGAATGATGGTGGCTGTAGACTGATACGTATATATTTCGTATGCACGGGGTTGATTATTGGACGTGTGACTTGTCGTTGCGGACGGACTGGAACTATTTACGGACTCGACTGCCGCTGGCTGACTGACTGACTGACTGACTGACTGACACTGTGAGGCGGGTCCGGATACTGCCGCGAAATGGAGGAGGAAGCAACGAGCAACCGATTCTATTGAGGTACTAGCAGCCAGGCAGCCGTCATTCTCTCGTCAATGCCGAAATCCGTCTAGTGGTAAGTTATGAAATGAACCATGCATCACCAGCTAAGACGGTAGAGAATCTTGACTACCTCAATCAGCATAAAAGTACTTCCCCTGGATTTCCGCATATATTCACATGTTGGCTGGCAAATTCAACCATCATCGTCAGATAATTACTGTAGAACTGTGACCACTGCAACCAGCATCAATTGCACTGTGCGAGCCCCCGAGGTGGCTTGCTCAGTGCAACGCGAACAGAGTAGTAACACTGCTTTTTGCCTGAACTGGGCCCGAAGGACTGCAACCCCGTTTCGGGTCCTTCTCAAATAGCTCCTTGTCCCGCTGCTGCTCTCTTCTTAATTTAGCACTACCATTTTTCGCTTCGTACATACAACCAATCCGACCTGGGCATCTGCGACGGGCGCGAAAGAAGAAGAAAAAAAGGACTTTGCCGATGCGATGCGATGCGCTTCCTCATCGCGGGGTGAGTTTTTGTCGACCAGACCTACTTGCTAGGGTCTCTTGCATGGCTGGAGAAAGGGTCTGCTACTGGGTGACATGCCGGTGCACGTTACATACAAAGGAACCCAAGTACCACTTTATCCAGGGTCCTCGTCCCTGGAGACATCCACTGTCCGGCCCGCTAACGAATTCCCCCGGCACCTTGAACAAAGTACGTACCCATGCACGCTTCCACCGAGGGATTCAATATATCAAACCACAGCCCGCCTGAAAAAACATCCCCAAGCCCGACCAACAAACAGGACCGTCACCACCAACAGCTCCCTTCCGCCCTCACCAACCAAGCGGGCTCAGCTCCCGGTCGATGAGGTTTTGGACGTCCACCACCGTCTTTCCCCAGCCGGCTGGGCCTCTGCCTTCTCCCATGCTCACTGGAGCGCGTCCTCGGCTCGCCTCACCTCCATAACAACGCTCACATCGACAGCCTCGCGCTCAGCCTTGCGTCGGCCATTCACTACATAGGCTTCCCTCTCTTCATTCAGGCATACGCGTCGCCTCTCTTTGCTCATCTCGTCTCATCGCATCCCACCGCATCTATCGCAGCGACCACGCAACATGGACTCGTCAACCCAGGACCAGAGCCAACCACGGGCTCAACAGCCACCTCCAGCTGAGGCTCAACAGCCTCAAGCGCAGCTCCCCGATGGCATTCCCACCGATACTGCGACTGTGATGCCTCCCATGGATCCCACCTTCAACGCCAACACCAACGGCTTCCCTCAGTTCCCCGAACAGCTCGTCAACCAGCTCAACCCCGAGGCCATGGCCGGCATCCTACCTCTCATGCAGAATCCCTCCTTGGCCGCCGCTGGCTTGTCTATGCCTGACCCGTCAGCCCCCATGGGCATGATGATGGGCAACGGCCATGTCGCTCCCGCAGCCCAGCCAAACGGCATCAGTGCCGGTGAGCATTTCTCTCTCTCTCCAGCTCTCATGCTCTCCAAACACCATCCACTGACATCCCTCGCAGACGAAATCGCCCTTTATGATCGCCAGATCCGCCTCTGGGGCATGGCCGCCCAGGCCAAAATCCAGAACGCCAACATCCTCCTCATCACCATCAAGGCCCTCGCAAACGAGATCGCAAAGAACCTCGTCCTCGCTGGCGTCGGCTCCATCACCCTCCTCGACGGCTCCCCCGTCACCGAGGCCGACTTGGGCGCCCAGTTCTTCCTCCCTGAGCAGGAGGGCCTCATCGGCCAGAACCGCGCCCAGGCCGCCAGCGCCGCTATCCAGAAGCTCAACCCCCGTGTTCGCGTCCACGTCGATGCCGAGGGCGTCACGACCAAGGGCCCCAGTTACTTTGCCGCCTTCGACATCGTCATCGCCACCGACCTAGACCCGGACGCCTTCAACCTCATCAACACGGCCACCCGCCTCCACGGCAAGGCCTTCTACGCCGCCGGTTCTCATGGGCTCTACGGCTTCATCTTCAGCGATCTGATCGAGCACGACTACGTCATTCAACGTGACGTCGGCAACGTCTCCACGGCCCTCGGGAAGGAGACACGTACCCGCTCCGTCGTCGACGTCAAGACGCGCAAGGAAGGCCCCAAGACGGTTGAGTCCGTCACCAAGCGCGAGCTCTACTCGACTTGGTACCTCGCCAGCGACGTCGCCTTCCTGCCCGAAGAATACACCAAGTCTCGTCGCCGCCTTAAGAGCGTCACTCCAGCCCTCTCGTGCCTACGTGCCCTCTGGGAGTTCAAGCAGCTCCAAGGCGGCCGCGCCCCTAGCAACCGCGATGACCTTAAGATGTTCACGCAGATTGCCACCCAGAAGCACAGGGCCCTCAGCCTGCCCAGCGAGACGCTCCGCCCCGAGTTCCTACGCAGTTTCCTCCAGAACCTCGGCAGCGAGATCGCGCCCGTGACCGCCATTCTCGGAGGCCAGCTCGCCCAGGACGTCATCAACGTCCTTGGCCAGACTCAGCAGCCCATCCAGAACATGGTCGTCTTCGACGGCAACTCCATGGAGGCCCTCATGTACCCCCTCCACCCAGAGGGCTCTCTCGGCTCTGAAATGTTCTCCCTCAACGGCGCTACCGACTCCACCGTCGTCGTCCCCAACGGCGGCGGCCCCGTCATGATGGCCTCTACCATGGATAACCTGCTCACAATGGGCGCCGACCCGAATGCCATAGGCGCCCTTCCTCATCACCCTATGATGGCCGCCGGCGGTCTGCCTATGGCCGGTGGCCCTGTCGCTAACCTCGCCGCCCTCGCCGACTCGTCACAGCTGAACCCACTGCACGCCGTGACCCAAGCCTCTCAACGGGCCGCACCCGCCCCGACCGAGCTACCAGCATCTGAGGGCGCAGCGACCGCCGAGAAGTAAACGGTGATCCAGGATGCTTATAAACATAGCAGGTTGCCATTTTGGAATGAAGGAAGAAGAGAAAAAGCCAATACTAGGCTAGCAGACGAGGCAGGGGCTTGGGATATGCATTACATCGTGCCAGGTGGATTGGCTGCCAGGTGCTAGCAATGAATAGATGATGATACCTTGTAAGATATTGGTCAAAATCGGAAAAACAAACGCAGAGCTTTTCCTACTACAATCTCGCGACCCCCTGTCGCAGCGACCTAAAACAGCACACATTGAACATGGCATCACAAAGAGGAGTACGTATAAGTGCTTCATATGAATTCCTCTCTCGTCTACCTACGAACTAAATAGTTCGCAACTTCTCTCTCGAGTTCTGCCTCCGAGCCTCCATTCCATGCCCCTTTCCCACAGACACGGCCCAGAAACCTCCGTTTTCCGTGCCGTCCTTCTGCGATGCCCGTCCCTTTCCTGGCCGAAAAAAAATGAAGGAGCAAAAAAAGAACTATTTCATACAGAAGCCAAGGGAGAAGTAACATGACTAGACCGGATAATATATGTCCGCCCTCCTGATGATTCGCAAAATGCTGTGCAGTAAACAAAGGGTAAAAAGGGGGAAGATAATTATGCGAGAGATGAGGAAATGCGCGGCGTATTGTACTCAGAAAACGATAACGGAACGACGTGTATGTTGATGACCGGTTCCAAAACCAAGCATCAACAGCTGGGGGAACCGATCGCAGAAAGATGCTCGCCTGAAACGCCATAGATGCGATGAGAAGAGGGCGTCTGCCGCCATTCCTAGTGCTGGTGGGAGCCGCCGAGAACAAGGGTATCGTGGTAGCGAATAGATGCTGCCGGGGAAAAAAAGAACGATTTCAGCCGGTTGTCAACATAACAAAGCATCCGCCCTATTTTGTTGGCGTTGAGGCTCATAGCTCTTCCTCGTCAGTGCTGGTAATCTCAATTGGTGTGACCGAGTCGTGGCCGGTCTTTTTTTGAATGATTTTCTTCCCTTCCACTTCAACTGGAACCTGTTCGTTTCCGGCAGGTCCTCCAACATCCTGCTGGACCTCTACCTTTGGCAACAGTTTCCGGATCGTGGGTGGCTTCTTCACGTCTCGGAAAGGCTTTCGACCTCGGAGTGACGGCCGCACATCAGTAATGACAACTTCAGGTTCGACCGGCTTTCTGGGCCTCAAGCGCCGCTTCATAGGGGTTGCTTCCTGCTCCTGTGTCGTCGCAGATGCTTTCCGCTTCAAGCGTTTCGGTTCGGTAACTCGTGATTTTGTGCCCATTGCGTCCTTCTCGGGCGATCCATTTTGGGTGACAAATTCCAGCGGAGTCTTCGAACGTGCCTTTGCTCCATCACGAGATGTCGGGAGCGGCGCTCCGACAAAAGGCTTTGCAAATACGATCTTGTTGAAGATGGGCTGGCCCTGAGTCCGCTGGCCAGAGGCTTCCGAAGAACCACCCTTACTCTATCGGGAATCTTCTCGGTCTTGCCCAGGTTCGCCTCTCTCATGCTTGTCGACTTTGCCTCTCTTCCGATGTTGGTTCACATTCCAGCCTCTAATCTGAGTCGGTCCTGAGCTGGGCAAGGCGGCAGCGTTTCCAGTATCCTTGTGGTCGTAGGGGATTGTCTTCAACTCTGGCTTGTTTGGCCACGAACGGTGCGCGGGAACAGGAGCAGGCTGTAGCTTTCTATATTTACCCCCTGCATCAGAGGATCCCGAAGGAGTAGATCGGTGACGATGGATCGAGTCTGGGAGGCCACGTGGGGTTTCCTGTGGGCTGTGGACCATGGCAACCATAGGCGGGGGGTTTCCGTATGTAGGTGAAAGAACTTGGTGGGCATAGCCCAGGTTAGGGGAGGTCATATATCCCTGGCCGCCAGTCTGCGGGTTGGGGAGGATTCTGTCGGTTGCAATGGGTTGCAACGGCGGGGGCCCAGGCGGCGGACCATGTGGCTCGGGGGCTCCGTAACCTCGATGGTAAGAGCGAGAAGGAACTGGGGGGTAGTACGAACCCCCTAGATTGTTGTGGGGGCCAGGTCGCATGTTGGGATCGATCATGGCCTCCTCCACAGACTGGTTTCGCCCTCTAGGTGGTCGAAGTGGAGGCAGTGGTTCGGCACTAGCACTGTGAGAGAACGGGATGCGAGAAGGTGGAAGTGACTGTGCTTGATAGTGAGGAGAAGGCCCTGGGGCTGACGCAGACGGGGGTGGTGGGCCAGGAGGCGGTTGTTGCGACCAGTATGATCGAGAATACCCAGGAGCCTCTATACCATACCCGCTCATACGGCGAGGGTCGAATCCAGGGTCCATAGGGCGGCCAACACCCATATGAATATCACGGGGGTCTGGGTTCGGGTAGCCATGAGTCATGTACTGTCCCTGATCCTGACTAGGATGCCCGGGTAGTGGAGGGGGAGGGGGATAATCGGATGGTCGCACCGACTGATGCGGTGCCACAGCGTGATCGTGGATAGGTGGGTACGGCATCATGTCCACAGGATGAGGATGCATCGGGCCGGTGGGTTGCATTGGAGGTTGTGCACGAGGCTGCGTGTGCATGTACGTTTGGGGAGCCTCCGTAGGGTTGAACGGAGGGTCCAAAGGGACCTGGTTAGGGGCAACAAGAGGGAGTTCGTTACCTCGATCGATTGTGCTGTGAAGATCCGATTCGGGAACGCTCGAGTACGTCATTGGTACAGGAGCCGCTCCATTCACAGCGTTCGGGTCATCGGAGGCGGCCACGGCGGTGCTCAGCTGTGCGAGAAGGTTGAGCCCAAGGTTGGTGTCCGTCTCGGGAGCGGGAGCGGCGGCTGGCTTGGAGTCTGTGAACACATCGCGGATCGCATCATAACGAGCCTGCTTCGGGGCAGCTGCCGCAGCCGCCCTAGCTAGCTCCTCTGCTTCGAGGAAAGCGCTTGCATACGTCAGGACGGAGAGATCTGTGAATCCACCCTCCGGCTGCGGTAGCACCTCCTCTTCAATCGAGGCCTCCTCTGATTCAGATTCCTCTTCTTTAGCGACTGGTCTCGACTCTAGCTCCACGACAGCTGTTCCCAAGGACTTGGCATGGAGCTCCTCGTCATCGCGAACATAGTCGGAAATAGAAATATCCTCAGGGTCGATCTGATCGATCTTGCAGAAGCGTCTCATCGAGGCTCCAATCTTTGCCCGCCAGGGGTTATCATCAGAGCGACGGAAGTTGGTGACCTTGAGGAAGGATCGCGAAGCGTGGTGGACTCGGCCAGAAGGATTCGCGATGTAGACCACCGGCTTGCCAGGCATGATGCACGGGGAAGGATCCTCGTGGGTATGGGAGCGATTAGGTAACGGAACACCGTACTTGGGGTGGACACCGTAGCGCTTGATCATATCCAGGTCGAAGTCTTCATGAGTGGTCGAGGAAAAGTCATAGCCGTTGCACCAATGGTCAAAATGCATGCCGTTGCTGTTGGGGGTATCAAGATACTTTCCACGCTTCGTGCGATTGTGGCCTTTGGTAGAATCGTTGACGCTATCCCGGAATCCGATCTCCCAGTCCTCGAACCAGAAGAGATGAGGAGCAAGAAGACGGCTGTTACCTCCCTTCTCTCGGAAGGTTGATCGCTGGTTGTATATGCGGAAGCCGTACTCATCCGGATCCGAGATGTTCTTTGGCAATGGCGGGCTCTTCTCGCGAGAGGGAAGTTTTCCCTGGGCCTTGGCAACAGGCGCAAATGCGAAGCCATTCAAGAAGCTTGGCGGTTCGGGAGATGCGGGAACCGAGTCTTCATCGCCCGGGGTTCCCTCCGGAGTTTCCTCGACTTCGAGGGCAGAGGCAAGAAGGCCCTTGGCCGGCGCTGGGCCCATAGCAGCAGCGTCAAGAAGTCTAGTGCTCTTCTTTGGTGTTGGCTGGCCTTCGGGTTGCTCCTGTGCTCTCCTCTTGATTCCGCCGCGGCCTCTACCTCGACCCCCTCCTCGGGCTGGTGCAGAGGTAACGGTGGTGGTTGTGGCCACAGCAGCCTCAGCATCGCGGGCCTTTTGCCACATCTCGGTGCCTTCGACGCGAGAAGGGTAGGGGACAAGATGGCCACTCTTGTAGCACTCATAAATACCAAAGTCTTTGTCAAAATGCTCATCTGAGATAACTTTGTACTCATATTGATCATCGCGAACCTTTGGTGGATGACGTGCGTCAGCGTTGGATCGGAAGCCAGGGCGAAGAGTTCCGAGACGAGGACGGAAAGGGAAAAAATAATACTCACATCGGCGGGAAGACCCTTTGCTTGGAGGGCGGCGAGAATGCGGGCGCGGTTCTCTTGGCTCTGCCAGAATTGCTCTTCAATGTCATTGAGGCCGTTCTGTGGGGTTTGATGATTAGACGCCAAGAGCCTCAATGGAAATTTCCGCGACTGGGGGCAGACGTCAGGTGCAGAAGGGCAAGTCAACATACCACGAACTCTTGCTCAGCCACGTAATCGTCAGTGCGGTGCATGTCCTCAGCGAGTTTGAGATCCCATTGGAGACGGCGCTCATGTTCGGCCAGCTTGCGTTGGAGTTTGTTCTGAAGTTGGCGGATGACGGGGAAGTGCTCGTCAGCGTGTTTGTATGTGTCCGGGTTTTGGATGGCCTCGTCAATGCTGCGCTCGGCAAGCTCCTGCAACGCCGGCTTGAGCGCATGAGCAACTGCCTGGTATGTGGCTTTGAGGTGACGCTGGCGCTCGTAAGCGGCCTGGACGCGCGAATCCGAGAAGTTCTTTGCTCGGCCTCTTCGCGATCCGCCACGGCCGGTCTTGGTAGCAGCAGCCTTGGCCACGGCAGCATTAGCACCACCTCGACCACCGCCACGGCCTCGCCCACCGCGACCTCGACCACCCCGGCCGCGACCGCGGGTGGCAGGTTCTCTCGCGGGCGACTCGTTCTCAGCAGGCATGGCTGGTGAGGCGGAGGCGGGTCATGTAGGTGATGATGGAGAGAGGTGAAGCGGCAAGCAAGCCGGCGCAAAGCTTTGGGTAATAAGGGTGTCAGGGTGTCAGGGTGACAGACTGACAGTGAGATGAGACCGGCACGCCGAAAAAACGGGCGGCAGCGCGGTGGTAAATCAAAGAGACTCCTCAAGCCCAGAAGTAGACTGTGAGACTGGGAACTGGGACAGGGCCACGAATGATGAAGAGGCCCCGGAGGTTGCGAGGGCCTTTGGGGGAGAGGGTGAAGTTGTTGCAAGAGAAGGGCTGGTGATGGAGACGTAGTAGAAAGAGAGGGTACGTATAGGTGAGGGTCAGTCAGGGTCAGAAGTTTTTGCCCATCGGCAGGCGACAGCAACAACGGCAGCGCGCGCGTTGGAGAATCAGCAACAGAATCAGAGCCGGGAGCAGCGTTCTGGGATGGGAATGCCGCTGGCAGTGATGACCTGCTGAAGTAGTTGTGAGGCCGCGGGCGGATTCAATGAGACGGAAAAGAACGAGAGCTTCAGTTTCAGTGACCCTTTTTTCGCTCTGCATCAATAATACCAACGCAGCGTTGATGGAGCACAATCATCAGTGGAGTGAATGGTAGCGGCAGGGCAGAGAGCGCCGCCCGAGCCACAGCCTTGGCCCTCCTCCAGGCCCGAGGGATGACCCACAGCCAGACCCCAGCAGGGTTCCCCCAGCGCCCGCGTCTGCTGTAAGTCCACTGGAAGCAGTGGGAAGCCACCCTGGCCCAGCGCCGCCTACAGGGGAGCCGATGGGGCCCTGGACCACTGGGGTCACCGCATCCACCAGCCACATCCAACCAGGCGCCCCCTAAACCGGTTCGGGGACGGTTGTCCTGATTTTCGGCACTCTGATTGGATCGGCGCTCGTGATTCTCCGGCCGCCGCCGACGCTGTACCCCTGTCGCTGCCACCGAAACGTACCGGGGACCTGCGAGGAGTTCTCCGGATTCCCTCGGCGCGGCTGGGAAGCGTCTTTGTTGGCGTCAATGGCAGGCAACACGTCGTTTGACCGCGGTGCTGCGTGTTTGCAGAAGTCTACCAATACGGAACACGCACGCCGCCGTCAACGGAGCACAATGCCCACGGTTTGCATGAGGCCCTGACAGTTTCCATTGTTCTTGCTCTGGATGGCCAGCATGCGGGTCACGACGCTCGGCGTGGCTACGCAGAGATGCAGGCCCGCATCCCGTTTTTATTGTTCTTGTTCTTTATTAGTCCCGGCTTCTTGGGCAACAAAGCAAGAATGGGCTGATGGCACGGCCCCGACCTTGGCCGTCACTCACTCGCACGAGATCTAGCTTTCGCATCGATAAACTCGGCCGCCCGAGCATGTAATTAGCCGTTGCGTAGTCTGTGCCATTTACCGTTTGCTTATCTCGTGACTCTTTACACCATTTCTCCCATTCTCATAAACAATGAAGGGTGGAGACGTTTATTGAAGCACACCACCCGTTCCACTCGCTTTCGGAGGTTCGGACAACTCACGGCATACAGCAGCTTACTACAGACCGCCGTTGGTGCTATGAAGAGATGAAAATCCTGCAAGCATTTCGTTGGCTGGCTTTCGTCTTGTCTCGGTTCAGCCCGGGAACGGCGGTGGCTGGTAGGTCTCTTTTTGGATTTTTACTTGCAGCTCATCTACAGGTACGGAGTACCAAGGTAGTATTCAGGCTGCGCAGGGACCTAAGTAGGTTACCAAATGTCCGCCTGTTAAGTACTCCGTACACGAGATACGGACGGAAAGACTCCAGAACAGTCACTTGTTTAACCCAGTCACCTGAACTCCCCATTAGCTGGGTCATCCTCCAATCACGGAGCCGTCAACTGCCATCAGCGCCTCCGGATTCTCACCACCGGACATGTTTTCTGCCCGTAAATTTACCGCAGAATGTTTATACAGTACAATACAGTACAGCACAGTATAGCCACAATATATGCGCTGGCGCAGTCGTGTCACCATGCCTATGTACGTAACCTCAGCTTAAACCGGCAACTATGCTGCCACCATCTCGCCCTGATCTGTTGCCAAGTACCCGCTACTTCAGCTCATTGGCGGCGTCTAAGGGCGCTCTCCGCACTTGTACAAGGCTGCGTGGCCAAATCTAACCGCGGTGGGTGTTCCCGAGCTGCCGGGGGGAGCTAGTACAGTAAGGTAACGGTGCGCATGGCAATGTCCAATCAGAGCGCTCGCTCCCGAAAAAAGATTGAGTGCTTCCCGCGCCTTTCACGTGCGACGCCGTCTGACTCTCCAGAAAGCTGACGTTGCGTCGGAACAAGCCAAACACAGCTTCTACATCGCATTCCACGTTGTCATGGGTGGCAAGAAACGCAAGCTGCAGAATGCGCCTGCAAGGGCAGGAGGCCGGCCAAAGAAGCTCTCACAGCATAAGCCCGAGCCGTCCAAGCCATCCGATGGCCCCGCCAAGGCGAAGAAAAAAGTCCAACAACACCGCCCCGAGAAGCCCACGATCCCTTTCGAGCCTCACCACCGCATCCTACTCATTGGCGAGGGAGACCTGAGCTTCGCTGCCTCCATCATCGAGTACCACGGCTGTGCCAATGTCACCGCCACCGTCCTGGAGAAGGATGCTGCCGAACTCCTGGAAAAGTACCCCCACGTTGAGGATAATGCGGCCGTGATCCGAGGCGAGAAGCGGAAAGCCAAGGAGGGGCAGAGCAATGGGCACGAGAAGGATCCCAAGAATGAGGGGAGCAACGAGAAAATGAGGAAGAAGGATGGCGACGGCAACGATGAAGTGGATGGGGCCGCCTCCGACGACGAAGACGAGGACGATAACGACGACTTTTCTAACGACGAATACGACTACCATCACGAGCCCAGGTTACCCAAACGCATCTTAACACCCAACAGTAAACTTCTCTACAACATCGACGCCACAAAACTCCCCGCCTCCGTCACCCGCATCCCCTACGACCGCATCATCTTCAACTTCCCCCACGTCGGCGGCAAGTCCACCGACGTCAACCGCCAGGTCCGCCACAACCAATCCCTCCTGGTCGCCTTCTTCGAGCGCGCCCTGCCTGCGCTATCCCCCGGCGGCGCCATCATCGTCACCGTCTTCGAGGGCGAACCCTACACCCTGTGGAACGTCCGCGACCTCGCGCGCCACGCCGGCCTCCACGTCGAGCGCTCGTATCTCTTCCACGCCGCCGCCTACCCCGGATATCGGCATGCCCGCACCCTCGGCGCCGTTCGCAATGCGAAGGGCGAGGTCACGAGCGGCGCCTGGAGGGGCGAGGACAGGGCGGCGAGAAGCTACGTGTTTAAGAAGAAGGAGGATATCGTACCGGAGGGGAAGAAAAGACGCCGAGGGGATGACTCTTCCGATGAGGGCGAGAACTGAGAGGTTAAGCACATTTGATACCCATTTGACTATGACACACGGCTTGGTTCAAAAAAGACATCCAGCACACAGCTCAGGCAACCAAGACACTGTCAAGTGACAGTCCATGCTGAATTCCCAAAAGGAAGCGCAACTGTTCTTCCATAAAATGCAGCATAGCAGAGTTCAAATAGGACGGCGCACAGCGGCATGATACCATCGGTCCGGGCATGGACAGCATATTATATTAAAATATTACCACGTTCACAACTGAACTTCAGCCATGAGCGCAATTCGTTGTTAACTCCTTTAAACCTTCCCATATTTAATCCCAAGGATATCCGATCCGACCCAGTATAAGCGACGATGAACCATCCCAGTCCAGAAACCCCCCTGTCTCGCTGCGTCCCCCCACCATGCTCTCCCACAACCACAACGCCGACCCTCACCAACCTTCCCATTCGGCTCCAGCGAACATATCCCTGACCACCGTGATTGCACGCCTCCCATGGTCGTCGCACCTGGGCCATCAACGGAAAATAAGTCGTGTACGGCATGCAAACCAGCAGCGTACACGGCCAATTCGCGTCCCGTGTGTGCCACCTCCCAAGATGGAACAATGATAGCACAAAGAAAGCCCTCCTGCGTGATAAGTGATTGACTCCCCAAGGGAAATGCGGGAATGCGTGCCTTTATATAATAATCGTACAATGCGCCTCCACTGGTATTGGCCCTGCAACTCCCAAAAAAATGCAGATAAAAGAAATGGTTCTCATAATTATGCGCTCCCAACCTAGCCCCTGGTTTCACTGCAAACCCTCGTCCGTGGGGTACTTCTCAGTAGCTCGGCGACTCACGGTGTAGCACCTTGCTCCTTTCGTCCGTCATGGTTACGTCGTTTCGCAACGCCGACGCCTATACTTGTATCTGATTCGAATTCGATCTCTCAGCCCGGGCGTCTTCCATCCCCTTGGTCCTGTTGGCTTCATCGTCGAGCCTTTGTGCCTCCTCGTTCTCCCGCATGAGGGCTTCCTCCTGCTCGCGAAGGGCCTGCTGCTCTGCACTCATCACATCCTCCATACAGGACTGTGGCGGTGGCGGTGGGGGAGGAGGTGGGCTGGGCTCGTCGAGCTCCTCTTCCCTCGCCCTCTTGGTCAATGGGCCATCCAAGGGTGTGAGGCTTGGAGAGTCTACTGTCTCGGCCTCACGTTTCCGCTTACGATCTGGGCTTCCCGAAAATTCGACTCCCTCATTGTCTGACAAGACGATGTCCTCTCCATCGACTGTGGTCCTACCCTCTTTGGTCTGCGGCAAATCAAACGAACCACCTGCAGTCGCATCAAGGTTGAGGTTGCCACCACGCACATGCGGATCCGTTGTTGACTTCTGTGACCCTCGGGCAGCTTTCCGGTCTTGATGTTCGGTGAACTTCTCCACCGCCCGATCCAGAAAGTCCTTGACATACTTCTTCATCTTCTTGGCCTGCTTGTCGTTGAGAGCTGCACTCGGGTCTCCAACTCTATCGTTCTTGTAATCCGATGCCACGAGCTTCTTTGCAACGTCTTTGCCGAGTCGTTTCAACTCTTCTTTGGGAAGTTTGTGATGGAACTTGTCTAGGACATGTTTGATATGAGGGAAAAGCTGACATTTATTAGCAAGGAAAATAGCGGAGAGAGCGAAGCAACCATACCGTGTTTTCGTAAATCTTCATCTGCTTTTCGAGAGGTAAGGCTCGCCATTTTTCTTTCCTAGAGTCTTTCACAGGCGATTCTACAGTCTTCGGTGTCTGGGAAGCAGCGTGTTTGGGCGTACCCTCTTTCGTAACCCGGTCGATAATGCTTTGGATCATAAGCCGTTCCTGTGCAGCCTTGGACGGCGCCTTTGGGGTGTTATCGGGTGCCGGCTGCGTTGGCTTCTGCCAGGTTGTGGTTCCTTGCTTGTTATAGAAGTAGGTATTACCTCCCCCATCCTTGGCAGTGAACCAGCCCTGAGGTAGAGGAGCATTGAAATTTTGCCGACGCGGCGGTCGCGCGCCCCCGTTTTGGAAGAAAGCGTTATTTCTCTGGGGAACACTGTTCCGAGGTCCTTTGGGCGCATCAATTGTCCTGGGCGAGGCCGTTTTCGACAACGGCTGGGTCGGCTCTTCCTCTCGTCCTTGTCCTCGGCGATCCTCGAAGGAATTCGAGGTGGGCGCGTTCGGATCAAATTTGCGACGTCGGATTCGGTACGCGACCTCCAGTTTGCTCCAATCGTCCAGGAGCTTCTTGGACTTGCTCGACACGTCTTCATGCTCGGAATGAGTCAATCCTTCAATCGTTGCCTCAATCTTGGAGTCCTGGATCTTGTTCCTTGTCAAGCGCGGGAACTTGTCAAGGATCGACAAGACCTGTAGGACGACGTTGTGATCATCGATGAAGGTGTTGAGGGTGGTTTTGAGTATTTGGTAAGCGTGCATCCGCATCACAACATGGTTGACACGGTCCTCGTCGCACCGCTGGATGCGTTCAAGTAGCTTGACAGCAATCCACTTCTCCTTGCACTGCATGAGGGCAGCCATGACCTTTCGGGCGTCCTCCTCGTCCAGGCTGCGCGGTTGGATACTGTTGACGTATTCTTCATCTTCTTCCTCTGGCCTCTTTCTCCTGGGCTTCTTAGCAACCGAGATATCCCAACCATCGCCACCATCGATACCGAGTGCTTCAACGGTTGATGCAGGAAGCTTAGTAGCACGCTCGGTTTGAGTCTTGCCACCAATGAACCCAACGCAGTTTGTCTCGCCACAGTAGCAAGGTTGAGGATCAGCGCCATATCGGTCGACGTTGTAGTTGAAAACAAGCTCCTCGCCGGCCTGGACATTGCGCGAGGCAAAAATGCCCATGCGCAACTTCTCACCAACCATCCACTTATCAACATAACAGTTTGGGTTGCAGGAATGATTGCAGAAGCGACCGAGATTTCCCTTCTTGGTTGCATCGACGAATTCGCTCTTGTTGAGCGACATGAAGTAAAAGTGCTTGATACCCTCATCGTCATACTGGAGCATTCGACGGCGGAAGGTGGGCTCATTGATGACTTCGCCAATGTACTCAAAAACAAAGTCATTGGCGTGCAAATCCGAATCAGTGCGAAGACCGAACCCCTTTTTTTCGGTCTTGATGACTGAAACATTGGCGTACTGCTTGCGTTGGAATCTCTGATTTTGGCAGCCGCCACCGCAGTTGCCGGTGTCGCCACTGCACTCCATTTTGGTTGCTCGATTGATGCAGTCCGAGTCCTCGCCACAGGCGAAATTTTCGCCATCGCCTAGGGTTGCGTGAGTCAGTATCCTATGGTCATTGGGATTTGGGGGGGGTGTGAGAGTGCTCTACGTACGCCAGTCACTCTGACAGTCGCAGTCCAAGGCATCGCTGTCTGTAGATCCGAGATGCTTCGAGCCGTAGAGGCAGTCAGGAATGATCTGGAAGGCCTCGCGGGATTCGCTGGTGACGTCGGGCAGGTGAGTAAAGAGGGCGTGTTCGCGCTTGGCGGCCAGTTTGTGCGAAGCTTTGCGCGACAGCGAAGCGGCCTTGGTCGAGGACGGGGTTTCGGCGCTTCCACTGCGTGATTTGGGGCCGTCCTGTGACAGCGCTGGAGACTGCGAACCGTCGTTGCTGTCGTTGGGCGTTGGAATGGAAGCGCTCCTCTCCTGCTTCAGGCGCGCGCCATTCGCGCCGGCCTCTCCCAGCTTGATTTCCCCCATTTTGCTCGTCGTATACTCGTCATCCTCCATTAGTGCATGAGGAACGGTTGGTAGCGGTGGTCTCTGGGGGGGAGTCCGGTCGTGATCGAGAGATGCGGGCGGCGGTGGAGGAGCAGAGGCGATGGGAGCAGACGTAGGAGGAAATGGGAGCGGCTATTTCGAGGGTGAAGGGAGCGTGGAGCGTGGAGCGTGGAGCGTCGTTGTGGAGCGAGGAACCGTGCATGTGGGAGAACAGACGGGAGCAAAAGCGAAAGATGAGAGCGAAAGGTGGGCAGCACAGCTAACAGGGCAGAGTTTGAGCGCGAACTGCAAGACGAGGGCGAGAAATCGAGAGGGCTGATGAATGCATATGGCCTTGCATCCACGGATCCACGGACGGAGAAAGGTAGAGAAAGCCAATCTCGAGTCCAGAGCATTCATTACTATTATTCATTCCGACTTGCCGACTCGACTCGGCCATACTGGGCAAAGTAACATGTTAACGCCGGAATTTCTTGTTCCCGAGCCCCGACCCTCCTCGGCCGTGGTACAGTGCGCCACGATTTCCCCAGATTCTTCCAGGTTGCAAGCAACCAATGATGCGGCTCGCTTGGGTCAAGCTCACTGTCGCCACGGTTTCTCTGGTTTGCACACTGAGGTAGTTGATTGTCACAATGTTCAATTCAACTACTTACATGAAAAAAATGTTGCATTTTAATACGGCGATTCATGTGCCCCGTTGTATCGCAACTCAATACAGCTCTGTCGTCATCTTTCTTTTTCTCCAAGCCAATCAATCACTTACCCTGGACACCGAGACTATAAATGGTCTAAGCGAACGTGCAAAGGCTTATATTCTACCATGACGCGTTCCCTGGTGAAGGTTGTTGAACTACTTGAGCATCTTTGCCGGTTTCAGAGACATGCGATTGATTTCCCTACTTCCAATTGATATCTTCAATGATCGAGGTCTGGAGTTATTCTGAGACAGTGAGCATTTCTGATCACACACAGAACGCCAGATTAGTGACGGAATATTGGTTTTAGGGCGTAAAATACATAAATACCTAACTCGTGGTTAATCATACTTATCAAGCATTGATTCACCCCGGCTGCACATATCGCCCTTTGTCTAGTTGCCAGTAGTTTGAATAGACCTTCAGGTGTCAAGGGCCACTCGCCTAGAAGCCATGGGTTAGCCTGTCTTGGTCCTAGAGGCGTTCGTAGGTCCTGGCTAAAAGTCTTAATCCTTGCCATTGTCGGCTGCTACATTCTAAAGTATTGCAACGCTCTGCCGTGACCAGCAAGGAAGTATCACCGCCTTGTCTTGAGGGAAGTAGCGGTGACGGGCTGTTTGTCCAAGTCCGAGCATCACGGCCCTGAAATGAGTTGGCCTCGGTCACTCAATGCCGTGGGGACGCCCACCTATAAGATCAGTAAAGAAGCCCGAATATTATGCATTCTTGCAATGTCTTTATCTCAATCCTGTCTTTCAAGCAAGTTTACCTGCCCGATCAACTACTAAGAGGACTGACGTGTTGTACATGAGTGGGTCCCACTGAGAAGCTGCCACCTCATTGTGCATGCAAGTGCAAGAGTGCCCCAGCGTCTGAGGAAGGCGCGACTTTGGATAAAAAGCGGTCGACGTCCAAGAAAAAAACCAGCATTTTCAGGCTTCCCGTCTTCCTGTCTCATCCTTACACATATCATCCAGCCGCGATGACGGCAATTATGCTGCTTCCCGCCGGTAGGCTGCGACGACGACATGATCGACAGGACGGCCCGGCGCCGAGAAAGCACAGCACTTGCGGCTCACCCGCCGTCCCCCGTGACGAACCCGTGGACAGTGCAGCGCCCAAATGCGACGAGTCAACCGCCTTAGCGGCCTGATTGGCGAGACCCGAGCCAGTGATTTCGAGCCCTTCCGCCCCCGGAAGCAGGCGATGGACCGAGCAACAAACGTCGGTCGCCAATGAGCCAATGAGGGCACCAGCGTCTTTCTGGTCACGCTGCGGTTGTACGGGGCAAATGCTTGGGCGATTTTTCAATTTCAGGATGGACTATTCGGGAGGGTCGTGCATCCGACCGCGGACAAGTTGGGCGCTGATGAGAGACGGTGGCACAGAGTCGAACCCGATCCAGTGCAGGCATGGGCATCCACACCAATCGACAAGGGTGGGAAAGCGTTCGCTTTGCGACGAGCGCGTGCCCTTGTGAGAAGAAGCGTCCAGTTGGGGCGACACACCCTCAGAGCTGACTGCAGTCGACAGGGCAAGTCAGGCGGCCTCAGGTCTTGGTTGGATTGGCCGTCGAACGCATCGAGCCCCGTCCTGATGCATCCCCAGCTTGCCGCACGTCACTTCATTTGACGGTGGGAGCGTGCTTCAGAGTGCATCGCGCATTGCGTCGCCGTGGATGGGGGCCTAGGTCGCTAGCACGGGATTCGCGACAAATAGGGGCCCGTCAACTAAGACAAAGCACAGGCTTGAGGATACATCAGCAACATCAGGGTAGCCAGATTAAGACAGGAGGATGGCTACCTCCTTGAGACGGACACAGTGCCTCTACAACCATCCGCGCGCGGCGCACCTCGTCCGGGACGAGTAATGCGCCACAAACGGACGCAACTGACCTGGGCTTCGGATGACCGAGCTGGCTTGAGCCGTGCGACGGCGCATCGACACCCGAGGAAACGAAACGAGGCCCCTGGTTTGAGTGCCGGATCGCATCTCGTGCAGCACTTGCTCGGCGAGTACCGTGCTGGGGTACAGGTATGCAGATGCAGCCCTGGCAGCTGGAGCCGAGATGCCTACCACTGAGTACCCTTCGCTACCGGACATGGCGAACAACCAGCGAACGAGCGGCCGAGTGAGCGGACGAGCGAGCGGATGAGAGAAGCTAGCCCCCGGTTGGATGTCAGTTGGCATCTCATCTTGGTTAGGGAGGGCATCTGGTTGTGCGTCTCTGCCACTCTGGTCTCATAGCTAACGGATGAACCCTGCTGCCCATCTGCAAACATTTGACACCCAGTCGGCGGCACGTTTCCTTGTGGCCACCACAAAGAGACAAAGGACAAAGGGCAAACACAGCAACCTGACTCGTCCACTTCTGGGCAAATGGGTTGAACCTGGATTTTTAGGCTGTCCTGCGGCTCTTCTCTGATATTCCTGCCAACGGTCGAGAAGTTACGATCTATCTCCATCCCCAGCGTTCGAGACCAGACATCCTGGGCGCAGAGTCAGTCCTCACCAAGACTGGCCCGGTATCCTTGTTTGGTTCCAGTGTTTGCCTACCCCAGCGTCACCTGGCTCCGGCTACGACTCCGCGTCCAAGACCCCCCAGCACAGGGACTAACGAGCTTGCACGCCCAGCCACGCGCAACGCGCAGTAGCAACTTAGCAAGCAGCGCCAGCAACAACCCCCAGCAGTGCAGGGCCGCAAGCAGGCTGCCGTCGCGGGTTGTGGACGTACTTCGTACTTGGACTTGGATCTGATCTTTGCCCATGCTTCCGTCGCTGCGACTGACGCCGCCGCATCTTCGCATCTTCCAACCTTCGCTCCCGCTTCTCAACTGCCGCCCCTGAAGACGCGCGCTTGCGTGCTTCTATCGCGCGCCTTTGGCAAGCGAGTTCCTTCACCACTGCTGCCGCCACTCCGATCGCTATCGTGGGACAGGCCTCCCGAGCGGTGCCTCGCCCGTGCCTCCAAGCCCCTCCACAGCCCACTCATCTTACCCCTCGAGACAACACAACACCCAACCGACACTCGTTCTTGGCGGCGCGCAGAACGCCAACATTGTCTGCTTTGGCTTCGTTCTCAAGCCCCGGGCTCCGGAAACTCTGCTTCTCTTCTCGTTGTGGCTGGCAATACTTTCGCTTCACTTATTCAACAACATCGTGCCACAAATGCCTGCTTATGAACCACTTCAACTCGCCCCCTTTGTTCTTTCTTCCACATCCCCCTTTCTTCCTTCGACGCTGAGACGAGCACATTTGGAGCGATGGGTTCCCCCTTTACGGACGAGGAGAAGGTCAGTACACCGTGGAGGCAGATAACGAAAGGCCCTACTGACCTAGAGTCAGCGGTTTCTCCTGGCAGAGATGATCAAGGCCAGTCGGCTGGACGTCGAAACCCTGGGGAGATTTATTTGGTCCAACGGAATCGAGCCAAACTGGATGCACATGCAGCTTCCCCTTGGTATGGTGAAGATGTTTCCAGTCTAACGAGAGTGTGTTGACATTTTTGTAGGCCGAAACATGACGCAATGTATGCAGGCAGCGGAGCATATGGACCGACAGCAGCGCGTTTGGGTGAAGCGCAAAAAGCACGACGAATACAGCGAGCCACCTGCCAAAAGAATGGCCCTATCAGGAAATATAGAGCCATCTAACCTGGCTGGATCCGCTCCCTCGACTGCGCCAACACACGTTGCTATCCTCCCCCGACCAGCCAGCAGTCCCGCCGAGGCCCCTTCAACTCTGGCTCCAGCTCCTTCGACCCCTTCTGCGATTCCGAGGAAAAAGGGTCGGCCGTCTCGTGCGGACAAGGCCAGGTTTCGTCCGATCCTCCCACAACAAATCGCACCTCGACCTATAGAACCAGGCCAGCAGACTCAACAAGATCAAGCTCCCGCCGCACCTCGAACGATTATCCCACCTGGCCCTTCCGGCCAGGATTCAGCAAATACTTCGGCCTTAAACCCTCCAGCTGCTGCCAACTATAGCACGTCCTATTCTGGACCGTCAGGTCGCAGGAGAAGTTTGCGTAGTGGAGGGAGCCCGACAGATGAGACGGCTCATCCAGTATGTCACGCCCCCTTTCATAATAAGACGAGGACTCCTTAACTAAACGACATAGCGGGTGATGGCTGAGCCAACATATGGACAGTTCGAGGGGCTTCGACCTATCGTGCCTGGTCCTGTTCCTCTTGAACCTGAGCCCAGAGCTAGTAGTTCAATGTCGGGAGGTCACGCCGACGAGCTCACAACACTTCCACCTCTGCTCGAAAGCGACAGAAATCTTGCTTTGATGGGTGCTTCACGAGTTGAAAGCCAGGCACCGGTCGCTAATTCAGCCTAGCAGGATGACCGCTAAGACTGGGGCGATTATTGACACTGTTTGCGTTCTTGACGAGCGTGTCCTACTCCCAAGAGGAAACATCACGAGGTACTTGGGGATGACTCTGGCAGCTTATCGCCAAGCCTCTACTTTTCGACAGCTCCGACTGACCTTGACCACTTAAGTACTGTCCAAAGTAATTGGGAGGAACACTTCATTCTAGAGACCTTTTTCGGGTTCATCTCTTCGACAACTAGACGATGGATTTACATCATAACATTGTGTTCGATTACACCATTGTTGCACGGCCTGCAATTTTTTCTCAATTCTTTTCTTTTGCTATATCCTAGGGTTCAAGGCTTGGCTTTCATACGAACTTATGACTTGATGCGAACGTCAGTAAGCATGGCCATTTGCATTGCGGAACGGCGCTGCGGCTTTTTCGATACACGGAGGGAGGTCATTTTAGTTCCGGACAGGTCCCCTGGCGGCACCGTCCTTTAGCATTCATCTCTCCCCTTTACATGGAATGGGTGGAACCTTTTATATATCAAGTACCTACTTAATCTTTCGCCAACCTGAAGAGCATGGACTCTCAGGTTCTGCGAGATCGAAATTCGGTTGTGGGACTAGAAGTCTAATGCTGTCTCTCCAGTCTGTGATGTCTTGTGCGAGATAGCCTGTGTAAACCCACTCTGTCCCTGAATATTACCGAACTCTGAAATCCCCAAACTCCTCAGCCCCTGTTAGCCTGACGAAAGCTACAACCCAAAGGCTGTAGATAGAGAACACAGGATGATGTGTGGCAAAATGTCCCGCTAGCGAAGCAAAGCAGCGAACTGTCAACTGAATCAGAGTGCCTTGTGTTCAATTATTTGGTTTGTATTATAGCTTCTCCCCCTTTAGAAGTATCAGCTAGCCGTTCTGGTCAAGTTTCGTTTTAATCATATCCCAACCGCATCCGTCTCAAATCCTACTCACACCTCAGCCAAGAGAGTAACCCGCTACCTTCCTCCTTCCTTTCTTTAAAACAATCCCACTATTGACTCCGAAGGTAGGTACTTTGAACAAGATTTATCCCGATTTGGCAATTTTCTCAAGAGTCTCGAGGAGAATGTCGGCGTGGTGTTGCTGCATAATCAACATGGGTCGAAGACGGACGGCGCTGGCACCGCTACCGCCCAAGTTGACACCCAGCAACTTGGCCTTGGCGAGGAACTCATCGCGGCGCGGGTTATCGAAAGCAAGAAAAGTACCCTGGCCCTTGCCACGGAGACCAAGGAACTCTCCGGGATACTTGCTGGCGAGGCCCTCGAGCTCTTTGAAGAGGTAGTCGCCGACCTTGGCAGTATTGTTAACGAGATCGAGACGCTCGATTTCGCTAATGATAGCACGGAAGAGCAGGGCGCGGACGGGGTCGCCCATCCAAGTGTTGAACTGACGGTAGGGCTTGTTAGGTCGGATGGCAGTGTTTCCGTAGTAGAAACCAGCGGCTTGAGCCTTCTTGGAGAAGGTCACCATGTCCGGAGGGTCCTCGAGGTTCCAGTGTTCATGAGCCCAGAATTTACCGGTAGCACCGACACCAGTCTGGACCTCATCAACGATGAGAAGGACGTTATGCTTCTTGGTTAGGGCACGCAGTTTGCGGAAGAAATCGGGAGAAGCGTGGTTGTCGCCGCCCTCGCTTTGGATAGGCTCAACGACAATGGCGGCCGGGGCCAAGTGCCAGGTCTTGATGAGATGCTCGACCTCGTCGAGACTGGCTTGTTCAGCCTTGGCGTTTTCAGCAGCATTCTCCTCAAGCGGGTATTTGAGCTGAGGGAATGTAGCCTGCGGCCAATCGAATGCGGGTATATCGATTTTATGGAGAGCTTTCGACCTGGTAGTAGAGAGGGAGCCGAAGAGGCGGCCGTGGAATCCCGTCTTGAAGGACATGATGGAGAGGTCGGGGGCACCGGGGGACTTGTTGTTCATGGCGGAGTCCAGCTCAGCCTGAGTAAAGTCGACATCAGGGCTGCCGCGCTCGAGCTGGCGGCGGTACATGAAAGCGGCCTTGTAAGCGGTCTCGTTGGCATCGGAGCCGGCCATGGCAGTGAAGACATGGTTGAGGCCCTTGGGCGCAACCTTGAGGATACCCGTCTTCAGGATGGAAGCGTAGTCGTGCGAGGGGAATGCGCCTAGGGCGGGACGATTGACAATAGCATTGACCATATCGGGGGTGGAAGCCGCCTTGATGAGGTTTGGGTTATTGTAGCCCACGGGAATGGAGGCGATTTGGGCGAAGCTTGCATATTCTATCAGTATCTGATCCTGGAGCTCTTAGAGAGTACTGGGTCCTTACACGTCGAGAAGCGTGTTGCCATCGGGATCAACGATGTAGTTGCCGACGCTCTTGGTGTAATCGGCTAGCATGTTCATGCTGCGGGTATCGAAGACATCGGTAAGCTCGTCAATGTGCTTCTTGGTCTCTGGGCCGGGAATGGCCGTCTGAATGGAAGGGCCTTCGGGCTCGTTGGGGAAGAAAGGAGCCACCGAGGCCGCTTTGAGAGTTCGCGACGAGGCAAAGGAGCGTCGGGCAGCGGAGGCCAGTGAGGGCGAGAGGGAGAGGGAGAGGGGCCGGAGGGCCATGCCAGCGCGGAGGGCCGACATGACGATGGGGATGTGTGAGTGTGTCTGTCTGTTTGACGGTCGATTGGTGTTGTAAATTGGGGTTGTTTGTTGGAGTGTGGCGATTGAGGTGAGTAGGTAGGTCAAGATAAGGTTGGGGTATGTGTTCAACAGGAAGGAAACAAGGAAGGCCGCTCAGTTGCCGCTTCCACTCAATTCACTGATGCACTGAAAGAGATGTTATACCGACGGCATCACTCCAATCCCACAAGAAAGGGCAGGTCTCGGTCTTTTTATATCAGTCAGCCACAATTCCTGTTGTCCCCCTCTTGCCTCGTTTGTTCCTTGTTTGTCTTAGACCGTCCGCGGTCGAGCCCCAAGCCATTGCGGGGAGTCGAGTCCAATGGAGGAGTCATGAGGGGCGCACAGTCCCACTGCTCTCCTATGTACTATGTGCGCATGAGATGCCGTATCCGTAGCTAGAGCTTCGGTGAACTAGTAAGTTATGTACTTAGTTTTAGCCCGCTGTTCCTCTGCGTAAGCCCTCCCTTTCCCCCTCTTTCTTGCGTGCTGTTCCCTTTGAGGAGTATATGTTGGCACTACTAGTAGACTAAAGAATCGCGGCAGCCCCTCACAAAAGTCACATCCCCCCCCCCAACCTCGTCATTGTTGTCGCGATACCAAGTCCCGTGATTAAAAGGGAACTACAACTATACCACTTCGTACTGCCGACTCCCGCCCGCGAGCCTTGGGGATGACCGGGTCCCTGTCCAATCACCAAGAGACCCAGCCAAATATGTGGTAATTAACCCTTTGCCGTCATTGCCACCCCCCCAGTCGATGATGCTCGATGCGCAAACATGCGTGGATCATGCTCCTGTGCATTCTCTCCATGCGCATACTGTAAGTTGGTACTTACTGATAGTCCTTACCAGGAGGGAAATCCAAAAAGAAAACCCTCTAGACCATCACGGCGCCCTCTAGCTATCGCCAGCTCCATCCTCGCCATATGGAGACGCCCTCCCCCCGGCCACCCGAGCTCCCGTATCACCGCCGGGCCGGTTCCGGTCCCGGTGCTGGTGTTGATGTTGGTATAGATGTCCGTTGTCGGCCAGATCGTCGCTCATCTCCCCCAAACTCTCCAACCTTACTTCTCCACAACTGAGAGATAGGAACGGGGTTTGTGTTGGAACTAAGGTTGACATTGACTTGACCATCCATTGGCACTCGACATGATATGAAGTAATGGAACATCTCAATTGCCTTACAAGTCCCAGGCTAGAAGTTGTATTAATGGCCGGTCTTGGGATGCAGCGACTCAGAGACTCGGAACCCCATGTTTGATGTCATTCCTCTTCGGGCAGGCTGATTGAGAGCTTGGTTTATTGCTCAACAGTCCATCATTAACTGTGTGGCTAACCATGCTTGCCACGCAATCCATATCTACGTCTGTAACCAGTCTAGCCATTCCTGTCTCTCTCATTTCCAATCTCTAGGATGAAACGACCAGCCTGCTTTCCCCCCCTTCTGATGCGATGCATGCTCATGTGATGCAATCCAGAACCCTGTGGTACCCATGGTACTGTGCAATGCCGCGAAGGAAGAGCCATAATAATATCCAACAACAAAACCATCGTACCCCGTGCTATGCAGATGCCAATGCCATGCGATGCAAAATCGCGACAATGAAAACCCAAAAGACAGACTCCCTCTCTTGAAAGAGAAACAAAAAGCCAGCGTCAAACACACAGGACACGATTGACAATTGTCCACCCCATTGCGCCGGAACCCAATGCAAATGCTTCCATCACACGTCGTCATGATGCTCAGCGCGGGCGCCCTCTAAAAACATAGTGGTCTCCAAGTCCGATACATCTCCGCTCCCAGACAGGGTGCTGATACGATACCGCGCTTGATAACCACGTTGTGCTTCCCCATGCCGGCGCTGAGTGGGGGCTTGTCTCCTCCACAATGCCTACTTCTTACCTAGCTCACAGCCTCACTCTTCCTTCTCGTGCTCGCGCATGTACTTGACGAATGTCTTCTTGTGGGTCTGTTTTCTCTTATCAATTCGACTGTCCGTGACCAAGCTCGTGACGGAATCAGTCACTTACCATTCCTGCATATTTGCCGTCTTTCAAAACACAGATATAACGGAGACCCAGTTTAGCGAAAAGCTCATACACGAGATCCATTGGTGACCGGATGTCGAGTGCCACTGGTGCCTTGAGTCTTGTTAGTCTTGTATCTCGGGGACATACCCAAGCGAACAACTCACAGGATCAATATAGGGCGTGAAATCTGTAGGATCAAACGTGTCATCCTCATCGATTCTTGGTATACGATCCATCAGACATTGGTCTGTGCTCTCCGTCTCAAGTTGGTCGAGCGCGTATCCCAGGTCCGGGGCTGGAATCAGCCCGACGAGGTTGCCATTGCGAAGGATTGGAAGACCACCGTCGAGCTCGCCACTTCTATGCAAGAGCTCGAGTTTGACCCGCAGACTCGCGGCAGGCACTAGTGGTGAGGTTGTAATGTCAATGATCCGCTCGCGCCGAACCCGAGGAACAATATCCCCAAGGTTCTCTGTGAAGATGGGCTTATGTTTGTTGTCTAGGAACGGGTATGAATTCATGTTGGTGAGAAGGTCCTGTAGAAAGTTAGCCAATGAATCCCATCATGCTTGGCAACCCGACTTCGTCCACGTACGTAAATGCTGCTTGGTTCAATGGCATCAGCAATCCACTTGGAGACCAAAATGGCTAACGAGAAAGGAAGGACGTAGTCAAGGCTGCCCGTGAGCTCGAACAATATGACCGCCAAGGTGACAGACAGCCTCGTTACGCCGCACATGGTCGCTCCGGCTGCGATGAGACCGTATACACCCGGCTGAATGCAAGTGCCGTCCGACTTGAACGCGCAAGTTCCCCAAACAGCCCAGTGAGGGAATCGAAGCACCGACCACTGGACCATGTGGCCCACGATCCGGCCCATCAGGCCACCCACAACCATGGAAGGGACGTAGATTCCAGCAGGAACTTTCTGTTCGCGAGTCAGTGTGGTCAATATCTCGAGGGAGGTCAGATGTGACTACTTACAATGCCAAAGGTGATGACAGTTAGGAAGCCTTTGATCAACAAAGCGATGAAGAGATGTAGTAGGATTGGGGGAATATCGTCGATCGACTTCGGGCAGAGGGTGAGTTCTTCTCGTTCGACATCTGGGCCCTCGCACGGAGCGGCCAGATTAAGGAGCAGCTCAGCCACGGGGAGCTTGGTCAGTCCGTTCCAGTAGCTCATCATGCCGGTGACGACTGCCACGAGCATGACCTCGAGCATTGGGTACCGCTTGATGGTCTTGATTCGGCGGAAGCTTTGCGCCCAGTACTTGGACGCCTTTATGAATAGTGCACCCGTGGCACCGCCGATTATGCCAACGAAAATGAAGTTTCCCAGCTCGAAGTACTCCCAGTCAACCAAATAACGGACCTGGAACAGGACAATTTTTTGGGTACCGTAAGGATTTAGAAACTTGAGTGACAAAGCCGCCACGATACAGCAAAAGAATGTCCGGAATAGGGTCTTGGCAGGGAAGAAGTAGGAGACCTCTTCCAATCCAAAAAGCACCCCACCCAGCGGAGCACCGAAGGCTACGGCAACACCGGCGGCAGCGGCAGCGGAGATGACCTCTCGTCGCTTACCGTCATTGCGGTCGTATTTGGAGAAAAGTCGGCAGAGAATGTTGCCCACGCAGGCAGCCATGTGTACGTAAGGGCCTTCTTTGCCGAGACTCATGCCAGATGCAACACTCAAGATCAAGGCGACCATCTTGATAAGGAGGGTTCGAAGGCCTAGAAATCCGTGCAAAACGAAGCCGCTTAGAATGACGCGAACCTCGGCGACACCACTGCCGGCCGCAGAGTAGTATATCATGGGCGGGTTCACCGGAGCTGTGTCCGGTTCCACGCGAGGAGTGGACGCTTCGCTGCTTTGAGCATCGTCGTACGTCTGAGGCAAGTCTTCGGCAGCCAGATTTTCATCGAGGGTGGTGAGACGGTAGGCCGAGGGAACGATGGTCTTGGTCCAAAGCGTAATCCAGCAGGCAAACAACGCCAGAGTGATGACGCAGACCATGTAGATGATGAAGTTGGTCCACCTCTTACCAAAGGGATGGTTGAGGGCCTCAGACCAGGTTTTCCAGTCATGGCATTCATCATCTGGACAGCAGCTCTAGTATCGGGGTCAGTGGGCTCATACTTCGAGGTAATGCCGAAGGGGTACTCACTCGCTCATTCAGGTACCAGCCCCGAACGCAATATCCGTCCTTGAAGTCGAAGAATGTTGACTCGGTGACGTCGACAACATAGGCCATCAGGGCAACCAGACAGCCACTCAATGCACTCAGAATCCATCCCTGGGCGCCGTCAAACATGATTTGGACACGACCCCAGACATCCTTGCGACTGCGCAACTCCTTGACGCGATAAGAGTCGGCAATGGCATCGTGGACCCAGTCGGTGCTGGTGAATTGGTCGTACCATACCCGCTCGTCGGGGAAGATGCTTCCCTTGGACTCGGACATGCTCGATTCCTGGCGGTCGCCGAGGGCATGTATCAGTCGCTGGCCCCATGATGGGTGGCGGCTGTGGTTCCGAGAGCCATGGAAGGTCCCCGCTGTAGTAGTCAAAGACATTAGCTATGGACCACGGGGGTAGTGGGACAGCGCGGGGCTCACGAGACATACCTGTGTAACTCTGGTCCCGAGAGATGGATGAGTTTTGATGCTTCGAGGAGCTGGGAGCACCGATGCGGATGTGGGATCTTGAAGTCGTGAGAAGGGGAGCTCGTTCGTCCGGGTCGGCATTCGAGTGGTTTCGGCTCACAGGCCATGGCCGACGAACAGACCGGGGCGAGGGCGGCTGGGAGCCGGTACTCTCTCTCCCTCGGTCCGCCATGACAGTGGGGTTTCAATGATCAATGGGATCTCGATCGGGTTTGGATGGTTCGTTCGAGCGAGGCCTCGCGGGGAAATGTGGAATTTCGAGACGACGGGGGCGACACTGAACGGCCCTGAACTTGTGATGAAGACAAGACGAGGTTTAAGGGAAAAAACGAGAGTAGGGACGTTCGCGGGCGCTGTCGGTGTCGTGCTCAGGACCTCCTGCACTCTTACCCTCAACGGTGCCCGTCACGCACGTCACGTCGCACAGGTGACCCGCCACAGGCTTGTGGGTGGGTGAGGGTGACAAGAAACCGAAGGGCCGAGAGTGGCTTGTCTTGTGTAGATGACTGAAGGAGGGCGAAAAGTGTATCGAGTCGAGCTGCACGGAGGCGCGTGTCTTTCTTTTCTTTGTCTGGGCTTTGTTGTGGTCATCCGTGTCAGTGTACTTGGTTCTCGATGGTGGGTGCATCCCATCTGCCAGGCTGGGTTCACCTCAGAAATTAGCCTTGGGTACTCCGTACTGCTCGGCCGAGTCACGATGTTGCCACAATCCAGCCGCGTTGATAAGCAGCTCTCCGGGTCCGTGGTCTATAGAGAGATGCGCAAGCGCTGAGCGGACCTCAAGACAGCACGGCCAGCGGAGACTGCGAGGAGGAGGAGGGTGGAGAAAGAGGAGGAAACGGGAGAGAACTGACTTGATAGTGAAGGAGGATGATGATGAATCGCGGCCTCGCCTCTAGAACTGGGGGAGGGCATTTCATCATCGGCTGTGGCTGGGGCCAACCACTGGCTTGTGCCATTAACTACTTAGTAGCGCTTGGCCCGCGACGTTGGACCCTGAACCCGTCACTGGGGCGGGCAGTTGTTTGTACCTAAGTACCCGTCTGTTACTGCCACTGGATGCTACCTCGGCGGGGGGTGCCCACCCTGAAGGCGGTGACCCAATCTCAAATATCCGATCCATCGATGGGGGGCCTTTTAGGCGTTTGGGGCGCTTCCCTGCTTGCCTGCCCACTGCCTGAAGGCCACCACACGAGCCTGCAAGGCACCGTTTAATGCTTCCCGGTCTCCGTCCAGTCTTCGACGCTGCAACCGTAACCTTAATACGGAGTACTCGCATGGGTAGTTGGGTACCTCCTACGTCAGGCCCGCCGAGAGCGGCTACTAGCAACGTGGACATGTTGATCAATTGACTCCACGTTCTGTGTTGATACCGTATTCTCATGACATGGGAGTGATCTGCATGAGATACGAATACGGATATACGGATCTGGGTAAGCTGAAGCAGATGTCGTCTCCGCGGCGACAATAATAAACATGATCGCATGGTTGGGGGAGGCCGTGTGACTCGAGATTTGGTCGCTCATTCCGAGACATCCTACGGTGCCACGCTGGGGTCTGGGGACATGGAGGTCACATGGGTTCGTGTAAGGGTTCTGCGACTGGCCAGTGGGTGGTCAGCAGCATGGAGGAGGGGAGCGCCTTCCGCTGTCGGGCATATGTGGGGACCCCTTTCTCTTGTCTTGGCGCCTGGACAACGGTCACAGTGAGCGCCACAATTCAGAAAAGACAAAACGGTAGTGTGGCTGATGCTCATCGCATGTGGCTCGCCTCGAGCTTATCTTATCGGGAAATTTTTCCAAGGGCGACTCCACCATCGACAAAAAAAAAAAGAACCAAGTCCAAGTCTTGATCAGCTACAACTGACCAAATCTGGTTCAACATTGAGACTGCGTTGCATCTCACAACACACCTGCCACTCTCCACCGTCGCCCGTACCATATCAATCGCCATGGCCAAGAAGAGAAAGGCCTCCGGCCGAAATGCCCAACCCAGTGGCCCCAAGGAACTTGACCCCTCCGAAGCTCGACTAGAACCTGTTACTACTTTCGAAGACGTCGCCGACTCCGAGGACGAATACTTCATGAGCCGCGATCGCATTCTACTCGAAGACGAGCCTATTTCAAAGCGCCGAAGAAAGGAAGACGAGGACATGGATCTGTCTGACGAGGAGGTTCTTGGCTACGAGGACTCGGACTCAGAGGACGACGACGACCAGGACAAACCATCAAAAAAGACTAAAGGCTCAGCGTCCAAGGGTGCGTTATCAGATGAAGAGCAAGAACAAGATGATGACGATGAGGACACCGGCTGGTGGGGCACTTCGAAAAACGAGTATTACAATGCCGACAACATCGAGACTGAGGCGGATGCCTTGGAGGAGGAAGTGGAGGCCAAGCGACTCCAGCAGAAAAAACTGTCTAAGATGGCGGAAGAAGACTTTGTCTTCGACGGCGACGAATGGCTCGCCGATGATGCCGAAACGGGAGAGGGAGAAGAGACTGTCACTGAGGTTCTGAAGGACATTGACGTTACCGAAGACATGGGCCCCGAGGAGCGTTACACGATGTTGCAAACCCGATACCCCGAATTCGTTCTTCTGGTTAAGGAATTTGAGACCCTACGGCCAGTCCTTGTTGACATCAAGAGTGCTGCCCAGGGAAAATCAGGGAAGTCACTGGAGGCGATCAAGTACTGGGTACTCGGTTGTTACATCGCTGCCCTTGCCAGTTACTTCGCAATCTTGACCTCACCTGCGAGAGATGGTACCAAGGCGCCAAAAACGCTAGATCCGACTGAGCTGCGGGATCACGACGTCATGCAAACGCTCATGAGTTGTCGAGAGGCTTGGCAGAAAATCAAAGATTCGAGGTCAGCGAAGACTATCAGTGAGGATCAGCCTTCAGGCCTCGATGAGGCAGCACTGGCTCAGCTCGTTTCGGCTGGTGCCGTTACAAAGCCCAAGAAGACCAAGAAGACCAAGAAGCTGGAAGTCGCTGCCGCCGAAAAGCGAGCAAGGAACCTGGAAAAGGTCAAGGCGGGAGAGGCGGCTGTCGCAGACCTCTACGACTTACCCCTCGATGGCTTGAAGTTGAAGAAACAGAAGAAGTCTTCTCGTGTTGAGAACAACGACGACAACTCTGACTTTGGCGAGGAGGAAGAGCTCGATGCCCGAACAGCAGCCGACAAGGCCACCCGCAAGAAGAGTCTTAAGTTCTACACCTCCCAGATCGTGCAGAAGGCCAACCGCCGAGCCGATGCGGGACGAGATGCTGGAGGTGACATGGATATTCCTCACCGTGAACGTCTCAGAGATCGCCAAAAAAGACTCAATGCACAGGCAGAGCGACGTGGGATGGAATCCAAGGCCGGTGTGGACCTGGGTGACAACAGCGACGACGATGACACCAAGACAGCGAAGGCTGTTCGCAATGACGAGGACGAGTACTACGATATGGTGGCGCACAAATCGAAGAAGAGCAAGGAGGAAAAGGCTGCCCGATTTGCGGCCTACGCTGCCGCCAGCAAGGCGGACAGAGTGGTGGAGAACGAGGTTATTGGCGACGACGGCAAGCGGAAGATCACGTATGCCATTCAGAAGAACAAGGGCCTAACGCCGAAGAGAGGCAAGGACGTCCGCAACCCCAGAGTCAAGAAGAGAAAGCAGTACGAGGCCAAGCAGAAGAAGCTCAAGAGCATGAAGCCCGTTTGGCAAGGTGGCGAGCCTAAGGGAGGATACCAGGGAGAGCTGTCAGGTATCAACACCGCTGTAATCAAGAGCACGAAGCTATAGATTTGAAATTATTATGGCTTGTTCACGGCGTTTGTGTTTACGCTTGAAGAGATCATGACTTGTGGGGTTCTCCCCTTTGGGTACGTGCTGCTCCTGCGAAGCACCATTCCGAACATTTCAGCATATCGGGCAATCCGTATGGACGGGCACGATTATTCCTGATATCTCTGATATAATGTGCTTCTTTTCAATATAACATAATTTTGTTCTTTCCTTGAAGCTTCAATGTCTTTAATTGCGACGTCTTGGAAGCATTGGCCGCCTTTTGCAGGGGTCGTGCGGCGCCCCGCCAAACCTCGAAATCCCACGTTGCTTCATTGTGTAGCTCAGCTTCAACCACCAAACACCACCCCTATAACCAACGGCCCTTTTTCCGTTAGGACTTGCGTGTCCAACCCGCGAGCAGCTTTGCACGCACCGGCGCAGCTGCACTACATTCGATGCCTCTGAAGAGGTAGTCTTCCGCGATCTCCGCCGCCTGTTTGCTGCCCCGAGCCGAGCAGCAGCCGCCAACATGGCCAACATCGATCCGTCCACCCTCACGTCGTCCGCCCAAATATTCTCCGCGAACCACACCCTCCCCCAGATCCGAGCCATCCACAAGAACCTCCATGTACAAGTCGAAGAGAAGGCGACCCGGCTGCGGACGCAGGTCGGCAGCTCATACCGCGACCTCCTCGGCACCGCCGACACCATCGTTCACATGCGCGGCGACAACGATGTCGTTCAGGAGCTGCTGGGTAAGATGGGCGGCCGCTGTGGAAGGGCTGTGATTGGAGCCAAGGCCAAGGGCCTGGCTAACTTCGTCGTGGGAGAGAACAAGGCAGAGGTTGCGCTTGTGGCGCGACTGAGGCTGCTCGATGCCTGTGTGCTGATCGGAGGACGAATACTGAAAGGAAAGGGCGGGTTGGGTAACGAGGTGAAGAAGGGCGACAGATTGGTGTTATCAACCAAAATCTGGGCTCTGGGTCGACTCCTGATCAATAACCTGACAGAGGACGCAACCGATGCTACCACTCGTCATGCCATTGAAACGGCGAGGGTCACGCTTAACAAGCTACGCCAGAAATTGACGAGAAGCGTGGACAAGGCTTTCCAGAGAACAAGCGACGAGACTGAAGGGGACGACGTCCTGAAGGCACTTAGCGCCTACAGCTTGGTGACCAGCTCGGGAGCCAGAGATGCGCTACGGCACCTCCTCAAAGTCAGAGGGGACGCAATAGAGTTGGCGTTCGAGGTGGAGGAGAACGAGCGCGAAAGGAGCACCGAGGACGTTGTTCAGAGCCTGAAGCTCTATACGAAGACACTACTAGACGTTCAAGCGCTGGTGCCTGGGAAGCTCTCGCAAGCTCTGGCCGGACTGAAGAAGCACCCCTTATTAGCAGACCCCGCGTTGAAGCAGCTGGAGGGGCTGCGGTTGGACGTATATGAGCACTGGTGCGGCGAGGAGATCCAATATTTCACACCCTATATTCGACACGACGACCTCGACGGCCCCCAGGCTCGGGATAGGCTGATGACCTGGTCCAAGGAGACGTCCGAAGTCCTGTTGGAGGGACTGAAGAAGACTCTGGAACAGATGTCAGAGTTCAAGCTGATCATGGAACTACGTACTAGCGTTCTGCAGCTCTGGATCCGAGACGGAGGCAAGACAAGGGGCATCGACCCGTCCGAGATGCAAGACGATTTGCGTGAGGCCATTAATGACCGGATGCTTGCCGTGCTCGATGTCAAAGTCAGCAAGCTCCGCCTGGTCGGATCGGAGATCTCAGGGACGCTCGGAAGATGGAAGAACGGCATCACAGACGAACACGTCAGCATTTGGGACGAAGAGGGTTACGAGGAAGCTCTTGCAGGCGGCGCAGCACCCTTTGTCGAAGAGGTCGTCTCCCGACTATACGGCCGGAACGACGCTGTCTCCAAGGCAGCACACTGCTACAAGTCGTGGTACCATGTAATAGACGACGTGAAGGCGGTGGTGGAGTCCCTGCGGCGGCAGCGATGGGACAACGACTATGATGAGATCGAGGACGAGGAGACAATCGAAGCGCGACAGCAGCTGCTGAGCAAGGACGACCCACAAATGCTACAGGAGAAGCTGGACGCGACTCTCGACAAATCGTTCAAGGAGCTGGAGGATCACATCCAGAAGCTGTGGGACGAGCGGTCCGCGGCGCCACGCAACGACACCGTGGCCATGTACTTCATTCGCGTCGTCCGCGATATCCGCAGCCACCTTCCCCAACGCCCGGCGATCGAGACATTTGGCCTCGGCATGGTGCCTGCGCTGCACAGCAAGGTCGCGACATCCGTCGTGGTACCTGCGCTGGATGACTTCACCGCTGCAGGACTGGCTTACCGGGCAGTAGTGGGCCGACCGCTGTGGGAGGGCGAGCCTCCGTTACCCAACCAGCCGTCCCCCGAGGTCATACAGTTCCTACGGGCGCTGTCGCTTGCCATGGCGGATGCCGGCGCTGATCTCTGGACGCCGGCGGCTGTGGCGGTGTTGAAGAGGCATTTGAATGAGCAGCTGTGCGAGAAGTGGGAAGAGGCTTTGCTGAAGGAGGTGTCTCCAACTACAGTCGAGGCTGAAGACGCCGAACCCAAAAAACGAGGTGACAACGACGATGAGGAAGAGGAGGGAGACGATAGCAAACCTAAAGATGCGGCCGATATTAGACAAGCCTCAACCGAGTCTAGTCTCACGCCCGAGCAAACGACCGACCTCTTTACACAGTGGCTCTTCGATATTAGTCTACTCCGGCGATGTATCGGGGTGACACCGGACGCTTTCAAAGACCTCGAGGACAAGGTGTTCCAGCGGATGAAGCTCGACGATGGCGCGACGCGTCAGCGCATCGTCAAGTTGACAAACGACTTTTGGCAACGAACCAGCCTGCTATTTGGCCTGCTCGCATAAGGAATAGATAAACTAGATGGCCTACTGTCAAAGACACGGGACGATGATGAATGAGAGGGGTTCATCTCGCTTTCTTTGCTCCACCTATGAAGTTGTGTATCGTGTATCAGAATCTACATGGATCTTCCGTCTATCTCTGCCCACTTGACGCTGTGTGGCTTCTCAAAGCTTATGCCTCTTTGCACCCGTCGCAATCTTGTGGAACTCCTCCTGGGGCACGCCCTTCATGAACCGCTCCACGCCGGCGAAGACCTCGTGGACGTTCTGGGTGTGCATGATGTCCATCTCGGGCCGTCTGATCAGCTTCTTAATGCCGGTCAAGCTCTCGCCGATCAGGTGCTCTCCGAGGCGCTCATCGACTTCCCTCATGACCAGCTCGCGGAACTTGGCGTCCTCGCCCTTGCCAACATCGAAGATGGCATTGACGAAGCCGCAGCGCTCTAATTCCTCCGCCGACAGCCGACGGCTCATGATCAGGGCCTCGTTCGCCTTCGCGATGCCGAGGCGCGTGACGAGGGCGCGCGACGACCCGCCCTCGGCGACCAGCCCCAGCGACGAGAAGGGCGTGAGGAGGAAGGTGTGCGGCGCCGCGTAGATGAAGTCGGCGAAGGCGACGAGCGCCGCCGTCAGGCCGAAGACGGGCCCGTTGAGGCCGACGACGAAGACCTTTGGGTGCGTGGAGAAGGCGTGCGTGATGTTGAGGTTGTTGGTGGCGAAGAACTGGAGCCAGTGCCTGTGCAGTTCGGGGCCCTCAACGGGCGCGTTTTGGGCGAGGGACACGTCGGCGCCTCTATTGGGAGTAAATGTCAGTGGCTTTTCCATGTTCGTCTCATCTCGCAAACCTCGCCCGATGGGAGACGTACGCAGAGAAGTAACGGCCCTTGGCCAGCAGCACGGTGATGAAGACCTCGTCGTGCGTCGCAATCTCGCGCATCTTCTGCGCGAGGTCGTAGTATTGCTCCTGCGACAGCGAGTTGAGCTTGGCCTCGTTGTCGATGGTGAGGACCGCGACTCTCCCGCGGTACTCGAGGTTTATGACGGATTCGGCTGACATGATGGCGACGGCTGGGATCTATGAGTAGTGATTGAACGAGGAAGAAGGAACCGAGAAAGAGAGAAAGAAATTGAGAAGTACAGATAAATGTGATGTTGAGATAATGTCTCGTTCAACAGATCTCACATAATACCCCGGGAGTCTCACCTCCTTCCTTTATGACCCCGGTTATACGGAGGAGATAACATGGGGTTCCCCACACTCCGGCCCCGAGATGCCTCGGCCTAGTCGGTTGCGGGGAGTCCGTCTCGATCCCGCCGCCTATTCGTGGTCTCAGCTAATAATTCGACACAAGAGCAACCTGCTGGATAGTCATAATAAACGTGGGCTTGTGTATTTACTTGCAAGTGATATCTCAGGCCGTCAACACACCGAAAATAAACTCGCTCGGCCAGGCGATCGAGGATCCCGCGACTCAAACTAATATATACATCAAATCCCCTTTTCGACCAGCAGGCCGGCTTGTCCATTGTGATCCAACTCCCCGGGTGTACAAACGGCTCCTCGGCTTCTCAAAAGAGGGCGTGCCCTCCCTCTCCAGACAGCGCCGTGTCAGTATCGTCATGCCAGGCCACCCATTTAACGTCGTTTGGGCGCGATATATCTCTGCTTGGGGAAATTCAAAGGCAGCACAAGCCGCGCCATTTGCACCGTCGTCTTCTTTTGCTTGTCAACAATTGGCCTCACCCGCCCGCCAATCTCATGGAAGTACTGGTTCATCGTCTTCTGGTCCGTCTTCAGGTCGTCCCTCAGATTCTGCGTGTCCACTTCGAAGTTATCCACGATGCTCGCAAATACACAGCAGTGGGTTATCAGGAGGTCAATGTGGAACTTTCGCATCTGACCCGCGTCTGAGAACTTGCGTCGGACATTCTCAACGACCGCCTCAGGTGCCGGCGCGAGAAACTCCCGAAGCTTCTCTCGCGAGGGCAGTGTGCGGGTGCCTCGAACCCTACCAGGCTTAGTGCTACGATAGAATAGTAGTACCACGTAGAAGTACCGTAGCACTCGGAGTCGCAACTCCGCTTCCTCGTTGCTCGCAATGGCATTGACCCGTGAAGCCACGAAGCTCGACATCACCTGAATGCCTTCCTTGTGCTGTACTTTCTCCTGCCATTCTCGAATTGGCACCAAGTTGAGAATATCCGCCCCAATAATTCTAACGGGGTCGTAGACATCCTGGATTTCTGTCGCGTCCGTGTTGGGAATAGGAACGGGCTTGGCCTCATCCACCACAGCCTGCAGCTCCTCTCTCGATGCCATCGTCGATGTGATCTCTCCCACATTCTTCAACATGGCGCGAGACGCCTCGTCAATCTTGGTCGGCATGTCTCCAGCCTTCTTCTGAGGAGCGATGGCATTCAGGACGTTCTCCTGGATGGCCTTCTTCGCCTTTTTTGTACCGAACGTCTGTCCGAGGTCCGTCCTACGCTCCAACGTGGTCTGGTTCTAGTTAGCCCGTTGATCAATTCCGTCGCTTGGTGTAGTAGCCGGACCTGTTTGATGTTGCTCTCGGCCATGGCAGCCTCAGACGCCTGCTTCGCTCGCACGACACCTCGCATCACCATCTTCTTAGCCTCTACCACCTGGAGCTTGCCTGTTTTCGGATCGTAGATGCCAACGAAGTGGTTCAAGGGGGGCTTGGAGCCTCTGGGGCCCTCTGTCTTCAGGGTGTAGTCCAGGCTTCGGTGTGCCGTCGAGTGAAGAAGGAAGTCCTTCTCGCCAGCCGACTTGGCTGGCTTCGTTTTCGATTTGGTCTCATTTTTGGGCGCGTACGAATGAAATGAGATGTCGCTGGGTACTTGAAATCCGGGAGCAGTAGCTATAATGCATCAATCAGCATTGCGCAGTCTGTCAAATGTCGAGACGCGGCGTCGTACCTATCACAGGTGGGCAGAACTTGGGTCGCAGCACTGAAGTAACCGTGGCCGTCGATGAGGACGCATTGATGGCGACCTTCTTCTTCGGCTTCACACCCGCCTCTCCGTCTCTCTTGCGCTTGTTGATGCCGGCTGCGGCCATGATCAATCGTCGTCGTCGTCGTTTCGATTAGATCTGCCGTTCGCTGAGGTGGGATGAAGCCGCAACCCAAAATTTTTGTCGACCGAGACCGGCAGAAAAATCGCGGCCAGTGTTTAGCCGGGCGGTGAAAGGCCCCCACTCTTTGGCAATGGCTGCACTTCGTACTTGAGTCGTGCACGCCCGGTTTGCAGGTACCTAGGTAGGAAGTTAGGATGTTGTTGATTGCTGAATGAACCGGCTACCTACCTTAGTTGTTGAGCACACCACATTTATTTCACAAATCGAGTTATGTAGCTTCCTGTACAACCACTATTCATGTATGTTCTTGTTAAAGAAAGTGGCGTGCTCGATGTTTCGCTGCCTCTCGTACACAGGATGACGGAGTGGCCTAAAACTGGCAAAATGTGACGATATATTTCAGCCATGTAACAAGGAAACCTACTTCACGCAAACGTGATTTACGGACCTAACCGTTCCAACTAGAACCTACGAAGTAAGATAATTTAGGTAATTCCATCAATTGTAACCAAGCGATCTCTTGTTGAATTGAATAGCCCGGTCCTGAATTGATGCTGGACCATGCTATCAAACGCCCACGTTCGTGTTTCCACCATACCAGCATGTGCGCCAGTCACCAGCCGAGGATCTCGTAGCTGCTATTGAGCACCTACAAAATTGTCGTCCGACGATGCATCGAAAAGGTTTCACCTTCACACCTGGAGTCGCGCAAGCCCGAGGCGCTTGTTAGGATGAGACCACTATTAATTAGCGGGTTACGCAGCTCCCTACTCAAGCTCCGTCCGTTCTGGACAGCTCGAAGCACAACACGCACAACAAGTTCACGACAAGGGCCCAAGTTTGTAATTTGATTCGAGGCAGCATGTCATTTCAAAATGCATTGTGTCATGGCAATGTGCCTTTTGGTATTGGTATTCGTTCCTAAACACCGTCCGAGTTCCCGACCGTCCAATTGTCATATCCCATCCTCCATGATATCCCTTCAGACCACAAAGAGCCGATCGTGTGCGGGGTTCAGCCACCTGACGTGATTCTAAAGTCAAATCCTAGCGGAGGATCCCAAGGCGTCGAAACAGCGAGTGCCAAGCACCGGCCTACAGATGTCGTTCAGGCGCGTGAAATCGTAACATCATGCAAGACGAGTCGAGTCAGGTCGTGGGGCGAGTTGTTTATTTGCTAAGAATCGAGGTCAGCGACAGCGTATACTGAGGTTGGAAGTATGCTACTTACGAGCGAGCACGCATCTTTCTTCTCTTGCGCTTGAGGCGACGAACGCGCTTCTTTCTCCACTTGGCTCTCATCTTGAACTCTGTCACGCGATGTTAGCAGTAGCTCGATCTGGTTGCGCGGGAGCAGGGCCAAGTCAATCCAGACGGTTGAGGCACTCGCTCAATGTCCGTTCTGTATCGACTTGCCCTTGCTCACCATGTGCACGTCAGGGGGGGGTAGCTTACTTGTCCGTGGATGAGAATCGTGTTTGGATAAGGAACAACTCCAAGAGAAGGAGGGGGGTTTTTCTAGAGCTTAAGCAAGGTCATAGTAGGGCACACAACCCCCAGGGCGCACGTGACTAACCCCGCCTTGATTTTTGTGGGTGAGGCGGACCTGCATCACAGTGTGGAGAGATGCGCACGGCTACATGCACTGTACATTTGCGTCACTTGGGAAGGAACGACCATTAGTGACCGGCCTGTCCACGCAGCTTGGAGGCGTGAAAGAGCACGGCGAAATTTGCCAGTGCAAAATTGGTCGTCTCGATTCTCGACGTCGGATCCCCAAATTCATTTCTCAACTTCTCTTTCGCATCGTTTGTGTTTCACGGAATTGCTTCACGCTGCTCATTCATTAACCACCCTAGAGCACTAACACGGTTGAATTAACAGCTTGATATCTCAAGTGAGAGTCAGAATGGACACTGAAGAATCGGCCCCAGTGGTGTCGAGCGAGACTCCCGCCGCGTATATGTATCTTCTCGACAGCCGGAGTCAGAACAATTCTCAGCGTATGCGCTTCTGTGAAAGGCCCCATCGCATAGATGATTGCCGTTCTTTGGTCCCCACCGCTCTCCTAACTGACTGCGCAGAGCTTCTTCCACTTCGTGACCGAGAAATTTTCAAGATTGGACGAGACCCGAGATCAAAGTATGAAATGTACAGTTCCTTACCTCGCAGTTACTCACCTATCTAGCACGCTTGCAATCGACAATGACCCGGATTATGCTGTCTCGCGGAACCATTGTGAAGTCTACGTTGTCATGTACGAGCCAACCATCAACCATATTTACGTCCGGGATCGAAAGTCGTCCAACGGAACATATGTCAATGGCCAACTCATTGGGATGGGTCCCCGAATCTCGCCCGGTTACCTGCTGCAGCATGGCGATGTCATTGAAATTCGTCCCTACTGGACATTGACCCTTGTCCAAGACCGAGCCCCTCCTCGCCATGATCTTGACAGTCTCCAGGCCGAAGAGTGCAAGGTATGGTTCATTACCAGATCCCGAAGACCATAAAACTTGCTGATTGATCCTCAAAGCTTTTCTCTGATAAGTATCTCATGACCAACCGTTGCCTCGGACAAGGTGCGGAGGCTATCGTCCACCTGGCAGTCGATGTAGTCACAAGGAAGCAATTAGTGTGCAAACTAGTCAATCTCGACAAAATCCAAGGAAACAACTCCCGCGAGGAGTTGCGACGCAAATTCCAAGAGGCAGACCTACTGCGGCAACTACGACATGTGAGCTTTATGGCCCAACCAGTTTTACCCAATCTGACCTTGCGGTAGCCGAACGTTTTGCCCTACGTTGATGCGATTAGTTCCCCACATTCATTGTCAGTACATTCTATCTGGAGACTGGGAACCTGAACCAACACCTTGTAGATATACCTTTACCGAACTTGCATCAGGAGGCGACTTGATGTCATTCATCTACCGCCAGAACAGCGTCAAAGAGTTCGATGCTCGGATCATTATTCGCCAAGTAGTACGCGGTCTCGGATATCTTCATGGAAAGGGCATCGTGCATCGCGACCTGAAGCCAGAGAACATCCTTTTGGCATATTCGCCGAAAATTGCCTACCACCGAATCATGATAGCCGACTTCGGAAACTCGGCCGTTCCTCGAAGAAGTAGGATGGTAACAAATGTCGGGACCGTAAACTACCAAGCACCGTATGTCCTCATGCCTGCCTGGCTGCACGCAAATATCTAACAGAGTCTTAGGGAGTTTCTAACTGGTGCACAAGCTCACACGTCAGCGGTCGACATCTGGTCCCTTGGAATCGTGGTCTTGGTCCTTCTGGCGGCTAGTTCGGATACCGAGATTGAAGATATCAACCGAAAGGACCAAAACGAGATCGAGCAGTATCTCAAGAGCACCTTTGCCGACATGGACAAGCAACCATCCAGAAATGGTAAGAAGTTCCTTTGGGGTTGTTTACAGAAGATGCCTTCTGCGAGGATGAAAGCTATGGATGCCGAGTTTCACGATTGGCTACGGACCCCAGAAAAGCATCTTCGTTTCTTTCAACTGTTGGACAGAAAAATGATGTCGGAATGGGAACCACATGACGAACTGACGCCAATGCCATGGGAACTACCAAGCCTCAGGAACAACCCGATAGCGGCAACAAAAGAATCGGAGACTCGGTTTAGCCAGTATTTTGCGACTGAGGCAACTTCAATAGTGCAACCAGGGCCCCTGGCAATTCGGAACAACATCACCGGGAATGATCAAGACAATGCGATTTCCGAGAAAGAGACGCCCGGGGAAGACACACCCGAGCAGCAGATACCCGAGGAAGAGACGCCCCAACAGCAAGTGTCTGAGGAAGAGATGCCCGAAAAGGGGATGCTCCCGCCCAGTGTGCCGGAGCTGGAATCGAGCTCATCCATTATCAAGAGAACCGTCGGTCCGCTGCGGCCGAAAGATACCGTAAAGCAACTGCAATTGCCCTGGCATGGGTCTAGAACGCCAACACGTCCTGTTCAGCCCGAGTACAGAGCCAAACGTCCCAGAACCTCAAGAATCAAAAGCCGTGATGTTCTACATCCGCTTCCTGGCCTCGACAGACACCTGAAGCCCTCTCACAACCGACATCACCGACAGCAGGTCCTACAAGAGCTTGAGAAGTCGAAGACAAAATTTCTGGTTGAGCTAGATGGTATCATCCCTAGCACCCCCCAAGATGCTACACACCGACGTCACCTGACACCGCAGGCTCCCAAGAGGCAAATAAGTGTGCGTAACCAGGGGTTGGTAAAGTTGGCAGGCCAGGATCATCTGGATGTGCCACGGATTGCCTTCCGCTGAACTTGGTCATTTCCCGAGGGTATCAAGATGTTACGTCGGCGGCGAATGGGTATGCTGCTGGCACACGTTCTTCATTTCATTTATGGTTATGGCGTTTGGGAACTATGTGAGTTTTCGGCATGGAATTGCACCACATTGAGGCAGCTGATGGAATTTGGGGACCGGGTTTGTTTGGCGTTCTGACTGGCTAACTGATCACCTGGCGGATGGACTGGATTCTTTGTTTCGACAGATGATTGCTAATGGAAACTATCTTCAGCCATCACACTCTTACACTGCCTCAATATTGATGGTGATGCTCAATAACACTCTTCTTCGTCTGCTTCGTCTGTTTCGTCCGAATCTGGCATTTTTGTCAACCATTTCGTTGGCCTGTCTTTCAACACATCCTTCCAGGTCTTGGGATTGAACGTCCAATCCGTCTTGTTGTCCTGATGGTCATTCTCATGCCACGCCGGGAGGGGCTTGATGACACCGGCCCTGCGCCTCTTGTCCATCAGCTTCTTGGCCAACGCGTCCTTGTCCACACCCGACTCCGACTCCGGGACGTGCATATCGGGATCCGCGAAAAACCAAGAGTCCTCCACATCCACATCTTCCGGCTCCTTCACCATGCACGCATCGCCGTGCATCCGGCACCGCGTGCACGCGTACTCGTAGTCCCACCGGCGAAAGCGGATCCTGGAGTGCGAGCACCGGATGCGCTTCGCGCGGCATTGCAGGCATTTGCCGCACATGGAATACAACGGGCAGTCCGGCGGCTTGAACTTGGGCGACCAGACTTCGATGTTCACCGGGTAGCCGTCGACATAGCGCACCTTTTCCAAGGCCTTTCGCCTGTTGAGCACGATGGTAATGCCATCCAGCGCATCCTCCAACAGCTTGATCCGCTCGTCGAAACGGTCCTTGTCCTCGTCGTTCCGCTGATGCAGCCCGACTCGCGTCTCATCATCAATCGCCTTCTCCATCAGGGCCTCGAGCTCGGTATTGGTCCTCCCGAAGAGGGACCCCACGCGACTGCGGCGTTTCGCAATGCGAGCCTTGGATGCGCGGATGCGCTCCCCGATCTGGATGTATCGGATCATCTCCTCCTTGACGCACCGCTGAACGGTCGTCGAGACCTCTTCCACGCGGGCGCATTCAGCGGCTCGCATGGCCTCGCGCTGCGCCTCTTCCTTGGCTTGGCGGGAGGCGCGGCGGTCCCATGCGAGGGCGTTGACTTTGGACATGAGGCCGAGGGACGGGGAGAGGCTGGGGATGACATCGTCAGAGGACTCGGGTTGCTGAGGGGTTTGTTTTGCAGTAGCCATGGTTGACAGTTCGTAAGATTGATGCGAAAGTGAAGAGAGAAGACTTATCGAGAACGGCGTCCACCAAGCCAACAAAGGATAGTACTATATAGTAGTTAGACGTTGAGGACGAGTCATACGGTGCAGATGTCCGAGACGGTGAACGAAAGAACAAACTTGTGTTCCTTAGCCTGCCTTGTTGAACAAAGCCTGAAGCTCTGTGAACGGCTAGTTGCAAGACAACCAGTCGGGTTGGACAAGGAGACAAAGAAACGCCCCTTGACTAATTGTTTGGTCAGACATCAGCAAGTTGAACTGTCATATTGCAACTTCGTCACCAAGCAGGTTGCACCATCGGGTTTCCAAACCTGGACACGTCAATTGTTGGAGTTGTTTCTCCTTACTATATCCCTCCTCGTTACATGGTGGTCACCTCTGCGACCGTAGTGACATGGCCGAAACACACCCGTCCTTTCTTAACCTACACGACAAAAGTCCCCGTGTCATTCGCCCCGTTGCCCCTGGGCTCCTGAAAATCTAACCACGATATCGTCGCCATATTTCCGCCCAGCTGGTGGGCCAACTCCTAGTAAAGTTCATGAGCAAGGAGCGAGCTGCTGTTCCCAAGAACTGTACCTGAAAGCCAAACGAAATGATGTAAGAAAGAAAAACAAAAAAGCACACAACGCCGACCAATGAATTTCGTCTCTGCCCAATGAGCCGTGGTACTAAAAACGCCCGCTTCCCTAAGTTTGGCAACAATCTGCGGGCCTGCTCCTGTGAGCCGCGGGCCAAAATCCCCTTGACGCCGTGAGAATCCAAATGTGGTAGCGAATAAAAACAAGAAAGCCGTGGGGCTTTGTAGAATGGTATTGTATGTGTTGTTGCATCATAAGCGCTGCAATGCGAAGGACCTCGGTCGTCAGCATCACGACGACCCGTGCGCGGGAACGCTGCGCGGAGTCACATCGCCACTCCGCCTACGAACTCCGTGCTGCTGGGTGTACTGGGCCTTGCTGTGGGCCTCAGCAATCATCTGCTGCTTCTTCCGGACGGCACTCAGTCTGCCCGTGATCATCTTAATCACTGGAAATCGATTAGTCGTCTCCTTGCAACATGGGGGGATTATGCTTACTCTTTCGGACGTGAGCCTCCTCATCACTATCAAGTTCACCGCTGGCCTCCTTTGTGGCATCCCTTTCAGCAGCCTTCCCTGATGATAGTTTTTTCTTCTCCGTTGGAGACTCCTCGTCGCCATCCAAGACCGCCTCGAGCATTCGAATAGCCGTGATGTACGAGATTTCACACCCAGTCAAATTCTCGTTGGTTACCTCGTCGATAGCCGCGGCACGGCTCATCTCCAGAGCACGATCATACATGAGCTTTTCGGCGCTGATTCCAGGGGTGAGATAGACCTGATTTGCTCCAGAGCCCGTGGAGGAGGCAATGGATTCGGTGCCATGGTTCGAGGGATGGCTGGGATGATCTTCCGGCAACTGTTTCTGAGCCTCGACGAGCTTGAGTCGGACGATTTCGGTTTTCTCCAGAACTTCGTTGAAGCGCTGCCGAACCCATTGCACTACTGCGTTAATTCGCTGAACAACCGACTGAGCGACCGCGCCTGATACACCACTGCTGGTCTCTGCACGGGTCTTCTTGGACCACCAGAGGCTGGCATTGTCCATGGCCCTCGCAAGGAGAGTAAGCGACTTCACGTAGAGGACCAAGGCTTCTTCCGACAGCGAGACTACGGCTTCCAAAGTCAGACCATCTTCTTCAGGCGCTATCTGGTCAGCTTCAAGACCGCCCAGCCCATGATCTGCGGATGGAGCTATAGGAACGAGCTGCTTGTACTTGACTTCGGCAAATCCGTAAACACAGTCGCTCCTGGTGGCGAACTCCTCTATCGTTTGTGCAGCCCGCGCGTCTTCGTCAGTGGTCTGCACACTCTTCCCATCGCCAATAAGGCCGGGAGCGGCCGAGGTCGAGGGCGTTGGGTATGCTGGGAACGGCTGGTACAGCGGCGGTGACTGGCCCTTGGTACCGCCTCGTAGGGGCGGGACCTTGAAGCCAAACAGGCGGAGACTAGCATCCTGAATGGCCTTTGAGATCGCACTGGAGGCCGATCCGGGACTAGCAGAAAGGGCCTTTTCATACGACGATCGCCGGTCATGGCGTCCCTGGGTTACCAGAGCCGTTCGTGATGAGGGCGTCGGCATTGCACTTGTGGGCACACCGGAAGCCCCCTGCGTGTGTCGGCGGGTCATGGCCCCTGACCGCGGTGAAGTAGCATTTTGCTGGGCCCCAAGCTTCTCATTCGCTGCCAACTCATCTGCGAGGGCATTCACTTCCACGTGTCGTCTTTCAACGACTACGTATTCTCGCTCCAACGCCACATCCTGGGCAGCTTTCTCCTCCTCAGTTAGGGGTCGGCTAGCAGTTCGGGCCCTGCGCGTTTCATTCAGAAGAGAAGCCGGCGGAGAAGCGTTGTCGCGTGTGAGACCTTTTTCGGGGAATCGGTGCTGAGCGGGAAGTTGCTGGACTGGAAGTGACGTTGTATGCTGAGGGATAGGTCGGCGAATTCCAAGACCCTCACCAACTTCACGCGGCGAGTGGCTTAGGCGGTGGTTGTCACCAGACTGTCGCTGATATCGACCTTCTGCAGGACTTCCTGTCTGTGGTGACCTGGGTTGTACGTCCCGGGGAGACCTCGCGCTGCCTCCTTCTCGCGGGGACCCGTTTCCGGAGGATTGCCTAATGCGGGGTGATGAAGGTAGGGTCTCCCCTTGACCGATGGTTCGCAATTCGCGAGGTTCCGGCCTGACTGACTTAGGGACATCATCCTCAACTAACCCGGGAATATCGCTTGTGACGACGTAGTGATTGAAGAAGTTCTCAAAGCTCAGTCGCTCGACGGGGCTTCGCTTCAGCAGACTTCGGATGAGCGCCTTGAGGTCTGGGGTTATTGTTACCTCTCTTGGGAACTTAATAACATCCTCGGCAGCCTCGATCTTTCTCAAAAGCTCCACGTGGTTTCTAGCCCGAAAGGGAGGTCGACCGGTGCTCATCTCGTACAGCACGGTTCCGACGGACCACAGATCTGCTTTGGCGTCATATCGTTCGTATCGGAGGATCTCTGGGGCCATATAGAGAGGTGATCCGCATAGCGTATCGGCCAGGGAGGTCGAGGGCAACACACGGGCAAATCCGAAGTCGGCAAGCTTCAGCATGGGAAGAGATGTGAGCCCGGCGATAGGGATGAGAGAATCCTGGCTGGCCTGCATGACAGGACGGCCCCGCTCATCTCGGAAGGACCGAGATGGAAGTAGCAGGAGATTTTGTGGCTTAACATCGCGATGAACATAATTCTTTCTTCGTAAAAATTCGAGCGCACTGGTCAGTTGTTTTAGGAAATGTCGAATGACAACCTCGTTGAGGCCGGAGTTCGGAGCGCTAGGATATTTGCGGGCCATGTCATGGGTGGCGGGGTGGGTGGCGAGCTTATCGCGCTTCTTGATAAAGAGTGACAGGTCCCCGAGCTCGCAGTATTCCATGATGAGGTTGATGTGAGTGGTCGACTCGACGCAGTCATGGAGGGCGACGATATGGGGATGACGGAGGGTCTTGAGGATTTGGATCTCGCCATAGAGATTCTCTCTGAGTTTCTTGTTGAGCCTTTCGAGCTCGACGGATTTGATGGCGACAGCGGCCTTGGTCTCCTGCTCGATGCGCGTTAGCTACCAGTAGCAGTAAGAACGGGGAAATCGCGAGGGCTCGTTTGCGCATGTGTGATGCTCGAGGCGGAGACGCTGGCGGCGACGCAGGTACTGGGAGGCGACACCAGCAAGCTGGTCGCGCGACTCGGTGCGATGATACCAGGCAAACGCGGGGATGAGGATGGGGGATAGGTGGTGGTCGCACCTTGTGCCAGCCCAGGTAGACCTGGGCGAAGCTGCCTTTTCCAATCTCGGATCCAATGTTGAACTGTCCCACAGTCCGCCCTCCCGACCTCCTGGAGCCCTGGGAGGTGGAAGCCTCCTGTGGGGCCGCCATGGCTTCCTGATGTGGTTTGTCGGCGGCAGGAAGACAGTCGAGTGGATTGTAGCCCTAAGGCCTATAAAACTCGAAAGACGTCGTTCACGGATGGGGCCGTCATGTAATCGACAAGATCAAGAAGCGATCGTGATGGTTGACGATGGGTGACGGGGGGCGAGAAGGGTAGAGGAGGGTAGTGGAACAAGGTACGGGGTCGTGACAGCAGAAGAGGATGGTGCCGGAGGGTTGTTGACGGGTTGGTGGACAAGCAGTCGGTGAGGACGGAATGACCGAGACGAGATGGATGAGGAAGTGGAAGCGGAAGCGGAAGCGGCGAGCACAACGGCGGGTATTCGAGAAATGGACCAGGCAGTGCGCGACTGCGAAGACGAGGGACGAGAGTCAGTGAGTGGAAGTCGAAGAGGGCAGAGAAGCGGTCGAGGGCGAAGATGAAAGGATGGGCGGGATGATGCAATGCGATGTGATTACGAGAGACTGGAAGCGAGATAGAAGGTAGGTGAACGGGAGGCGAAAGACGGGCTAGGAGTCGATGACTGGGACAAGCTGGTGGGACGGAGATGGGGATGGCGGATGTCGGGTGGACAGGTGACTTACCACAGGATGGCAGGCGGAGGCGTGCGGCGGTGCGGCGTTGGCGGCGCGAACGAAGACTTGGAGAGCGGCCGTCGAGTTGAGTTGAGTCGAGTCGAGTCGAGTCGATTCGAGCCGAGAGCGCAATCGGAGTGGGCCAGCTATTGACTGTTTGAAGGCGACCGGGTCGGGTCAGGGATCAACGACGTGGGCGAGAACGAGTCAAGCAGATGCAGATGAGAGAAGAGGAGAGCCAGGCGGTGACTCGAAGCTCTAGACTGATTAGACGGGGAAAGACGACAGGCGGTGCTTGGTAGTGTGTGGTGTGTGGTGTGCGCGCGTGTGTAGTGGGTGCTGCTGGATGTTGCGTCACCTAAAGAAGGACGAAAGGTGGGGAAAGAATAGTAGAAAGGCAATTCTGGCGATGGGGGATGGGGGGGATGATGAAGGCGAAGGGGAGAGAGTGAGGGTGGGAGGAAGAGAAAGACAGGAGGACGATGGATGACCCGGAAGATGTTGCGAGAGTCGGGGGATGCAAGAGAGAGAAGAGAGAAGAAGAGACGCAGAGAAGAAGGAGAAGACGGGGAGGTACACGACGAATAGTCTAGTCAGTCTGTAGGTAAAGGTAGGTAAAGTTGCAAGGTAAGGTAGGCAAGTAAAGTAAAGGTAAAGCTGCCGGGTTTCTAGAAGAGTGCCAGCAGAGGCCGGATCATGGGTGGATAGATCATGGGTGGATGGATCATGGATGGATGGGTGGGTGGGTGGGTGCCAGGTGGAGTTGTATTCGGTGTTGCATCCCGGTGACGACAGTTGCGACGAGGTACTGGCGCGCGGCATTCACTACGGACGAGGTACCAGGCGTCCAGGTATCCACCGAAACACCTTTGTAGGGTCCTACCGTCCTAGAACCACAACTACCGTAATCGCGAAGGGTCCTCCGCCCGTGTTTGGGGCGATTGGGGGGATTGGAGAATTGGGCGGGGACAGCTTCCCAGGCGCATTGGGCCAGTCGACCACGGCCAAACGGGGCAGCAGGGCAGCGAGTGGACAGTTGGTTTGTTTCGCAGGGTGGAGGTACCTGGGCACGACGTGGCGTCGACACTGAAACATCAGGTACCACTTGACGCAGGGGATGTCGCTTGGGCCGCCCCCCCCCCGAGCTGGTGATCCATGGCAGGGGGTGGTTGGCAGGTGTCGAGAGAACAGTTGAGTGAATGGACGAAGTGAGGGAGGGAGGGATGGGTGGATGGACGGATGGGTGGATGGACGGATGGGTGGATGGACGGATGAGTGGGTGGACGGATGGGTGATCTGGAGGTGAACTCGTGACAGGATGCATTCAGGAGAGGGGAGAGAGGAGATGGATGTGAGGAGAGGAAGATGGACTGGAGACGGGAGCCAGCACTGAAGTCAGCCAGTAACAGCAGCCAACAGCCCCGGTGACGGTACCTGGGAGGTAGACAGGCAGCCTGGGGCATCAAGTACTTGAGGTACATTGGCTCGCTACCATCTAAGAGCTTTATTAATGCAAGGACCCGGCCTACCCACCTTAGCACCTTAGAAGAGTCAGTCAGTCAAGTCAGTCAGTCACCGTTCAGTCGCATCCCGAGGAGTTACAGACAGACACCACCAAGTACTTAGTAATTAGTCTCGACGGAAGCCTGCCTGCCTGGTCACAGTTACTACTAGTCTAGGTGATGACGGGAGGAAACAGAGCCCGCCCACAGCCTGCAGTAATCCCCGCCCCACCACCCACACAAACAGACAGTGACCTCACATGGATTGGATCCCTTCAACCTGGATGGGATACAAAAGACACGGTGAGTACGAGTACGTATGTGGCCTTATTGCGCCCATGCGATGCGACGCCATGCCATGACATTCCGACTTGCCTCGCCTCGCCTCTGGCAGCCAAGGGCGAAGGCGAAAAGGGAAGCAAGCAAAGCAACGTGAGGCGTGCTAGTTTAGTACTGTGGTAGTATTTGATGCTGGCTGATGAGATCATGCCAATCCCCTTCCAGGCGGTGACTTTGCAGCTCGATCTCATTATCCTACTTACTTTCTTTCCTTCTTTCCTTCCTTCTTTCCTCCCTTCTTTCCTCTTCCTCCCTCTATCAACGTTGGTTCGCCTTCCCACTTAGCTGCTGCTATGGAGCCAACCCGGCTTGGCTCGTATCCATCGATCGTCCTTCTTCTCGCTCTCCGTCCGATAAGACCTGGTCTAGCAACCTAGTTTCCCCCAACCCCCCCAGCAGCCCCCAGACCAGACCGGCCCGGCCGCCGTGTAGTTTGCGCCCAGCGCTTATCGTTGGGGCCCGTCCGTGGTGGGTGGTTCATCACTTACAGCTCGCCCGTGCGATTTCCATGCGTGAACTCTTGCGGCGGCTAGGGACAAAATAAATAAGCAACACAAGGAAATGGACGTGGGGGAAAAGGACATGCACGTTGTTTGTCCGTGTTGCAGGCGAACTGACTTTGGCATCAGGGAACAATTCGGCGCGTCGCATGAACCATCGGGTTTTCGTGATGGCGGAATCGTTGCGCCACCTGGGGTCAAAGGGAGCTGGATGGCGTCAGCAGACAGGCACTCGCTCGCCATGAAGCACGCCAGAATAGCCGAAGGGAGGAGGCCTTTTGTTTTCCTTTTCCTGTTGGTTTTTGTTTTGCCTCATGCTTTCTTTTTTGGGTGCAGGATGCACCCGACGACTGCTGGAGCAACAAGGCAGCCGATGATCTGCAGCGGCCAAGTCTAGCAGGTTCCCAGCGCAGTCTAATCGCTGAGAGGCATCGAGACCGACAACAACACAACCACAACGACGACGACGACAAAAGAACAGCCAGCAACACAACGTTATCGCCCAGGATCGTCTCCTCCCCGCAGTCCACTCCATCGCCGCACCTCGTCCGCCCGCTCACAAACGGCGGCCCACCTCAGATCGCCCGTAGCCCTAGATACTCCGCTCGCCCAAATGGGCCCCCCCCCCCCAGCGGGTTCCCCAAACGGGCAGATGTGGGATCATGGCCAGCAGCATCCCCAAAAGTGTATGAACTAATTGACTAGGGGCCCGGATTCACAAGACGAGTCGACGATACATCTAGACCCTGCTCACGCCAGCCAGGCAGAGATGGACCTGCACGCCGGCCGGCCTCAAAACCCAACGCTCGGGGCTGTCTGCCATGGTGTTTCGTGTGAAATCTCCGCATCCGATGTGATTCTGTTGCCTTGCATATTACGCGCAGCTCTGTCACTCCAAGAGTTATTAGACTAAAACAAGGCCTCTCTTTCACGCAGATGAGAGCCCAGAACTGCAACCCCCGTCATCATTCTCACCACCCTCGTCACCGGCGTCGAACCAAGTCTGCCGTGATACATCCATGCCGCCCTTCCATCTTCCCCGCAAAAGCTACCTCCCTAGGCACCCAAACAGAAGCCGCAGCGGGGGTGAGCGAGCGAGTGAGCAAAAGCAAGTGAGGTCGCAAAGCCAGATACGTGGGCTGGCATGATTTGACTGATCGCCCCAGTCCTACTGTACCGCATCGACCTGCCTGGTGTACCCTCAGATCGATGCAAACCGTCCTCGGCTGGGAGACGAGCTCTTGACTTATACAGTACCGAGACCAAGTTAGGTAGGTCGGAAGCAGATAGGGAAGCACGTTGTTGTGCACGAGACTACAGAAACGATGGGGAACGAGGTCAGGGATTGGGTAAGGAAAAGATAAAGAGACGAGGGGATGAGATATTGGGAAGAAGGACAAGACGGCACTTACTCCTCGGCATGAATCTGGCCAGCAGGCGACCACGATGCCATGTCGTGAACGGGACAGGACAAGTCGAGATTTGTTGTGAGTAATGAGTCAAAACCAGGCTAATCTGAACCAACCAGCCCCGGCCCGTGCCCACATGAGGTAGTGTCTATCTTGCTCCGTTCACGCGCTTGATCTGTAACGTTTGTACAGTTTGCCGGAGATCTGCAAGAGTCGTGAACGGGAGCCTCATGTATCTATCCGCCCGTGCGCTGGGGTGTGTGACGTTACGAGACGGGCTACCTCCCGAAATGATATGTGCTGGGCGGCTGATTACGAATAGAAAATGAGGAATAAAAAAAAACGAAAGAGAAAAGTGACAGCTCTGTTATGCAATTCACGGTATCTTACTCATGTTCTCGAACAGCGTTCTGTAGGGCTGCGTTCTTGAGCATGAGCCGGGTGATCTGGTGTGAGTGGTGTTAGTGGTGATTTGAGCTTCCCTTGCCACGCATGTCTTGGCAGAGAAGAGCATCTCCGCGCGGAACGGGATTCCACAGCCAGAAGTCCCATTGGGGAATCATACGTTCACCACCATCTATGGGACTGACTGACTCAGCCCTTTGGGGGTGGGGGGTGGGTAGAGGCATTTGTTTCTGGCCGATGTTCGACATGAAACGGGCTTCGGCGGCTCAGGTGACTGACTGCCACTATCCCAGGAGCTGAGGAGCAGCATGGCCCACGGAGCATTTCCAAGGCGGCAACGTCGCGATGCAAGCCCGAGACCAAATCGGGAGCTCGGTCGGTGTGGTGGTATGCGGACGGGGCCAATGGGCGACGAACAATGAATGACTCGGAAGATTGACTCGGAGTTCGGTCTGCGGTTGGTGAAGGTGCTGGCAAAAAAAAAAAAAAGGAAGAGCCGTGGTTCCCGTATAGTTACCCAGGCACGAAACGTCGGCCAGTCCAAGTCCTAAAACCGCTGAGACATTGCGGGGTCAGTATCCGCGGTGATGGCGATGGTGATAATACTGATGGTGTGGTGGTTTTTGTTGTGGTCTCACGTCAAAGGGGGCGTGAGGTCTCGAAAGTGAAGATGTGTGTGTGTAAAAAGCTAGCTAGGGCCTACATGCATCAGGGTGTGTGTCAAGTAGGGCTCGAGGCTGCAGGTGTAGATGCCTAAGGCATCTACAACACCGCCCCCCAGCTAAAGAGCCGCCCGCCGCGAGGTCTCAATTTCCCTCCCAAAAGGTAGTCTTAATTAATCCCTTTAAAGGTCATAATTCCGCTATTTCCTTAATGTCTTTAATTACCCGGGTGATCCTTGGGTTATTCAAATGTCCGTATAATCCTCGGTTAAACCGTTCTACCGTCCTAAAGTCCCTCCATTGTGTGCTTCTAATTCCTGCCTTATCCGGGCCGTAATCATCGTGCCTTTTCGATTAGGTTAAAGTCATTATAACCTTTAGGTTTAGGTCCTAGCGTATTATCGGCTTTAAGTGAAGCTATCGGATGTATTCCTTGTAAGCTATAGGCAGCAACGCCTTAGTAAGGCCGTTAGCTACTATCTTAGCTATACTAATATGTTGGACCTTAAAGTATCCTATTTCTACTCTCTATATAATCTATTTATAATAAATATTAATATAATGTATGCGAGCTTAATTTCTCTTGCTTAGGACGATCTCCTAAGCGTTCTAGCTATCTATAAATAATATATAAGGTTAAGGTTAAGGTATTCTAGCCTAGGCTAGGATATTAGCGATCTATAGTAGTAACTACCTAGCTAGGGAGAGATTAATAAATTCTGCTTTTATTATTAAGGTTATTACTAAGGTCTAATGCTATAATTTCTATATTATAGGCCTATTACCTATAAAGACTATATAGCCTACTATAGAGTAATAGGTTAACTTATTATTAGTAAAGGTAGTATCTATATATACCTAGAGCTTTAAGTTATAGATATTATATTTTCCCCCTAAGATTAGGGCTAGAAGTTTTAATCTTATTATATACCTAAAGAGATGCTTTATTACCTTATTATAGTATTTAGTAGGATTACTATTAGCTTTACTAAGCTTCTATATTATAAATATTATATCTAGCCTTATACCTATTAAGAGATAATTTAGTAATCCTATTCTCTTTAGCTAGTCTCTAAGGCTAACTACTAGCTTATAATTATACTAGTTTAAGGGTATCTTAAACTTTAGGGGCTATAGTATCTTTATAACCTTAAGGTTACTATCTATGAATTTCTTAAGGATCTAAGCTATATAGCTACTCTAGTGTATATAGATATAGTTATTCTTAGTATTACGATATATCTTAAGACCTAGGAACTTTCTTATTACTCTAAGTCTCTTAATTTTAAAGATTTCCTTGATTTTATTAATAACTCTATTAATTTAGCATAATATAGTAGCTACAATACCTATATTATCTATATAAAGGATTAGGATAACTCTATCTTTTCTTATAAAGATATATAACTCTAAGCTTAGTAGTATAAAGCCTAGAGACTTAAGTTTTACTATTGCTATCTTAAACTACTATAAAGGAGATATAAAAAGACTATAAAGAGCTCGTTTTAGGTAGTATACTTATTATATTCTATCCTTAAAGCTGTAAGGTTAGATAATATAGACTTTTCGTTATACTTCTATATTAAGAAATGCTATAATAATATTATACTATTAAATTTTAAGGCCTAGGATAATAATAAGAGATAGGAATAGCCTTACTAAAGCTATATAAGCTATAGTAGCGTAGAGCTTGCTAGTTATATAGTTATCCTTTTCTTAGTCTCTATATATAACCTATCTACCTTATGTATAGGGCTTAGAGCCCTAAGGGTATTTAATATTAAAAACCTATCTACTATCTAGGACTTTAGCGTTAGGAGGTAGGATTATAAGGTCCTAGGTTCCTTTATTAATAAGGCTTTTAAATTGCTTTTACTAGGTAGGGAACTAGAAGGTCTTATAGTCTTTATATTTAAGGGCTTCCTTAAGGTTCTTAGGTATATCTATATAAGTTATCTATTTAACTATAAGTATTATAAATATATAGTAGGCTTTATAGTATTTAAAGTTATCTTTTTCTCTATATAAGTCTACTAGGATTATTATACTAGAGCGGCCCTTACCCTTATTATTATTAATAGCCTTATAGTTAGGTCTTTTGACTCTACGGAGCTTACGGTCTATTGCTAGCAGAAGTAATATCTCTTTATAGGATTGTCCTAGATTTAGGGCCTTTAGTATAAGGGTCTTAATTATACGATCTAGGGTTTCGATAGAGTTATATAATAAAGGAGTTATTAGTTAGATTGTTTAGGGAGTCTTAATATATAATCCTAGTATCCTATAGAGAGAGTTAGCTATTAGAAATATTATTATTATAATTATAGATATATAGGGAAGGGTCTTCTAAGGATTTAGAAGGAGGTAGTATTCCCTTCTATATTAAGTTATCCCTTATATTATTATAGATTTCTATTATTTCCTAATTGCTATATTTCTAAAGCTCCCTTAGCTAAGCTTCCTAATTAGAGGCTTAGCCTAAGTAATATTTCCTAAAGGTATTAAGCATTAGGTTATATAATATTATAGATTAAGGGTTAACCCTAAATCGAACTATAGGAATTTAAGGGTTTCTTCCTAAGGCTACTAGCTACGGTTATTACCTTAGGGTCTTTATTATTTTATAAGCTTTAAACTATAAGATTTCCTAGTATAGAGTCTAGAGAGTTACTTTTACTAAGTCTTTAGGTAGTAGAGCTATTATAAAGTCTATAGTATATTATAGTATAACTCTTCCCTTACTAATAATCTTAAGGTTAATAAGGATAGCTTTATAAGCAATATTATCCCTAGAGATAGGTTTATTAGGAAATATCTCCCTAAATCTTATATCTCTTACTTATATAACTCTCTCTTCTTTAGGTAGCTATATTTTATATATATAACCTTTATTACCTTCTAGGCTAACTAAGTAGCCTTTCTAAGCTCTTAGAGTTATCTTCTAATTCTTTACCTACTTTACCTCTAGGATCTAAATGTAGGTAAGGTATCCCTATATCCTAATATACTAGATGAATAGAGTATAGGGAATATTAATAGCCTTAAATATCGCTTAGATAGGAGATTTATAATTAGTATTTAATCTTATAGGGAGTCTATTATTTATATAGGTACTAGCTTCTATATAAAGAGGCTAGAGGTACTCTAGAAGTTATAGCTTAATGTAAATTACTCTTACTAACTCTATTAGTAGTCTTCTAGCTCTCTTGATTTTCCTATTCTACTCTAATGTATAGAGTGGTAAGAACCTTAGAGTTATTGCTTTTTTATAAGCCTAAGCTTATATGCTATTGCTAATGAATTTAGCTATACTATTAAAGCCTAGTACTTAGACTTTATAGCTATTAGTTATATTCTTAATAGTTTTTTTCTATACCTTAATCTAAGGTATTGCCTAGTCTCTAGACTAAAGGAAGATAACCTAGTAATAGGATATAAATATATTAATACTATAAAGGCTATACTTAAAGTTACTATAACCTATAGGTATATAAGAAATAATATCTTAGTAGATATAAGCTAGGAACTATTATAATTATACTATTAGTATATAGTTAACTATTATATTAGCCTTAGCTAGGTAATAGGTCTTATAGAAGAAAGTCTTTAGTCCTATAAGGTTAAGTTTAATTCTAGCTTCTTTATATACTTAGATAACTCTATTAGGGCTAGCGTAAGTAAGGTATCGATATATAAGGCTATACTTAACCCTATTGATAGTTATATTCTTTAGAAGGGTAGTGAAGTTATAGAATAGCTCTTTCTTAATATATTTAAGTATAGTAATATTCCTTTTCTAAAGGATATTACCTATAGGCTATTCGATTCTTCTAATAATAAGAATATTATAAGATCTATTAATTATAATACCTTTCTCTTATATTATCCCTAGGCTAATTATATTTACTATTACTTAGGGTATAAAGACTATAGATTCTAGGGCTAGGTTGCTAAAGTTAGTTATAATACTAATATTTCCTTACCCTTTAGTATTTATTATAGAGCTATTTAAAGTCTTTATTAAGTCTAGCTTATCTACCTTAATAAGGTATATAAACTATTTCTTATTATTAAAGTAATAAACTAAGTAGCCTAAATTAATAATTATATTATTATAACTAATTTCTCTACCTTCTATAATTATAAATATAAGGTAGGATTTATCCTTAGTAATGCTAGGGGAAAGGCTAGGAATAAAGTTATCCCTAAATATATTATTATAGTTAAAGGGTTTAAAGTCTTAGCTTACTAGATCTTCTATAAGGAAGGTTATACCTATAAAGGTTAGACCTATATTTCCTACGTTAGTAATATCCTTATTTCCTCTATTTAAGTTCTAGCTAGGAGCCTATAGTCTAGGGGGTTAAAGTTCTAGGTAATTAACCTAGTATTTAGATTTTCTATAGCTATATATACCTTTTGTATTCTTAGGGTATTTCTTATACTAAAGGTTATCCCTATTAGGTTAAGACTATTAGCTCTATAGGGCTTTATTACCTTAAGATTATAATATATTTTTCTAGTCCTTAGTTATAACTATAGATATATTAGCTTTCTATTAACTTTAGTTATACTATTATATTAAGAAGTCTAGGAATATAATCTTTATAATCTACTTATTACCTTAGTTTATATTATAAACCTAGTCTTTATACTAGACTAGATTAGAATATTTAATACCTAGAAGGACTACGTTAAGTATAACTAACTCTAGTATCTTAGGTTCTTTATAAAGGATTTATTACTATAGGTAGTTAAGTTAGATTATAAATCCTTTAAGGGAAGAGAAGTCTTTTCTATTAATCTTAAAAAGGTCTTTAAGTAGGTAATATATATTATCTTAAGGCCTAGTCTAGACTATAGCCTTAATTACCTCCTAGGTTTCTTTTAGACTATTAGAGATCTTTTAGTTAGTTATCTAAAGCTTCTTAATAACTATTCGTAATAGTAGGTTTATAAAGACTATCTTTACCTTCTTTCCCTCTATTAAATATCTTTATTATTAGACTTTATCTATATTTAGTAGTAGTATAATACCTAGTTTAATATATTCTATTAGATTCTAAGTATCTAGGGTAATTATAACCCTTATTACCTAGTTATTATAATTATTAGCTCCCTTAAGCTAACTAATAGCTCTAGCTAGGGATTAGATAACCATAGCATCATTATAGGTAGGATCTATTGTAATATTCTAATAGTCTTTTTCTTCTTATTGCTTTAAAGGTCTTTAAGCTAGGTTTTTAGTATATAATTTTTGTGGAAAAAACATAACTCTAACTGCCTTAACGGGTCAGCCTGCCGGTTAGGGTGATTGCAACTCTAACTGCCTTAATGGGTCAGCCTCTGCCGGTCAGGGAAGGTAATCGCGACTCTAACTGCCTCAAAGGGTTAGTCTCTGCCGGTTAGGGAAGGTGCCCGCTAACAGCTTAGGCCTATATAATATAGGAAGTAATGCGCGATAAGCGCTAGGAGCTTATAACCTGTTGTGGTCTTACGTCAAAGGGGGCGTGAGGTCTCGAAAGTGAAGATATGTGTGTGTAAAAAGCTAGCTAGGGCCTACATGCATCAGGGTGTGTGTTAAGTAGGGCTCGAGGCTGCAGGTGTAGATGCCTGAGGCATCTACAATAGTTTTCGCCCAAATATAATCTTCCAGATAGGGTATGATCCGATATGATACCATGCCGCAATCCCGCCGCCCGTCTGATAATTAGCGATAAACACACGCGTCCAGCGAACTAGGCCAGATTCAAATCCCCGAAGACGGCTGCTGAGACACGCCAAAGATAACAATGGCACTTGGCACAGCACGCTAGGAACCCCCCCCCCCAAGTCTTACCTCCTTTCGTGTAAGAGCTCGCCTCCCGAGGACGGACGCCTGCATCCATCTAGCCTTGGAGTGGCAGGCAGTCAAATCACGCCAACCCACGTATTCGCGCCCTCGTCTATGCAGTGAGCCGTGTTCTGCCCTTATCACATGGCGGCCAGAGGCTGAACCTCCTTAGCTGGGAGCATTTTGACCTATGTCGGACTTGTCGATGTCGAACCTCGGCTGGTCTTCTCCGCTCGCCTTTGTTGGCTGCGCAAGGCAGGTCATGATACAACAGCATGTCGGGTTTTAATCCTTTGATGACGATGATCGCTTGGTGTCATTGACATCTTCGCTCTTCGTCTCGCTGCTTTCTCCACCCCGATGGAACTGAATTCGCTTGATCCGTCACATCCCAGGACAGGCCAAGAGGATTCAAGCTGAGCAAAGAGTCCGGCTGTTCTCTGTGCCTCAGATTGAGATTCTGAAGCCTTGGACAGTTCATAAACCCGACAACTGCGGTAGGAGACAAGGGTGGGTTTAAATTAACAGATGACAGCCAACGTTCTGTACAAGACCAGGCTTGGCTAAAGCGGACGCAAGCCAACGGCTCAGACATGGTCTCTCATTGTTTTCTCATGATGCGCCTCCAGACGAAGAGAGACCAGTAAGAACGCCATCGTAGGGATGCCGCCCTCAAACAATTTCGCGATATCCTAATGGTACATTCCTGGACGTCGGATTTCTCCTCTCTTTGATAGCGAGTGGTATTATTCGGTTTCATTCCAAGCCCCCAGTTAAGTTGTGCATCATGCATCGTCTGTGACTTATTCTCACTACATTTCCTGTATCACCTCTTTACGTTGTATCATCGTTACACAGGAACAAGCATGCTTAGGGGACAAGCCGTTACACCGTCGAGCTCCTCAAGCCTAGAGCCAAGTTTCGGGATGCTATGTCTGATTGCCTGGCCCTTGACAAAACGGAATCCCGAGCCTCAGTCTCAGACAGAGTCCGAGTTACCAAGGCCAAACTTGGAAGGTGACACGGAAACACAGAAGCTTCGGGAGTCTACCTGTCTCGTCACTCAATGAGCATGCTCCATGCTGTGGTGGGCGAGCACGGTGTCGCAGAACCGGATCACCACTACAAGCTCGGGAAAACGGCCTCACTGGATTCTCTCCGTCTTGGGCTTCGTACATAATGATAACTAAGGTGTAATAATTGAGAACCTCCAAAGCCCTTTTGTAACCTACACCCATTGATGGACAAGCTGAACCCACAGTTCGTATTGACCAGTCCACGACATAAAAGTCATGCATCTATCACTGACACTGCAGTGAAGGCCTCATAGACTGCTTGCACAGTTGCATTGAACAATCGAGACCTCCCAGGTATTGGTCCAGCTCATGTGTCCATCCAAATCTCGATCCTCTGCTCCCTGTTCATTCGTCTTCGTCATCGCCACCCCGTCCACGATAAGTCCATCTCATTCTCACAAATCGTTCGTTTTTCACATCCATTCAAGGCATCGGAAAAAGGGAGTAACATCTTATTTTGTTTGCATTTGTTTCCGGCGCGGTATCCATGTCATTTCATGTTGTACACGCCCAATGGTAGCCATTGGATCCCAGACAAAAAAAAAAAAAAAAACGCCTTCCAGTGCTTCGCCTTCACGAGTCTCGCCATCAATCGATGGAAAACTATCTATCATATCTCATTTTCATTTCCCAGTGCCGTATCTCGGCGCCATACCCGGCTTCTTTTGTGGAAAAACAGCAAATCCCCAAGTGCTTCCGGAGCTCGCGCTCAGATTCGTCTGGATTGGTCTTATGCCGACTCTAATGTCCCTTGGCCTTCTCCACAGTAGGGAGCTCCTTGATCGCTGAGGCGATGATGTTGAGGCCTTTCTGCAGGTCCTCATCACTGATAACTAGGGGAGGGGCGAAGCGAATGATATCGCCGTGAGTTGGCTTGGCCTGTGAAAATGGTAACGTTAGCATTCTGTCAAACAGGTATTGTCATCGAGCACTTACCAAGAGGCCCTTGCTCTTGAGCAACAGGCAGAGGTCCCAAGCAGTTCGGCCGGAGGCGGCCTCTTCGTCAATCACCACGGCGTTCAGAAGACCCTTTCCTCGGATAACCTTGAGAATAGGCGAGTTGAGGGCGGCGAGGCTGTCTCGGAAGACGTTGCCCAGGCGGTCGGCTCTGGCGGTGAGGTCCTCCTCCTCCATGATCTCCAATGCACGGATGGACACGGCGCATCCTAGAGGGTTGCCGCCGTAGGTGGAGCCGTGGGTGCCAGGCTCGACGACCATCATGATCTCCTTGCTGCTCAGGATGCAGCTCACAGGGTAGAGACCGCCGGAGATGGCCTTTCCAAGGGTAACGATGTCGGGCTTGATCCCGGCCCACTGGGAGCAAAGCATGCGTCCAGTTCGGCCAATACCCGTCTGGATCTCGTCGCAGATGAAGAGAATGTTGTGCTTCTTGCAGAGAGCCTGGATTCGGGGAAGATAGTCCTCATCGGGAACCACGACACCGGCTTCTCCCTGGATGGGCTCGCAGATGAAAGCGGCAGTCTCCTTGCCGTGGGTCTCGAAGAGCTCCTCTACATCCTCAACGTTGTTGTATCGAATGGGCTTGCCGGTAGCAGGGTTGGAGGCTCCAATGTTAGGAACATACGGGCCATAGTTAGCCCTGGACTCGGGGTCGACCGATAGAGTAATGGCAGCCATCTGGAGCGCACGAAAACTGGTCAGCAATTGATGTCTCTTGGGCACTTAAATGCCCCAAAGGACATAGCTTGAGAGAGCATAACATACCGTTCGGCCGTGGAAGTTGTCCTGGACACCAAAGATCCAGGCCTTGTCCTGGGGAACGCCCTTGACCTTGTACGCCCACTTGCGAGCGACCTTAATGGCGGTCTCGACAGCCTCGGCGCCGGTGCACATGGGCAGGACCATGTCGTAGCCGAAGACGTTGCGGACCTTCTCAGCCCACTTGGGGAAGACATCATTGTGGAAGGCTCGAGAGCTCAGGGTTAACCGGCTAGCCTGCTCAGTGAGGGCTTTGACAAGCTCCGGGTGGCAGTGACCCTGGTTGACGGCGCTGTAGGCAGAGAGGAAGTCGAGGTACTGGCGGCCCTCGGGATCCCAGACGTGGACGCCCTCAGCGCGGGAGAAGACGACGGGAAGAGGGTGGTAGTTGTGGGCGGCGTACTCATTCTCGGTGGAGATGGCACTGTCTGTGGAAGCGGAGTGGAAGCGAGACTCGGAGCCGTTGGAGGACGCCTTGGCGACGTCGGCGTGGGGAGCCATTGTGGTGGTTGTTGTTGGTGTTTGTGTTTAGTGAGGGGCAGCAGAGATGGACGTCGACGGAGATAAGGCTTGGAGAGATAAGAGACTATCTTCCAGGGCTTGAATTTGCTTGGTTTGAAGAGAGAAGAGAGAAAAAGAGAGAGTCAGGGGGGGAAAGACGAAGGGGAAAGTCGAGGCTCTTTAAGGCCGAGCCAACTGGGAACCGGGCAGTGGCGATGCGGGATCGGAGGGAAAACGACTACACCGGCGGCAAAGACGCGAACGGAGTGAACGGGGTGAGCCGAGAGAAAGGCCAGGAATCATCAGGCGACGGGCGATGGAGTCGCAGGCAGCGGAAGGCGTTAGGTAATTGTTACTGCAAAGCCAACGCTGGCGATTGAGTCGTCCTGAATACGCTTTACCTCTAAGTGACAGGCGTTCTTTCTCACTTCCCCTAAGTGCAGGTGGAAGCGAATAATCCATACAAGGTAGGACCACCTGAGCTGGATCAGACACACGCCCACGGGCGCACACACACACACACACACACATATACATAACACACAGCACGCGGCAACGCACACACCCCTGCCATTGGGGCATTTCTGCCGTGGCCAACCGCGTGCGGAGAGGGCGAGAGAGAGAATGGGAACGAAACATTGACGGATTTTATCATTTTTCTGGGGTTGCATGGCCATTTGCGTCATTGCTCGACCGGCAGCTTGAGCCTCGAAGGCGTCTGGACTCTGACATGTGGTCTCAGGGTCCCCAATTCCCAGCCCGACTACCTCATTCGGTTTACGGCGTAGATTTGGGGCTGCCAGACAAGGCACCTATTTTTTTTTTCTATACGAGAACGATCTGGGGTTGATGAGGGGGGTGGGATGGGGATTGGGGGGGGGGGGGGGGGCACGCTGGATGAACAATGGGCCAATTACGGGCCATTCATTCCTAAGACATGGAAGGGAAGAAATAAAGAGAGACAGGTCTCAGTAATGCGGACCATATTTACATACAGTCGGAGAGAAAAACAGGGGAAACAGACGGGCACGGAATGCAGCAATGGCGGACACAGTATACTTACTTGCTCGCTGGCCATGACTCTCGGTGTAACGTTTGCAGAGTAAGCTGTCACAACTCGCCCGTGTTGGTGACCATCATCGGTGACCATCATCTCCAGGGCCAACACCTTGATAAACCACACACCCTCTAGAAATTGACATAACAATACCGAAACGTAGGCTAAGCAGCCCATCCATGACTGAAACAAAATCAACAAGAGAGAAGGAGAAGGAAAAAAAGGAAAGGAAAAAACCAACCGATTGCCCCCCCCCAATCTTCCCATGTATCATCACCCAAACCCGCCAGCTTCAAAACGCCCGCCGGCCTCATCAGTGGAGAGTGGAGAGCCAGCCCGGCCCCGGAAAGCGTGGGATGAGCCGATTCTGCCCACCCCAGCCGAGACCGGCAGCACTCCCAGATCCCAGGCCAAAAACGAATTGACGGCCCACGGGTGTGGGTGGCAACGGACGGTGACGGTGGCTATCGGCAGACAAAGAATCCAGATACTTGCTCGAGTATTCGTACTGTATTCCTACACGGTACGGATACCATCTAGTCCCTTCTCCTAACGGCAGGCCGTCGCGTCTCGAGAGTCTCCGAGGCTGTCACTCTGGACCTCTGGACCGGCCGGGCTTCTCCAGCCGCATGACTCCAGCGCTCCGGCCTTTGCACCACACTCTTACGTACGATTGCGGCCGCTGGGCGCCCACCCACCGCCATTACGTACGAAAGCCGCACTGCGCTCGAGGTCATTGAAGCACCACTTGCGCCGGCGGCGACGTCCAACGTCGTGGGCGCCTGGGCCTGGGCGGGCGCGGCTCGGGCGAATCCAGATCCCAAGAAACCCACTGCATCTCGCCATCCCACTCTTTTGCCTTTGAGCCGAGAAAAAGGTACTCGACCGAACGGGGCACACCGCCCTGCCTGCTTGACATCGGCAACCGTCATCAGTAATAATTGCTGTCGTCAGCGTCATTGTCGTCTTACAAGTGTGCCACGTTTGGGACCGTCCCGGGTTACGGTGAGGCTCGAGAATGTGTAGAACCGGGGGTTCAGCTAAAGGAAGAAAAGGGATGCCACGTGATGCCAATCTGAGGTGGTGGCGCGCAAGCCGCTCCAGGCTGTGGCTGAGGCTCCGCCGCCTGCTAATGCGTTTGCCACACGCCAGAACTCACGCTTTACCGTATCAGGACAAATCACTTTCAACGGTCTGTGGCCAATCAGCGATGGGTGCACACCTTGGACCAACCTGGTGCGGAAACAAACAGACCAGCTTGCCTGTGACAGAGCTAAGTAGTTTAAGTCATTCAACCACCGAGCTTCATGAGCTTGGAGAGGAGACAAGACATCATCATGGCGCCAACAACACCAAAGGCCGCATCGCCAACCCCAAGTCCAGCTTCAGATCTGGCATCAGATCCTTCTCCCTCCGACGAAGTCATCAACGAGACCCGCAATCGCATCAATCGCCCAATCTTCCTACGCAGCATCCTCGTCATCCGCCTCATCAACGCCTGGTGGATCGTCACCTTTTTCCAACCCGACGAGTACTTTCAAGCGCTAGAGCCTGCCTGGAATCTGGCATTTGGCTCACAGAGCGGTGCTTGGCTGACCTGGGTATGTTTGACTCTGAGCCCTCTCGTGATCTGTTGTGTGATATATCTGTCTCCAGGGCTCGGCTCAACACCACAAGGATCTCTTACAGCCTCATCTAACAGCCTCAACAGGAATGGAAGTACCAACTCCGGTCTTCACTCCATCCTTTTCTATTCTCTGGCGTCTACCTCATTGCCGACGCCATCTCATCTCTTCTCCCCACTGGCAACGCCCTCCGCGCTGAAATCCTTGTTGCTGCCCCTGCCGCTCTGCAAGCCCTCATCGCCGGCCTCGGTGACTGGTTCACCTGGCAGCTCGCTGTGTCCGTTTACGGGCCAAACAGTAACGTCTCTTTTTTTACTGTAAGTGATCTTATCTGGCTTTATTATACGGCCACAGACTGCAATGACCAGCTAACCAGCTCTGCCCGAAGCTGTTCCTATCGCTCTTCAATCCCTTCAACTGGTATTGCTCTACGCGGACCTTCTCCAACTCACTCGAGATGACCCTAACCGTCATGGCCCTCTACTTTTGGCCCTGGGAGCTTCTTGGCGTTGCACAAACGACGAAGGAGAATCCCAAACTGCGCCTTGTCCTAAGCGGCCTCTGGTCTCTGCGAGCATCGCTATGTCTCGCCGCCGTGGCCGTTGTCCTCCGCCCAACTAACGTCCTCATCTGGATCACCATCATCCTCGCCACCCTCACTCGTATTTCTCTCCAGGGGCCTTCTCCCCTCACCTTCTCGACCGTCCTCATTCTCATCCGCGAGGGCATTCTCTGCGGTTCACTTGTTCTCGCCATCTCCATCGCTTCGGACCGCCTCTACTTTGGTGTCTGGACTTTCCCCCCCTATAACTTCCTCTACTTTAACATCTCCAAGTCGCTGGCCGTCTTCTACGGTTGCAACCCCTGGCACTACTACCTCCTCCAGGGTCTGCCTCTCATCTGCACCACCAGCCTACCCTTCGCTCTCATGGCCCTTTACCGACCATCCGGTTCCTCGCATGTCCAGGCCAACACCCGTAAGACCCTCGCCTACACCGTCTTCACCACGGTATTCGCCCTCTCCCTCATCTCACACAAGGAGGTCCGCTTCATCTACCCGCTTCTCCCAGTCCTCAACGTCCTCGCCGCCCCCGTCGCCGCCTCCTTCTTCTCCTCCCAACCAGCTCCAACCACGGGGAACCCCCGTCCCCGTCCCGTTCCCCGCAACACACATTATCTCCTCGCCGCTTTAGCCGTGAATCTCATCCTCGCTGGTTACCTCACATTCCTACACCAGCCCGCACCGCTCTCCGTTCTCACCTACCTCCGCCACCAATATGAGCGCATCCACCCGGCCTCTGTGAACCTTGCCCATACCTCCCACTTCTCGACAGCTGCCCCGGACGATGAGGAACTGTTTGCCCTTTTTCTCATGCCCTGCCACTCAACTCCCTGGCGCTCTCACCTGGTCTACCCCGGCCTCCGTGCTTACGCCCTCACGTGTGAACCTCCACTACATACCCAACCTAACACTCCTGAACGGGATGAGTATCGTGATGAGGCAGATCGCTTCTATGACGACCCCGTCGCCTTCCTTGGTCGTGAGCTCTTCGCCCCAGCTGGACTTCTTCCCGCACCTCGGTACATCGTTGGTTTCGAGGGTATTGAGCCTTGGCTAAAAGACTTTCTCTATACGACTGAGGGCCAGGCACTCGGGATCAAGAGTCTGCACCCTGTCTGGGATGGGTTTAATGGCTTGTTCAACGAGGATTGGCGACGTTCAGGCAAGATGATCGTTTGGGACACGGGTTTAAAAGACAGCAACGTCGAGATGAACAAGGAGTGAAGAAAACTTCAGACACCAGATATCTTATGAGAACTTGTACCATATCATGTGTAATCTAGATCGCGAACACGCGATGTATAACCCAGACAGCAGCCGCCGTGCCCATCAGGGGCACACACTCATAACAATCCGTCATCCACATCTTTCTTTTTGTAGCCCATACTCCCCGAGTTAGAACAACCCCTACACGCTGGAAAAGAAATGAAAAGAGCTCGTCATGGCTACATTACATAGACGTAATCGAATATAAGGATAACAGTGGGGCCCGCTAAGTTGGTTGACACCCATTGTCCGACGTTAATTCCTCCATCGATGTTCTCCACACCTGCTTCTTCCCCATTTAATACCATATACTTGGATGTTTCCAGTCCACCTCGTTCATATACTTTAGTCGATCTCTAAAGATGGTAACTACGTTAAGTTATCCTGTTTCAGCGGCTCCGTTTGCTCTTCAACCTTGACAGGCTGTTGCAACGATGGTTGAGATGGTCGCTCTAGTTTCTCAGACTGTAGCGGCGCAGTTGGCTGGTTCGCCTTCTGCTCTTCTTGACCTTGGTGTTGGTGTTGCTGCTGCAGGGGAACTGAAACAGGGGCCAAAGGCGCATTTGGAATTGTCGGTACCGGGGGTTGCTCCTGCTGATGCTCTTGCAGGGATTGGGGGGGTTTGCACTGATCTGATGTTACAGTTGAAACTGGCGGAGCTGAGACCGGGGGAGGAGCTGGTACTGTAGCTGGAAGCAATGTTGGCGTAGGAGCTGGTGCCGTGCCAGGAGGTGACGTAGGGGTAGGGGCCGGGGCTTGGGTATGTTCCACTGAAGGTGGTACCGTTTGCTTTTCGGACTGTCCTCCCTCCCGTTTGATATCGAGACTCTTCCCGCGCGGCAGGAAACTCGAACTCAAGGTTGGGCGGTCTGCGGGTGGGGACTTATTCCTCCTCTGCTCTGCGGTTTCCTTGGCTTCGCGATATTTGTTTCTGATCCAACCAATTGGCCCCTTAGGCTCATCCTTGTCCCTTCCCGAGTCGTAGACAGCGTGCGCATCAAAGCCAGTCATGGTCGGGTCTGAGCTCTCACTCTTTCTTGGCCTGTGACTTGAACTTGAGATCGAGAGGCTGCTGATGTCGGCATTGTCATTTGATCCAAGGCCCAAGCGGGGAGATGTTACTCCAGAACCAGTACCATTATCAGCATTCCTACTCCTCGATAATCTCCAGCGTCTCTTCTTTTCCTTCTCCGCCTGCTCTGAGGTTGTGAGAGATTGGTCTTCGAGGACTTGGTCTAAGTCGGATCCTTCGTTAAAAGACGAATGCAGAGATGTCGGTGGCGACTTTTTCGCCTTCAAAGTGTTTTCGGGATGGAGGCTGGGGTTCGACGACGCCTGTGAAGCCCTGGGTGTATGCTCAGATGACACATCACTCTTCTGCTGAATCAATGTGGTTGGTGGTGTAAGTTGATGATCTTGCAGCTGTTCTTGTTGCCTTTCCTCCTTGATCGGCGGGGGTAACGGGTGTTGCTGAAGAAGTTGCGAATCAGATTCCTTGTGATATGCTTGCTCTAGGGGGTTCTGTATCTCGAAACCTGGAGAAGTCGCGTTCGGCTGAGAGTGTTGCAACGAGGCGCTGGAGCTATGTGCGCTCTGGTTCAAGCTTCCGGGTATACGCTTCTTCTTAAGCTTGTTTGGTTGTCTCTTGTCGTTAGTGTCCGTGGGCGATCGTTGGAAAATGCTAGGCAGGTTCTGGGACTTGGATGGAGTGGCGGGATCCGGGACTTCGAGCAGCCTCTCCTGGCTCCGGCCTATGGCTGGCTCTCTCGAGGGAGTTAGGAGGGAGCTGGGGGTTTCGTGCGAGAAGCTCGAGTGGTTGGACTGATCAATTGACTCCCCGGAGTTGAGCTGAGTGAGGGGCTCGAGATGGGCAGGAGAGTGGGGGTTAGACCCATCGTGCCTCTGGAAACGGCCACCGACGAGTGCTGGTGACTTTTTGGATGGGACTGTGTTACTCCTCGCGAGGCCGCCCGTCGTCGGTGTCGCTGTCAGAGCAGGGCTATTGGGGGTTGAGCTGCCTTCAGTCTTGGAATTTCTCGAGGATACGGATCGGTTTCTTCGAACCTTGCCATCTCGTCGCACACTGTTTGCGCCAGCACTTGCATTTGAAGCTGAGCGGCCGAGGCTCGAGTTCCGCTTCGGGTTCGGGGTGATGGGGTTGCTGGCAGGTCCGGATTCGACCTCCTTCTTCGTCTTCTCGTCAGCTGCAGTTCCCTGCATGCCAATGAGGAAGTGATCCTGATTCTCGATCAAGAAAATGATGACGCATTGGTTGAGGCGGTATTCTTCGGGGGCCATAGCGTGCGCAGGGTGGGACAGCATTCCAGGTTGGAAAATAGCTGCCAAGTTCTGCGAGTTCATGCGATTCTCGTCCGCCTTTGCGGCAAAAACGGCGAGAAGATCGAGGATGTACAGCAGCAGTTGCCTATTAAGCGGGGGCAGCTCGGTGATGAGTCTCTGGTACTCCTCAATGGCGGACATCTCATTGAATTGTTCGATAAATTGTGGGCCCTCGACATCACCCACGGCTTGCTTCGTAGCTCCCCTCAAGGGTTCGCGGAACTTTTCGTAGAGATCCAGGGGAACAACAGGCTCCGGGAGGTCGTTGAGGTATCTGCGTAGGACATTGGCGGCATCGTGAACTGTGTAGCCATCCCAGACAAGGCCTTTGCCGTATCTGTCAGGAGAATCGAAGACAGTTTTGAGCTCTTTTATTCTCTTTTCCGAACCGCTTAGGCGGAAGATTCCTTCAACACCGGTGGCTGGTAACCAAGTCAGCAAATATGCCGATGTATTGTAGCGTCATTGTGCACATACCCTTCTCTTTGAGGAAGACGCCGCATTTTGCGACGACTATAGGAACATAACCATAAATATAGCTCTTCCCCCTCTCGTCGATTAGCGAAATGGCTACATTTGCATATGTTATACTTTGTCGAAGCGGAACTCCGAAGATGCCCTGAGGCCGGTGTTCTAGCGAGATCAAAGTTAGAAATCGGCACCATATCGCGAAGCGTGGTCATTGCAGGCGCATTTGAGATAGTGTTGGTGAAGCATCGCGTCGATTGACGTGAATGCGCCAACGCCAGGGCGGGGGACATCACCACCGACATTTAAACACACGGCATCGCGAGAATCAAAGGAGGCAACTCGAGCGGGGAGAGCAGATATCAGGATCGGGGATTCTGGTCGTACCCGTATGTGTGGAGAGAGGCGTACCATGGGTTTCTTGGTGCTTGGAGGGTAGCTTGAATCCCTTCCACCAAGACTTGAGATCGCGTTTGTTCGGGGGCGACGCAGCGCTGTTAATCTGGATAGGCGGATGGGATGGCAGGTTGGAGTTGGGGGCGGCGGACGTCATGACGGGCGACGTCGCGTGGGGAAATCGGATCGGAGAGGAAGGCGGAATGTACGAAGGGTTCGACAGCCGCAACGGTAACGACGTGACAGCTGGGCCGGCCCAGTTGTTTGGCTCACGATAGCTCGACTTAGCCTCGACGTCGAGGTGCGGCGACGGGGTCGGCGATGTGGTCGACGATGGGTGGTCAGCGGTGGCAACGGTGGACAAAGGTTGGAGTCGATGGTGGGATTGAACAAGGCGAGGCTAGAAGCTGGGAACCGGAGAAGTGGGAGCGAGGAGTTGAAAGCCGTCTTCGCGCCCGTATGAAGGAGCAGGGTCGTTGATTGGTAGCGTCAAGGGCGTCAGGGAAGTAGGGCGTCAAGGCGTAAGTTTGGTTTGTTGGAGCGGGCGGGCCTGTGAGGGGTGAGGGTCGAAGGTCGAGATTCGGGATTCGAGGGATCGACTTCGAGGGGGAAACAAGTCGGTCGCGTTTTATGGGCCAAGTGGGCGATGGGAGAAGCGCGATGAAGGTGAGGCGCATAGCATGGAGGAAGAGGGACGTTGGGAGATGGGAGACGAGAGACGGGGGTGAGAGAGCTGTGCGTGGCCCCGGGGGGGGGTTGTCCTGGGAGGAGTACGTATTTGCCAGGTAAGGTAGTGAGGTCGCCGGGGCGAATGAATGATGTAGGTGGTAGCGTCGCGCGATGTCAGGCGAGTAGCTAGAACGGGCAGAGGGGCGAGGGGCCGGGCGTTGGCGTCGGGCTGGGCAAGGTCGGTTGGTATCAAGGTCGAGGTACAGGTGCAAGGCCTAGTACCTTGCCGAGCGAGGGTAGAGATGGAGTGCGCTGAAGGCTTTGTGGGAATCTAGTCTTGGAGCGAAGAAGACGTGGACAAGGTGTAGAGGCAAGGGAGAAGCGAGCGTGGGTGAGAAGGTGGGTGATCCGGGGGACAAGAGTCAGAGGAGGCAGGGGAGCAGGAGAGAGAATGGCAGAAAGGGTTGGATCGAGAGGGAGAGGGTGAGTGTGAGGGAGTATCAGAGGGAATGTCTGAGGGAGAGGCGTTGTGGCGGAGCAGTGCTGGAGAGGAAGTGGACAGTGGAGGGCACAACCACAACCACGACCACGACCACGACCACGGCGGGACAACGAGTGCGGTGCGGCGGTACGGCGTCGCGGGCGTCCACCTCAGTACCGAAGGTGAGAAGGTACCTTGCCTTAGGTAAGGTGGTAGGGTAGGCAGGAGGGAGGGAGGGGTGTGGGAGCCCAGGAGGGTACCTAACCGGACCTTGGAGAGCTCTGGCTGGGAGAGGCTGGCTCTGGATAGGTGCTCGGTATATCGTAAAGCCTAGGGCAGGGAAGCCTGAGGGATGGCCTGGAAAGCTCGTTTGCGAGGAGTGGTTTATTGACAGGGCGAGGCTGACGGTGTGAGCGTGAGGATGTAAGGGCGTAAGGGCGTGAGAGCGTGAGAGGGATGGATTGGATTGGACGTTTTATTGGAATCACGTGGATGTGAGATGTAAGAAATGGGAGAGAGGCAGCCGGAGATGAGGGACGGGAAGCCTCGTTAATTACCTTACCTTGATGAAAGCTGCCATTCAACAAGGGACGCAGGTGCACGGGACAGTGAGGTAGATGGAGAGGCAGACGAGATGGAGAATCGCCACAAAGATATTCGATAAATGGAGGTGGAAATGATTAAACAAAGACGGCCAAGTAGCAAGACGGCAAGGGCGAGAGCATGGTGTTTGATCCAATTCCTCTGTTCTATACGAATACACACTGCACAGTTAATACACATACCTACCGCCCGGGAGGTGGACGGGGACGCAGATGATTGCCCGCGTCAAGGCTGAATGAATGAATGAATGTACCTGTCAACACTAATTAATTATCAGGGCCCCTGTACAATGTGGCGAGCCCAGGGACGGGACGGGAACAAGCAGCTTGCCTGGGGGGGCGGCGCCAGGCTCTTCTGTAATTTCTCCAGCTCCCCTCCAGTGGATGTCTCCATTTCCAGCGGAGCCCTGTCGAGTCTTTCCAGTGGGCCATCCACGGCCCCGCCACTTCACCACGCCTCCTCCAGCTGGGGAGTACATGAAAAAGAACACGGAAGGCCGAATTCGATCCAGCACTTATTCAGGTAAGGTACCCAGATACCACAGTAAGGCATCCATCCGTGATAAACCATCTGCAGGCAGCAGCTAAATCCCGTCCGTGGCATCCTCTGCCCTATGACACCCGATCCAGGCCCCGCCACTGAAAGGGAAAAACGGTTAGTTATTCTAGGCTGAGCGGGGGGCTGCCTGCCTGGGGACATGTCCGAGTTACGAGTCCATATTTGGGTACCTCCGTAAGGCGTCTGGGACTTCGATTTCACGTACCTCAGTACTTAAGTATGGTTGACAGCTTGGAGGTCAATTCAGGCCAGGTTCGGGTCACCACAGCCCGCCCGCATCGACACGACAGGCCGTTCGCAGTCACGGCCCGAGCACGGGCGAAGATACGAATACTCGCTGCGGGCAAGAAATATACTCCTCCAGAAATCGAACAACATGGGATCAAATGTGGACGGGGATCGGATGGAACTTGATCCTGGCTCTCTCTCTCCAGCTTGCTGTACGGCATTGTAATTTTAGCATGTCCGTCGTCCGCAGGTCGCCTACAGGTCCGCGCCTCAGATCCATGTTCACCAACAAAGAACAATGGGGCAACGTACCGCAAAACCCCCTCTCATCGTCAACTGTAAGGCGAGAGCATCATTCCAAATCGACTCTCATCGCATCCTAGTCAATCAATCATCGATCGACCGTTTCTGTCGTGGATCCCGTCCAGGTAGTTTCAACATTTACCGAGCTTCTTAACGACAATTGCTAGAAGAACCAAGTCCCGCCGACGTATCTGTTCGTGCATGACAAGTAAGTAGTCGTCATATGTCTCGTATTGCCGCTCCCGCTTCCATCCCAGCCATGTAGATGCACTTTCTTCCCTGTTTCCAAAATTGGATGCACGAGTCTCGACTATTCCAGCCAGCTAAAAGTGACAGGGAACCGCAGGATGAGCTGCGAGCATCACACGTCAGAACCCTTGTTGCTCCCCACGCAGTACGGCATAAACACAGCACACCTGTACCCGGATTTCTGTACGGAGTCCCCCTCATTGCGACCCAGCTTAATACGCCTAGAGCCTTCATTCAACCCGCCACCAGCCACCCACCACCACCAAAAGAGCTCTCAGCCAGTCCTAAGCCTCAGACGGCCCATCAGCAGACTACCCTGACGATCATTCCCCCCTCCCTCTCGAAAATGCGTCGCCTTCGAGAAATTCGAAAGTTAGGGTTTCCGTGCGTTGCCGTCCTGCAAGTTGACGGCATCTTTCGAGTACGTACCTAATCCACCCTGCCTTTGGCTTCCACCCTGCTGTACACAGTGATACTACTAATGTACATCTGTACCCGTCGATATCGAATTGAATTACTCTCTAAACCGAAGTATTTGGTTATCCATACTAGTCACATTTTATATGTATGCCTCATTGTTAATAATATCAGTTGCGGGAAAGTGTACATCGTTCACGCCTTCGAATGGGAACGAATGCTTCTGTGTCTACTAAGTACATAGAAAAACATTACCTAGTGTTTCCTAACTTCAGCGCAGTCACTGAGACACAGTGGCGGAGTGGTTAACGCGCATCCCTGCTATAAACACGCTCCTCAAGAGCTAAACTCTTGTAAGGATGTCTCCTCGGAGGCGCAAGTTCGAATCTTGTCTGTGTCGACTCTTCAATTTTTTTTTCCCTCTTTTTGTTCGTTTTTTAATTTTCAAGGTATCCAACATTCGTCCAAGGACATAGAGAGCAGTAAGAAGCTCGCCGTCATAACATCAGCGCAGTCACTGAGACACAGTGGCGGAGTGGTTAACGCGCATCCCTGCTATAATTGCTGCTCCACAAGGGCAAAACCTTGTAAGGATGTCTCCTCGGAGGCGCAAGTTCGAATCTTGTCTGTGTCGGCTTTCTTTTTGTCATTTTAGCCTTCTTTATGTCCTTTTTGAACAGTGGCGTCCTCGTCGTTGTTCTGTGGTTCAAATAAGGCAGTTTCGCGAAGTCAGCCAATTCGAGTGTAATAATGCGCCCTTCGCTGATCTTCCGCAGCTCACTACATGACCGCAATGACTCAATGACAGAATCACCAGAGCGTCGTGGTCGACTGTAATTGGTCGCAGGGCTAAAATGTCCGGTCAATTAGGTGTATCAGAATGAAGCATCTCTCATTCTCTGAAACGAAGCCTGGACAAACAGGACTAGCATGGTGCTCCATCGACTAACACTAAGGATCTGCGCCAACGTCAATGCATATGTCCACCAGTCTATGAACAGTACCCAGTTGATTGGGTATCGATAGTTGCAGGTGCCACACTTCTCTATCTGGTCAAAGATGCAAGAAGAACCTACAGAACGGTTGGCTTAATGCCTAAGATTAAATCCGTTCGTATGCGTGATCTTGAGGTAGCGAGAAGGATGTCTAAGGTATTAAAATGGGTCCCTCCACTCGATTTGCGTCTGTGGTCCCGAGGTAGAAGGATATTGAAGAGGATACAAAGTGCAGCAGACTTGTACTTTATTGAGGACAGGCACAATGCTTCCAGTCTTCCCGAATGGAGACGTAATACAGTTGACAAAGTTACCTTAACGTTCATCCAAAAAGAGCCATCGACCAGGGACAGCGTAATCGCACCTCATGTTTGCAACGACCAAGCTTCCTACGAACTGCGCCACATCTCATAATCAGGAAGAGGAAGAGACAAAAAGAAAACCGACACAGACAGGATTCGAACCTGCGCCTCCGAGGAGACATCCTAACAAAGGTTGTAGAGCCTTTGTGGAGCAGCAATTATAGCAGGGATGCGCGTTAACCACTCCGCCACTGTGTCTTCTGGTATGACTAAGCACCCGATATCTCTACATATCAAGGGATTATGTAGTAAGCCGGAACACAAGCCTCACGAATTACTTTGCGACTCAAGGGATCACTTGAACAAAAGTGACGGGCGAGGGCTTGTTTACTCTGCTGTTTTAACTCGATATGCACATGCACTCTCACGCGCTGAATCGTGGTAACTAGCCTCCGCTCTTGAAATGCCAAAAAGAACTCCCGATGCCTCAGACGCAACATTTAGCTTCGGACTCACAGGAAACATTTCTAAAAACAGCACATATGCTCGTATTCAAGTACCGACCTTGCCCCAGCTCCAAACCAGGCACCGGCCGCATCAAGAGCGGCACGGAGCATGAAGCTAAACCTGATTTCCTCGTCTGGCAGATCTCTGATGAGCGTCTAGCTTTGAAAAGCAAGGAAAACATGCAGTTAGCAGGAGACGATGAAACACGCGGAGAAACGAGGACCACGCCCGGGTGGGTGGCAAAAACAAAACGGAGTTGCCATCCGAATGCAGCATCTGCGGCGAGAGCGCTCTGGGACCAACAAGGCGCTGACCGCGACCAAGGACCTAGGAGGTGAGATGAGGTCATCGCTGGGTAGCAAGGAAACGGCTTCAAGTTTTGGGGGGCCCTTGCCGGGGAGCCGGACGTGGGGGTTGTTCCTTGTTTCTTCACCACTTGGCTCTTCGTCAACTCGGTTGTAAATCGGACCCCGGGTCGCGCAGCCTCCGTTCCTCCCGGAGCTGCCTCCAGCCGGAGGTTCGCATGGAGGGGGCACAAAAGGGTAGGACAAGGTAGGTAGGAATGCAGTGCGCCGAACGGAGCCGCACGGCCTCGAAGCCGAGATCCGTCTTCAAGCGCACGGGATGTCCAGGCTTCAACTTCCAGTGAAATCGGCATTTGCTCAGTGCCGCAATGTAAACGTCAGGTCGTAAGCTGGTCTATTCTCTTTGCGATGGACTTCAGCGAACATCAGCAGCCTTCAGTGGCTTCTAATAGAGGTGCTCCCAGCGCTGTGCCGCCATAACAAGTACTTAACCAACCAATGCAAATCGTCCGGGGTAAAACGATAATGCGATCCCGCTGATAAGCCAGCTCACCGCGGCGCATACCAAAATTTCAACCTCCGAAAAGCGTCCATCTACACTCCCAACGACAACCATATCTCCACCCTCATCAACAAACCCACCCCCTCCAAACCGCCACGATGGATATGTGAGCTTCACTCTGCTCCGCTGTCAACCAGCCGAGCACTTCGAGAACTGACTCTCAATGCCCCAGGTTGACCGCCAACGAGCAGCGCATGCTGGAGCAGCGCATGCAGAAGCGCCAGGTCAAGGAGTTTATGGGCGTATGTCTCTCCTCCACGCCTCCTTCCGTTCCATCGAATTCCCGCTCTCGATGCATATGTTTTCCCTCAATGGATTAACTCGACTAACACATCCACCCTGCTTAGGCCTTTGGCGGTCTCGTTGAGCACTGCTTCGTTTCCTGTGTCGACGACTTCACCTCCAAGGCCATCTCCTCCCGCGAGGGCGGCTGCATCAACCGATGTGTTCTCAAGTGGATGGCTACGCAGCAGCGAGTCAGCGACCGCTTCCAGGAGCACAATGCCCAGCTCACTGCCCAGATGCAGAACCAGCAATAAACGCATACAAAGAACGAAACGAAAAAAGAACACATAACGGACAGTCGTCCGTCCATCCAATTCAACGTCCCGGCGGTGTACGCCATGTTGAAATGTATTTGGGATGAAGCGAACCCATATCTCTCTCAACCCTGGGGGGCCTTTGGTTGCGTTACAAGTGTCTAATGTGTGTATGAATACGAATCGGACAAGACAGACCTCGGTATTGGCGATTCTTGAGTGAAAGATTATCAACAATAGAAAGAGAGGTGACGAGTGGTGAGGCGGTGCGGACACGGCCTTGTAGCACCAACCTATTTGTGTACAATTACGACGGGACATAGAAAGGAAGTGATCGGCACTGGCGGCATACTCCTGGAATATTACCATTTCTACTCAACTCACCGTATAATGAATGGATTATGAACACTATGGAAGCGCTCGCTCCCCCGACCATTTGATGTGATAAAACCCAAGAACCATGTAGAAACAACGTTCATAAAAACTATCCTGTGTTAATGAGATATGACGCCCTCATTCCGTCCTTTCTTTCTCTACTTTTTTCTTATCACACAGACCGTTCTCTTCCCACGATACACTCGCGGCCCGTTGCCCAACGCCCTTGACCTATGATACTAAGTTAATTTACATCTCCATCCATCATTCCCAGTTCCATCCAGCCTCAGACCTCAGTGTCCTCGCTCAACACGTCGCGAACAGCATCCAACTGTGCCGCCGCTTTCTCCTCCAAAAGATTATCGCACCCAGCTGTGCTAGCCTTCATCCCTCGCCAGTCCACTTCGCGTTGGCCCAGGGGCATGAGACGTTCCTTGAGCAACTTCTTAGTCGAGAGCCAAAAGTCCACATTCTCCAACAGGCTCGCGGCATCCCATTCTACCGCAGAAATATCCCGATTATTGTTGACTCGAAGAGCCTCGATGACTCGCGTTAGTAGGGCCAACGAGTGTACTTCCGATATCGCCAAGAGCGTCAGGTAATGAGGTGATGATCGTGATTGGGTGCGACTGGCCCCTGGGGCCTCAAACCGATCCACGCTCGACTCTAGAAGATGAGGGAACTGGTTGAGCACATAAGAAATCTCCGGCGCGACAGTAGCCCCCAGAGCGGACAAGAGGTTCAGCATTAGGGGGAGTAGACCCTTGGCCCAGATTCCATAGCAGCGCTGTGCCACTGGGGCATCAGAGTAGGGTGAAATGTTGGACTTGAGCATGAACTTAGTCAGATTGGCCGATAAGATGTTGCTCAGTATACCATCGCATGCCATCTGCTCAGCAAGTAGCGGAAGCGTCGAGAGCTCGAGTAAAAAAAGAATGCTGAGCTCGCCGTAGATGGGATCTCCTTGGTCTGCCAGTTTATCCGCCCATGAATAGAGCGATGTGGCAGCATGCATGACTTGGTGCTCGGCCATGATATTGAGAATTTGAACCTGCGACTGATCTATGCTGGGCACGCTCAGGCTCGCTTGCAAGATAGCAGTCAGAAGTGCGAGATCTTCTGGCGACACGGTAGTCTCGTTGTCATGGATGAGGCTGACCAGTGCGCGGAATCCTCTTCCAACCACGCGATCGAGGACGTTCAGCACGGTCTGGACGACAGTAACAGATGCCCCCTCCAGGCCGTCTTGAGACTCAGGCGTGGCTCTGTTGCCCTTGGTATGGTAAGCGCGGAGGGTGACGAAGAGCGCCTTAAGCAAGGTGCGATAGTATGAAATGGACTCTGGCCCAAATGGCTCTTCGACGCCGTTCATTGTCCCGACCAAGGTGGCCAGAAGTCGGTTGATGTCCTTAACCGGAGTGGAAGACTTGACCGATCGTTGAATCAACACCAGCGAGAGGTTAGCTCTAGCATCGATGAGTTTCAGGAAAATGCTTTCTGGTCCGGAGATTCCTTGGTTGGCGTTCAGGCATTGTTGCGAGACCTGTAGCATCTGCTTAGCGACAGTGTCATCATCTGGAAGACACGTGCTGAGCTCCACAAGAAGGAACTCCCATGCGTGAAAGAGGGCCTATACCAATCATTAGTCGTAGCACGGAGACAAACAGTTGAGTGACTTACAATCTGAGCATCAACCAGGGACAGGTTTGTGTTTGCAAGTTCCATCTCCATCTTGAATCCATTGTCCTTCCGCCCGCTCCATCCTGGGTCGAACTTGAGCATCTCCTCGGCACGCTCCAGGTTGTAGTAGTAGCTCTTTCCAAGTTCACGAGGCTCGAGTAGTGTTCGCTTAAAATCATCTACTGGGCTCCGGGAGTATTTGTTGGAAAAGTTCTTGGCAAAATTGTTGTGCAAAGACTTGTTGTACCCTGCAACCTCGACGCCATCACGCAGGTAATAGTCGAGGTCGCCGACAAGGCTCTTTGCTAGGTTACTTGAGTTTCCCAGGTGCCGAGAGTGGTACAGCTGCATCGCAAACGTTTCTGCAATGTAGGCAGCCAATCTGGCCTCAACGCTTGCTCGGACTGAATCTGTCTTAAGGGCGATGTGTGATGGCTTGAGGTCACGAACGTACTCTCGCAAGCCATCCAGATAAGCCGTATCTTTTTGAAGGGTGAAAATGGTCCAAGGCCAGAAATTTTGGGCTGAAGCGACGAAGTCAAGAACCATGAGGGCTTCGCCCGAGTCGATTTCTTTCAGCTTCCCGAGCTTCGCCAAAGCTTTTGCGAAGACCGAGTTGGCAGAGAGTTCAGCCTGTCTCTTGTCCTTGTTCATTGCTTCTCGCGGTGTTTGCCCTGTGAGAAGACAGTTTGACATCCACTGTTGCCGATTCCTTAGGATCGCCGAGAAGAACCTCCAGGTCGTCTTGACATCTTCTGCCAACTCGAAAGGCTTCCCCAAGGTCGAAAGAAGCCGCAAGAAAGACTTGGACACCTGTGGTCCCAGGTATCCAAGTAATGAGGGAGGCTCGCCACTGGCTTTTCCGGCGTTCACCACCAGGGACTCTAATAACCAAATGGTGGGTTTGCGGAAGTAGTCGGAGACTGCACATAGTCGTGCGAGCAAGGTAGAACTCTTGAAGAGGTACGTCTCAACCATGCTCGAGGACTTATCCAGGTAGTTGGCAACCCGCAAGAGGGTCGTTGAAAATTCAAGAACCGAAGTCAGCTGGCTCTGGATTGTCTGAACCCGGCTGGGGTATAATGTGCCATCCGTTGATGCGAAGGCGGTAATGAACGAAGTTAACAGAGGCTGAAATCTCAACGAACCTGTTGCTGGCGAAATGAAGCAATCAATAACATATGTTGCGGCAGGTCGTAGGCAGGATGTCAGATTTTCAAGACTGGCGGAATCGCCCATACTGTAGCTGTACAGTATGATTTTGTTGAGAATAGGGATAACGTCTCCGAGTAGAGACGAACGGTGAGCATCGGACGCGAACCTCCAAGTAGACGTGTTCTCGAAGATGTCCACACCAGCCTGGGCAATGGAGAAACTGACACTCGACAAGACCTTGTCAGCGGTTCCCAGCCAGGGATTGGGTTCGGACTTTTTCCGGCCGATTGCTCGATTCCCAGCTCTTCGTTGCACGGCGGATGTCATCGCCGTATCGATTAAGTTCGAGAATAGGCGGAGAGAAGAGCTCAAAAACTCATATCTCCCCGAGATCAAGTCAAGGCTACCAGTAATCTTAGTGAGCTTGCCTGCCCTTGATTCGGAATTCAGCAGCTCGCAGCGCGCGAGATAGGACCACACTCGGCTAGGGTAGATCGGCAAGATTGCGTCCAAGAACTGGATGCACGAGTTGAGGATGGCTACAACGTCTTCCTCACTCGCAGTGAGCTCCACCTGCATGTAGTAGTCCATCGTCTCGCAAACCACAGTAACAAGGTCCCGACCACCACCCACGTCGATGTGCTTTTTGGCCTCGAACAAGATGTCGCTATTAGGATGTACAAGCGACGTATCCTGCCCTTCTCTCATGGCTTTTAGGTAGTCCATCCGAATGAGCGTTGCGAATAGAGAGATGACCTCGGCAGTTTCATCCAACTGGAGCATTCCCAGTTCAGACTGGTAGCCTTCCTTCATCAAGTTGATCTCGAGTCGTCGACCAAGAAGTGAGATGGTCGAGTGAGGGTATTCCATTAGAACGACACGACCAGTATCTGTGACGAAGCGCCCGCAGGTTCCTGCAGGTATTCGGTATGCATCATCCTCGATGCGTCGTCCCCTCCAAGATGGCGAGAGGGAGATGAGTGGAACATCTTGAAGGAGACAGAAGGTATTTGTGTTCTCGTCTTCTTGAACAAGCTCGTAGTCCTGGAAGTAATCAGGAAGGGTGAACGTCAACGAAGGCGTTGATCGTAGAAGGTTGAGAATCATTTCGGACCGTTCACTATCATAGAGACTGGTTGCGCTAGCCAAAGTCTTGCAAAGGGTAACGAAGGGGAGGAATTCGTAGGGGTATCGGTCGAGCGCTTGTTGGAAGAAGAACTCCAAAGCATGGTCATCATGCACCATAGATGCGAGAACGTCTTGCTTTTCCGTAAGGTTCTCTCGAGATGACACATCCCAGTAGCTCCGACCAGCCGAAAGAACGGACGACAAAGAGCTTATAGGTTCAGATTGATAGCCGACGATTGGGTAAGAGACTTTGAGAAGCTCAAGGAAGACGTTCCGAATACGCGAGCTTATCAATGGCGTCATGCTTCCCTCGTCTGATGGCCCCAGTCCCATTGCCATGTTCGAAATGACATCAAAAACTCGGCCATGAGCTGTGACAGCCGAAGCAAGTTGTTCCACGACGACAAGATCCTTCGATGCCGTGGCATTCTCGAGAAAGCCATCAAACCTCGACGACTCGATAGAGAAGATACTGCCCGCGGAATTGCGCCTCGCCACTGGCCGTGCCACGCCGCCAGTCTCGAAGGTTTCTCGAGCGTTCTGTTGTATCAAGTTGTCTCTCTTCTCTGATCTAGCTTGATAGGAAACATTCATCCGGTGAAGCAGTAAGGTCCAAGCAAAGATAACTGGAGTGGCGCTTTCACAGTCAGACTCTGCCGCATTAATAATACTCTTGTGGACCTGCTCGAGAACATCGGATGATAGCAAGTAGGTATCGTAGGAGGCGTCAGCTTGTGACGGATCCTCTTCTCTCTCTGAGAGGTAGGTCAATGACCGAGCCGGTTTCAGCAAAATCAACGATATGGCCGCTGACAAGGTCTTCAGGGGCAATATTAAGGGGGCGATGGTTTCATGGATCTAGGCCAAGGTCAGCACAGTTATTTTAACGCCGAAAAGATGGCACAAACCGGTTGGACAGCATCAAAAAAACTGTACATTTCCATCAAGGAAAACCATTGGCTGACGGAACTTGATGGGGCGAAGTCGTCCCCAAAACTGTCCACGATCTGAAAGACGACTGACAAGGCGTGGAGAGCCTCGGTAAGAAGGGTCCGCAACCAGTCGAATTCCACATCTTCTGTTACCCATTTCTCATCCGTAACTGACCTGAGGCCAGACTCAATGTGGCTCATGGAGTCGGTCAGGATCTGAAGGTATGCAGGGAGCAGGGGCTCGGCGTCGTCTCTAGATGTAAGCTTCAACCGAAAGGTATTGGCAAGATCGAGATTGGCCTTGGCAAAGGTAGGTAGCCGTTCGTAGAGCTTGATGGAGTTGGCGTAGTCTGCGGCCATCATGAAATATCGTCGCTCCGTGAGATATATATCGAAGAGACGTCGCTGTCTGGTCTCCAGCTTCTCAAACTCGGCCCAGATCTCCTCGGCATCCAAGGCAGACGCCGCGCCGAGGTCTGACAAAAAGGCCGAGCCTTGGCCATTGTTAAGCCCGGCCGCCTCCTGCAGGTTCGTAGCATCCTGTGATGACAAAGGTCCCGTTAGGTGGCGGGCAGGGCGAGACTGGTATTCAACCACGACAACGCGCAGCGCGGCGACGATGTTGATCTTGGCATTCTTGCTGAGCCATTCGGCATCCTTCTTAATCGGGTCGACGTCGAATCGGCCGTCGGGTCCCGAGGGCACGTTGATGGGCGCAGTCTTTGTCTCGAAGCTGTTTCTGGTAGCGTCGTCGGGAGCGGCGAAGGTGGTGGCAGGGTCGTTCAGGAGGCCGTGGACGTAGTCATCGCTGAGAAAGTCGATGACAGCTGAGCTCGTAGACCGCTGGCCAGAGCTATCGGACAAGGCGGTTGCGATGAGCTTCCATGAGCTGGGTTGAAGTCAGTCGCATGTCATGGGGATACACATACAAACAGGCACGGCAACAGGAACTCACAGAAGCACCCGCTCCCCAGTCAAGCATTCTTCCAGGGAGGGAAAATAGATGCGATCGGCCACCGGCGCCATTACAACGAGCGTCAGGAAGGCGACAGTGGCATGCGATGCATGACCTGAAGGTTGGGAATGCAAAAAGTCGTGCTTGTTGACGCGCTTGATCCTGATCGCGATGAGTTGGAGGCTAAGGTCAACTTTTTGGGAGAGCTCGGGACGTCCGAGGTTGAGCCGGCATTGGGTGTGCGCTGACGGTGCAGGAAGGGTCGGAGCTTCATCGGTCTAGACGCAGGGAATTTGTACTGTGCTGTGTGCTTTCCCAGATGCACTGCAGCACAGTGCCAAAGAAAAAGTGAGCACGGTTGGATTCCACAATGCGCCGCCGTCTCTTTTTTGAATAAGCGATTTCTGAGTCACCATTCACGCAACAACGGCTCACTGATTTAGCACTTTTCATGTCAACCTGATCGAATACGCAGGCCGAGTCGCAAAGAGACTCGGATTTTTGTTCAAAATGGGTTCCTCGGGCATCATTGATCACTCGCCACACCAGCCAGACCCGTCCCCTCCAATTCCATCCGCATCCAACTTGATCCTCATTGACAACTACGACTCATTCACCTGGAACATCTACCAATACCTTGTACTTGCCGGTGCCACTGTTCACGTCTTCCGAAACGACAAGATCACTATGGAGGAGGTGGCCAAGAAGAAACCCACTCAGATCATCATCAGCCCTGGTCCTGGCCACCCGGAGACCGACTCCGGCGTCAGTCGCGATGTCATCCGTCACTTTGCCGGCAAGGTCCCTATCCTAGGAGTTTGTATGGGTTTGTAGGTTCAATCGAAAGTTCATTTTTGTCCTCTGTAGAAGCTGCTTACACTCTCACAGGCAGTGTATCTTTAATGTCTACGGTGGAGAAGTCAGCTCTGCCGGGGAGTGGCTCCATGGCAAGACCTCCCCCTTGACTCATGATGTCAAGGGCGTCTTTGCCGGGCTCGAGCAAGGTGTCCCAGTTACCCGCTATCATTCGCTGGCTGGCACCCAAGTTACCTTGCCCGAGTGTCTCGAAGTCAGCTCTTGGGTAGCCAAGCCGGATGGTTCCCCCGGCATCATCCAGGGTGTTCGCCACAAGAAGTACACCATTGAAGGCGTTCAGTTCCATCCAGAGAGCATCTTGACCGAGGGCGGCCGGGCTATGATTACAAATTTCCTCCTCATGCAAGGCGGTACTTGGGAGGAGAACACTCGAATCCAGAAGTCAGCTGCCGCCAAGGCCGAGGCCGAGACTAACTCTGTTACGCCTAAGAAGAACAACATCTTGCAACAAATATACGACCACCGAAGGGCCGCTGTTGAGGCTCAGAAGCAGATTCCCTCCCAGAGAATTTCCGACCTCCAAGTCGCCTACGAACTCAACGGGGCTCCTCCGCAAATTCCTTTTGTTAGTCGACTCCGACAAACCCCCTTCGATGTCGCATTGATGGCCGAGATCAAGCGTGCCTCGCCCTCCAAAGGTATCTTCAACCTTGACATCAGCGCCCCTGCTCAGGCTCGTAAGTACGCCTTGGCCGGAGCTAGTGTCATCTCGGTGCTCACGGAGCCCAACTGGTTCAAGGGCAGCATTGAGGACCTAAGGGCTGTCAGGCAGGTTTTGGATGGCATGCCCAACCGACCAGCAATTTTACGAAAGGAGTTTGTGTTTGATGAGTACCAAATCCTGGAGGCGAGGTTGGCGGGTGCTGATACGGTCCTCCTCATCGTGAAGATGCTGGAGACCGAGCTGCTCGAGCGACTATACAAGTACTCCCTTTCTTTAGGAATGGAGCCCTTGGTTGAGGTTCAGAACGCCGATGAGATGACGACTGCGGTCAACCTCGGCTCAAAGGTCATTGGTGTCAATAACCGAAACCTCGAGAGTTTCGAGGTCGATCTCAACACCACAAGCAGACTGCGGAGCATGGTGTCTGACGGCACCATTATCTGTGCTCTCAGTGGTATCAACAGCCATGAGGATGTTTCCATATGCAAGAACGATGGCATCAACGCCATTCTTGTTGGCGAGGCGATCATGAGAGCCCCTGACGCTAGCGTCTTCATCTCTCAACTATGCTCAGGATCGAACCCCCCAGCGGAGAAGAAGGCTACTCCTCCTCTGTTGGCCAAGATCTGCGGTACACGAAGTGCTGAGGCTGCGAAGAAGGCTGTCGAGTCAGGTGCCAACTTTGTGGGCATCTGCCTCGTCCCCGGTGTGAAGCGTTGCATATCTCACGAGATGGCTCTTTCAATCTCGGAAGCAGTACACTCAAATGCTGCCACTTCCAATTCTAAAGCCGAGACGCCAGCTACTGTGGCTAAGGCCACCGATTTTTTCGCAGAGGCTTTCACGAGGCTTCACAGTGCCCGAACCCAACTCGTCGGTATCTTCCAGAACCAACCTCTCAGCGAAGTCCTTGAAAAGCAAAAGCAGTACAACCTAGACTTGGTGCAGCTTCACGGCGAAGAGCCCATCGAGTGGGCAAGTCTCATCCCAGTGCCAGTAATCCGGTGCTTCAAGCCGGGTCAGGTTGGTGTAGGTCGCCGCGGCTACCATACCATCCCTCTTCTCGACTCGGGCTCTGGTTCCGGAAAGCTTCTGGATGTTTTCAAGATCAAGACCGTCCTCGAGGAGGACCCCGAGCTTCGAGTCTTCTTAGCTGGGGGCTTGAACCCGGATAACGTCGCCGAAGCTGTCAAGGCTCTTGGCCCGTTGGGTGAGCGGGTAGTTGGCGTCGATGTCAGCAGTGGCGTAGAGGAGGACGGAAAGCAAAGCCTTGCGAAGATCGAGGCTTTTGTGAAGGCGGCAAAAGAAATTCGATAGACTAAAAGTTAGCTTTATTGATCATGAGGAAGTGCTGCCAAGGACAGTAATCTAATTACCATAAGTCCTCTTCATCACTTCATTCTGTTAATCACGCACATTTTTCTCTTCGTCCCTTACCTTTTGGTATTATAGTTTGACTCAGATCACGGCTGTCTTTTCGTCGTGCTGCTTCTCTATCAAGTCTGGGATGCCACTCCACCTCTCCTCCATCCTCACACGCAACTTCCCCTTAGCCCTGCCAATCATCCCCAAGAGGCTCTTCTCATACGCCAGCGCTCTCCCACTCTAGTTCCCAGGCTTTAACATAAGGACTGTTACTTTCCTGTTGTTCTTCTGCACTTTCGATTTCATCCCCAAATTCATGCTGCTTACTTTAATTTCTTTCCAACAACCTTCCCAGGAACTTTCAGATGCCTCGCCAGATCTTCAAGAATCGCGTCCTCGCTGCCGCAGGTACCCTTCCGGGTCAACTAACTGTGGAAAATCTCAGCCGCTGGTCACAACTTCGTAAAGGACGCTTCACGGAGGATTTCGACGACGATGTAACCCATCTCTTATGCACGAGAGAGCAGTTCAATAAGAGAGTTCCCCGAGGTACTTCATATCACTGCGCCTTTGCTCGATTCTTTATTTCTCACTGCGTCATATGAATCTAACGACTGTACAGTCAAAGAAGCTCTGAAGCGCGGCAATTGCCTCCACATTGTCCACTATGACTGGTTTGAGTTCTCGACGGTCCAGGAGAAGAGACAATCCGAGCGAGAGTATTCCATGCGGAACATCCTTGCGAAGCAGAACGCTCTTCGGAGAGAACAAGCGAGAATTGAAAAGGGGAAGAAAGATGGCGAGAAGTTTGTCAACACCAGTAGGTTTTCAATGCCCACGAATCCGTGACCGAGGTGGCATGATAGGAAAAGTTCTGACATTTGTGACTAACACTAGACTTCTTCCACATCTATATCGATCGGGAATTCTTTCCTTACCAAATCGACCTAACGCGTGACGATGAATCCACTGGAGAATTTGGACAGAGATACACCCTCTGTGTAAGTGAACCCCGTTTCCCTTTCTTAAGCATCTACCAACAAAGACCCTAGCTCTGGGAATCCGATGCGAAGCCACATCTCTACTGGTTTACAGCAAAGTTCTTAAAGAAAAGAGGAAACAGCCAACCCAGCTACTACCGGCCTAGCCCTTGCTCCGGAAAGTGGCGCGCCGAAATGGACCTCTTCATGGAGTTCTTCCGGATCAAGACGGGGATCGACTGGGAGGACCGTGTCGTCAAGATGAACACGATGGCGAGCTCCTTCTTCCAGTATGCTCCACCTGTAGGTTTTCTCCTCCGCTTATGTGTTGGTCGATGGATTGTTGATCTCATAGATAGACAGGGGGCAAGCCAGTCGGGCGGCGTCTTCGCTTTAATTACGACTACTGTCGTCAGGTCAACGCCGAGCTTCGCGGACTTCCGTGGCCTCCTATAGAAGAGGATGCGTCACCGAATAGCGACTCGCTCGGAGATGGGCCCTTGGCCTCTATCTATGACGAGGAGAATGACATTTCTCCCGACCAAGAGATGGAAGGCTGCGAACCAGCATTGGAGGCTGACGATGAGAACCAGACCAACATCGACGTTCATGAAGAGGAGCCCAGTTCCACTTCTCAAGGCACGTCGGCAACTAGTTCTGAGAACAGCTCTACACGTATGTCTTCTTTCTCTGTCACGCAGGCATCCTCGTCAGATAAATCCTGTCCGTCTCCCAAGAACGCTGAACGCAGCAACCGCTCGCAAAACCCTGGTGAGATCATCCCAAACATTGAGCATTCCCAGCAGTCTGCGTCCTGCGATATACACCAGTAAGCACAGAGGCTGTCTTGACGACGACCAGAGATACTTGACGGGGACGCTCGTCCAAGAGTTGTAGACAGTCGTTAAGGTCGGTAAACCCCAAGCATCATAGCCCTTCACATAGGGGACATGAGCCAACGCATAGTCCCGTGGGTTATCATAATACGAGGCATAGAACATGATCAAGTACATCAAGGCGTGTTGTTGAGGGAGGTTTGGTTCGGCAGAAAGAAAGGCGCATTAATCCAGCTTGCAGTAACTGCTGGCTTTGCGTTAACTTTAGGAGGAAGACATATTGTTGGTCAATTTCCATAACCCCGTATCAAAACAATCCAATCGCTATTCCGTACATCCCATGTATATCATTTCAGAGAGTGTCCCTCGTCACAGTACAAAGTGGTTCCTCTTGCGTCATTCTCAGAACCTCAACTTGGGCATGACAAACACCAACAGCACCAACCCGAGCATGAGTCCGTATACCCAAGCGTAGAGTATTATCCTTCCCCACCAACCCTTTCCTTCCGACATCTGCTTCAGCGTACCCATCCGGCCCTTTGCCGCCTCCATACCAAGCTCCGTCTTCTCCATACCGTCGCCCGCGCGGCTCAGCACGTCCTTGTCGGCCTCGAGCGTGTTCGAGAAGCGCTGCGAGCTCTCCTTGAGGGCACTTGCCATCTTGAGGATCGAGTCTGACAGGGCGTCCTGCTCGGCTCGCTGCCGGTCCAAGATAGCCTCTGCCGTGGCCGTTGAGGTCTGTGGGGCCGACGGTTGGCTACGGTTGGTGAAGAGGGCAGCGCGCGCAGTGGAGTGGGCTGTAGGCGCGGCTGGTGCTATAGTACCGCGGGGACGGAGTGTCTGGGTCGTTTGGGTTGGGTCTTGTTCAGTCGGGGGCTCAGAGATCGCTTCTGAGGGTGGTGTTGGCTCCAGTGCATCTGCTGCTGGTTCTGGTTCGGGGACTGTTTCGCGTGGTATCTCTGGCGGCTCTGGGTCGGCGGATTCACTCTGACTGGAGCTCTCCGTTCGCATGTCTGTGGATATCGAGTCGGCCATGCTGTCGCTGGGTGTGGGTATTATTTCTGAGAGGATATCTTCCCCGTCGGAACTGGCTTCATCATCGTCCTCGTCAAACGCCATCTGTAGTCCCTGTTAGTACGTCCTTTCAATCAGTTGACCACCCAGTATGCACCTCTCGCAGGTCTTCCAGCCGATCCAGCAGCAGTTCGAGCAGTTCCCTCTTCCGGTTCAAGTCGCCTTGAACCTCTGACCTCCGCCCCGGAGCCTTAATCCCCAAGGCATCGTGTTCTAGTTTCGTGAGCGACGACCGCGCATATTCGAGGTTCTGTGAAGCGAAATTGTCAGTAACCTCAGTTCACATGCGCTGTGTCGTGTTCAGGAACTCACGGCTGCTACTCGGGCCCTCTCAAACTCGCTTGTCCTGAGCCTTCTTTCGCGGTCTACATCGGCGTGCAGCACGGTCTGCTGCAGGCGCAGAAGGAGATGACTCAGCTCAGAGGAGGAAACATCTATGGCGCTTCGGTTCAGGGACACGCCGGGTGCTTGCGATAATCGCGCCATGGTATGGTGATGAATTTCGTTGAAGACAGTTGAAGGCATAGATGGGTCTTTAGTGACGTGTGCAAACCAAGCTCTAGGCGGCGGGACATTTGTGGCTGAAGCTCTTATTGCGCCACGGTATGTATACCCCTCGGGTATTATTGGTCGAGTCGAGCGGGCAATGAGAAAAGGCTACGACATAGCGTCCCTATTAAATGAAAGATTGTCTATGTCGACAATTAGTGTGTTCTTGAATGGATAATGCTTAGATAACACAATCTATCTGGGCTTCAGTCAGGTATTTGTAGATGTGGGTGCAAAATTTCATCTATCAACTTACATCCCTTGTCTTTAATTTGAGCAAGAACATAAAAAGAGATAAGTCATAAGACAACAACCACAGCACATTGAAGAAACACGCGAAAGTAAGAACGAATGATGCGAGACACAGTTCCTAAAGAACAAGCACAAATTCCCATTCATCAGCTGTGATCACGGTATAACGATTAAAAAAACTTCGGTCGATATCGCCTACCCTGTACTGATGTTCATGATGAACATTTTAGTATTTGTACTGGTTTGGTTATACCGGGCTGAACTTGTACGGATCTGATTGTATATTTTATGGAGCGCTCATTCCTCTGTGATACCCATGCTACATACAAGTGGTTATTAGTACGAAGTGTCTCACTGGATCGTCGGCCATCGAACCGGATACGAGTAGTCGGGGGGGTAGTCACTACCCGGATGTGCTGAGGACCAACGGGAGAGGCTCTGGTCCTCAATATCCAATATACACCCCCGAACTCCATAAACACGAAGCCGCGTGTTTCTTTCATGGCCCGAAGATTGTTCGTGAGTCCTGGTCGGGAAGCTCGGTACTGTGTCGAAGACCTCTACCGACAAGCTTGGGGGGAGGTGAGAGAGCTTGTGATTAAATCGCCATTGAGAGAGGAAGCCTGCCTCGATCCGAAGGCGAGTTTCAGCTGGTATGCGGCGCGAAGATGATGCCTTTGCTGGGACCGTATCGTTGTCACACCCTCTGGCCGGGTCGGGTCGGCCTGTATGAATTGTGTGATCTAGTGGTGTGCTTAGTCCTTCTTCTCCTCTACTTCATCCTTCTCTAGGGCACTGCGCAGCCTCTCCTCCTGTCGCTTCCAGTGGCTGCCTTCTTCGTAGTCGGCGCTGATCTTCAAGGCTTTTCGTAGACGCTCGCTCTCTTTAATCTTGGCATCGGCCATCTCGTGGATCTGGTGCTCCTTAAAGGACTTCCTGGGACCAGAGCCCTTCCGACCCGAGTTCATTTCGGCGATGAGTTTCTGTCGGAGTTCGTCGCATTGTCGCTCAATTTCGTCTTCTTCGACTCTGGACTCAATTAGCATCATGGGCCCTGACGATTGGAAGATCGGCTCGCGTACTCGTCCTCCTCAAGTTTGTCCCTCAAGTCAAACACCTTCACCTCAATCTCTCGCTTGCGATCGTGTTCGAGAATGCCCTTGTCTGGCTGGCGCTGCTTGTGTCGCAAGCTGTCTAGATCCTTTGGGTACGGCGCGCCGAAGTCACGGGGCCTCATGGCGGCAAGGTTGCGTTGAACATAGCCAGAGGTGCCGCTACCGCGGGGTGTGGTGAGGCCGACGTTGTCAGACATGTCTGAAGAGGAGTCGGTAGATATATTTGGCTTCGCGGATGCTGTGCAGACAGGTGGTCTCGACTGTGAGAACTGGCGAAGTAGTAAAGCCGTGTCGTTGGAAGACGGAGGTTTGGCCCAACCTGGACTGCACAGTGGAGCCAGTGACGCAGTTCCCTAGTTGGGCGGTGAGACGCAAATAGAGCGATAGTGGCGGCAGAATCAACGACGGATGGCGGGGTAAATGTCTGCCGCTGATGGAGGGTGAAGGAAGATTTCTAAAGATGTGCAAGCAAGTGTGACTCAAGGCAACCCATTTCTCACACACAGAGTTATTGTTCTCATTCTCTGTTGTTAGGTCTTTTTGACCGTTATTATTCGTTCCCAGAAATACCTGGGACATCTTCGTTTTACCCTTTTTTTTTGTCACCTACGTTCCACAACAACCAGCAATGCCTCACTTCCCAGATACCCCGGAGGGCGAGGAAACCGAAGTCATCTTCCCTCCCGTCACAAAAGATCACATCCAGAACTGCTCATACGACTCCTGGTTCCCCAAGTATCGGAGCTCCTGCCTAAAGTCGCGGATTGTTCCCTTGCCCCGGTCCTTTGTGGAATATCTCCGTGAGGACGGCATCATCTTGGCCGACGACGACGATAACAGGGACGAGCCAGAGGAAGAATGGCATTCATCAGAGACCACATTCGTCAAGGCCCCTGCTAGGGACCCGGAATCCTCAGATGACGACGAAGATGAACCTGAACGACTACCGCCAAACTTGAGATTTCCTGAGACGCACCAGCTGATCAAAGACAAGATCGCCGAACTCGGTGGTGCTGTTGCGCCCAAGTTAAACTGGTCATCGCCCAAGGATGCCAAATGGATTTCCCCTCACCAAAACACCCTCAAGTGTACTTCTCCAAACGACATCTACCTCCTACTCAAGTCTTCGTCTTTCGTGTCTCACGATCTCGATCATGCCTTTGACGACTGTACGGCCCCGCCATCGTCGCGGCCGTTCGCCCCCGTCCTCGTTCTGCGACCATTCTTCTCGCCACACGTTGCGCTGGAGTTCCGTTGCTTTGTCAAGCACCGAACACTCATCGGCATCACACAGCGGGACCTCAACCATTATGCATTCCTGGAGGGAATTCGGCCTCAACTATGGAAGAAGATCAAGGCCTTCTTCAGGGAGAAGCTGAGATTCACATCCCCCGACGCCAGTTTCGCATTCGATGTCTATGTGCCAGAAAGCTCATTTGAAAAGGACGGCTTGGGCAAAGTGAGACTCATCGACATCAACCCTTGGGCGCCTCGGACGGACGGTCTATTATTTACTTGGCAGGAGTTGCTGGAGATGGAGGTCGCCAGGCCACTGTATGGTTCCGCGAGCAACGAGCCGACAGAGGAGATCAGCGGCGATGAGACGATGACGGAGGGAGAGGATGAAGATGATATTGAATATCGACCTGAGCTGGGACCTGAGTTTCGAATCATCGAGAAAGACGACCCAGCAGCCTACAACTTCAGCAGCCCTCTATACTCGGCACACAAGCTACCAAAGGAGGTCGTCGACGCAAGTATGGCGGGCACGGGTGGATTACGGGAGTTTGCGATGCAATGGAAAGAGATAACTGAAGGACGAGGAGAAGGGATATGGGAGCAAGCGACGAGGTAAGGATGCAAGTAGGTTTAGGCAAGATGAAAGACCAAGGGAAAAAAAAAAAGACAAGACCGATTCAACGAAACAAATACGCGGGCATTGCCATTGTAGAAATGGTAGTAGTCGGCCTTGGGTATTTCAGGCATAAATAATAGGCAGTAGAAGGAGTGGGAGACAGAAAAAGAGGCGCTCGAAAATAGGTTTAGTAGAGGGGTGTGACATATACAGTGCGAATATCCAAAGTTAAACTCAGATAGCGCACTGTAGCGTTGCCCCACCGCCGGGAATCTTCGTGTTAACCCTAGTCCCTGCAGCACCTTGCACCTTCACTCATCATCATTGATGGGTTTAACAATTGTACATCTGAACTCCACACCACCCTCCCCCGTCCGAGCTGTTGCAGCTGTTCCCAGTTGTCAAGCATCCCGTCGCCAGTTAACGCCACCCCACCCGCCGTACGGCCCCGACGAACCGTCCCGGCACGGCCTCACGACCCGAGACCTTCGCGCTTCGTCCTGCAACGGCGATTGTGATGCCTGTTCGGGCGCGCGGCTTCAAGGTGATCAAGCCCGCCGCCGCCCCTGCCAGCATGTACGGCAGTGCTGCACGGGGGAGTGCTGGCCGCACTTCCTCGTTGTCCAGCGTTGCCCAAGGGCAGCTGGAGCAGTTCGCCCAGCAAGCTGCTACGCCCAACGTTATCACCGATGTGCATGGCCTCCATGGCTCTGACTCTGTTTCCCAGCACCCCGCGGCGTCGTTTTCCTCCACTGAAGTGCATGCCGACGGCAGCGAGGAACACGACGAGGACGAGGACGATGACATGCACCTCAAACTCCAAGCATTGTCCAACAGTGACGGAATCGCGGAAGGCCTGCAGTCGCTCCAACAGGCCCTCGCCAGCACTGATGTGACCGACTTTTCTATGTCTATGGACGACTCGATGGACAGCTTCATGAGCGACCATAACGGCGCTCGCCTCACTGCTGCTGACGTCGCTCTCGACATGTACGGCGATTCTATCAAGATCGACAGCGCCCTTTGCAGAAAGCTGGCGGGTGAAACGGCCCTGCGCGATCCCACTCAGCGCCGCAGCGAGCAGAAGCTCAACCTGGAGCGGCGTAGCAATGTCGAGGCAATGCTCGCTCACATCACCGGCCAGAAGGTAGCACGGTCATGCAAGAACTGCCACAAGGGCCACGGGCCATGGAACGACTGCGTCGTCTACGACGGCCAAATGTGCGGTAGCTGCACCAATTGCTGGTTCAACGCCAGTGGAGCGAGATGCACGTTTCATGGTCAGTTCACCTTTTCAACCTCACTTTGCCCTCACTTTCACTTTGCCTTTCGTCTGGCACGTTTCGCTTTCGCTTTCATCTAGTCGCGTTAAAGGGCGCGTCTAGTCTTGTTTGGGGACCCTCGCGTCTATGATTCACTTTTGAAGTTGCACAAAGTCTGTACTAAGAAAGACTGACATATCTGAGCAGAGAACAATCATCCCGCACCGCAGGCCCATTATGGCCCCGCCGTATCCGTCGGTACGCCCTCCACATACCAGCAAACCCCAGTGCCTCTCCCGCCAATCCCCCAGGCTCCGGTTTCCGTGCCCCGGGCTACGTCGTCGATGCCCCAGCCTACGCCGTCTATGTCTCGGTCTACATCGTCAACGATGTCACAGCCAACGATGTCGATGTCCCAGCCTACGATGTCGATGTCCCAGCCTACGATGTCGATGTCCCAACCTACGATGTCGATGTCCCAGCTGATGTCGTCGATACCCCGTGCGACAACGTCCTTGGGTCGTATTTCCCCCGCGAGTGCGTCCTTCCCGTCCTTCCAGTCTGAAATTCACAAATGGGGCTTGACAAATCTGACCAGCCGTCGGGTTGCGACGGCGATGAGCGATGTCGTTAATATACCCCCAGGAGAACGACATTTTCTAAGAATCGAAGCCGCTGCAAAGGAATTAGGCATGAGAATCGCCGAGTACGAGGAGTTTCTCCGTACCCCAGAAGGCATGGTCGACCAACAGCTCCGTGCCGAGGACCAAGCCCATGCCAGTCGGTCCCTCAACGGATTGGGCGAGACCTGCCCGCGTTCGAGCCCTCTATCTTGACGATCTACAGCGCTGAGAGCAACAACCATTTGTAATATATGTACTATTATACCACCTTCGATGGACAAGCGTCCATGACTATGGTCAGCAACGACAAACATGAGATACGAAGCATGATCTATGAACGAGTCGCTTGCTTGAGGTAAGAAGCCTTACCTCTCACTTCACTCTGCGAATACTTGCTAACTTTATCGTAGCGACTTAGGCTAGCGACTTGGGCTTAAAGAAGCAAAACACCTTTGGATCAACAGGGACCTTTATCCTAGATCCGATGCTGCCTCGCACTGACAACGCAAAATGTCGATTTAATATTCGTCCTGATCTTGGAGTATGAGCGAGACTGGACAGAAACGACGAGATATGTATGGCCTTGTGTTGCCGCATTGCGTGTAGTGTACCTGCTTCCATACCGAACGCTTGGAGCTCGTTCTTGTCGAAGGACCCCCCGCTGCTTTTGGACCAGGAGGTTTCAATTGGATCTTGACCCACCGTCAACCCTCAAACCAAGCCTGTTATGTACAATTGCATGTAAATACATTTACTACTGACTGTACTATAATACGCATGAACGCGGTTGGGTACTGCTCTTGAGAGAACATGATGAATTGCATACCGTGATTGATATTGCACACTCGTCGTAGTGGGAGGCTGCAGGTGGATGCTTTGGCGACAACCCAACCTCTAAGCTATCTATGAATGACAATCAGAACAACATTGTCACTCCCCAAGACGTGCGCATGCTACTACTACTAGATGCATTAATAAAACCTACAGCCCACCGGAGCGCTACAGACGCATCGAACACACATGTACATGCCTCTGACAGCCCCATTGCCGATGCCCTTGCATACCAAGACACCTCCGCCAACCACCCATTTTCGCAGCGCCATCCTAACTTGGGATACATCACCCGCCTTCACATGCTTCTCCCACAGCGGAGGTTGGAAGAACCCAAATTACTGAGTGGACACGAGCGTTGTCTGCTTTCCTTTTTGCCTTGCCTGCTAAAGGGCTTCAGCTATGCACTAGAATAAAAGATGGAGCAAAGGGAGACAGAGAAAGACAAACACCAACCCTCCCTCCCAAGTCACGCATGCATGCATAACCTATCATGTTATCCCCCGTTCCTCCTGGCTTTAGAGTGGAAAAAGTAAACAAAGACAAGGAAAACGAAAGCGGAGGGCAAGACCTGGATTGATCTTCCAAAAAAAAAAGCCCAGAGATGAAAGAGATAATAAAAAGAAAAAAACACCGACCGCACGCAAATGTAGCAACATGGTAGGAAAAGAGTTTCGTAATTAAACAAAAAATAGATGGCCACCATCCTCCGTCGCCCGTACTTCAGATGCAATAGTGCCTCGTCGTCATCTTCTTCACCCCCGTCCGGACTACTTCTTCTCTCCTTCAAATTCATCCGGCCACTGGCCTTCGCGACCATCATTTGGGCTCGGCCGTCTTCTGATCTTTCTTCCAAATGACGTTTTGTGATACAGAGCAACTCCCTTCAGTCCGCGGAGTCCTTACAAAGAAAGAGAACCAAGGTCAACCCGGGGTTCAGCCAAAAGCACTAGATTTGGGGTAGCGGATGAGGCGAAATAACGGGCACGTAGGAAGGGGATTGTGCGAGTGTGCGCCCCAAGTCTCCGGCCTATTGGTATGACGAGTACAATAAAAAATCGTGAGCCATATCCCCGTGGCCCATCTAAGCGGTGTCGTTATTAAGTTCGAGGGTATTCGTGTTTTAGTGAGAGAAAAAATCATTTAGATCAGACCGCAGAGGCGGAGGTTTTCCTGGATGATGATGTCTGGACAAGCGTTAGTAAAGGCTACGGCGACGTGATAATTCAGGAGCAAACATACCATTGACTGCCGCCATGACGAAGCGGATCTGGGTGGTATCGGTTGCGCAAGTGAAATGAGTGTAGATCTGCTTGGTCTCGTGCTGGTTCAAGCTCACGAATCGGTTAAGGATATAGTCGCAGGCGGCGGCGTAGTCGTCGCCACCCTCGTAGTCGGGGAAGTAGTTCTTCATGGGGCTGACAGGCAGCTTCTCTTTAAATCGATCAATCTTGTTGAGGAAAAGAATGATCGATGTCTTGATGAACCACCTGGAGTTGCAGATGGAGTCAAAGAGGGTCAGCGCCTCCTGCATTCGGTTGACGGTCTCATCTTCGAACAGAAGCTGATCGTATTCGGAGATGGCGACAAGGAAGAGAATGGTGGTGACATTCTCGAAGCAGTGAATCCACTTCTTTCGCTCGGATCTTTGGCCACCGACATCGAACATGCGGTACGTCAAATCACCGATGATAAAGGTGGTCTCGGTGATACCAGTCGTCTTGACACGCGATCGGAGAACATCCTGATCGTTGGGCATGTAATCGGGGGCGGCAATTCGAGCAATGTTGTCGAAGTAGCTACGAAAGGTGTTAGTACTGAGAAGGGAACGTCCGTTCAAGAGAAACACGCACTATCTGGCCGAGTCGTTGAGCTGGTACTCGCGGGAGCGCTTGAAGCAGTCCTGGACGCCGCGGTCCTTCCACAGCGCCTCGATGGCGCTGCCAACCTCTGGGGGGAGAACATCGCCCTCGATCTGAGCGGGCTGCATGAAGATGGTCTGGACGTGGTACTCCATGCGCTGGTCCTCGAGAGGAAGCTCGAGTGATTCCATGGCCTCGAGGATGACGCGCATGGACTGGACGGTGTTGCTGAAGATGATTTCCTTGAAGGATTCTCGCTCGTCCCTGGAGTAGCCACCCTCGTGGATGAGCTTCATCTGCTTGAGAATGGTGGACTTTCCAGATTCACCGGCACCTGGTCAAGCATGTTAGAATCAATCCGGGGCGAGGATACCATGCCTGCTGCGACGACTAGGCGGCCGGCAGGCGGCACGTGGAAACATACCGAGAAGCAGCATCTTGATCTCATTTCGCTGCATCATCTTATCCCGCTTGAGCTGGTTCTCAATCTCCTCGTTCCGGGCCTTGCCCTCCTTCTCCTCCGTGCTCATTCCGCAACCCATGGTGACGGTTTTGCGGGTGTCGCGTCGACGTTACTCAAGAGGTAATTTGATGAAACTGGGGGCGAATCGGTAGTGACGCGTCGAGCGGATGGACGTCGAGGTCGTATACAGGTCTAGAGGCCGACAAGCGAATGTCAGTACCAGTGGTGGTTGATGTTGGCGGTCGTGAAGGAAGGTGGGAGAGGTCGATGGATGAAGGAGTGAAGGTTAAGAGAGATGAGGATGCGACGAGACAAAGACGAAGACAAGATGAGGTGGAGTGAAGAGAAAAGGAGATGGGTGGAGGATGGAGAAGCAGCTTTGGGTGTAGCGCCGCGGCTGGGGGGAGAGGAGGCTGCAATTTGCAGCACGACACACGAGTCGTGCCAACGAAGGCCCAGCCCAGGGCGGAATCTCTCGCGCCTCCCCTGGACCGGGGGGGAGTGAGTGGCTCAGGCTGTGGCCGGGGGAGGGGTGCAATGAGGATGGGCCGAGCGAGCGAGCGGACGGGAGGTAAACAGGATGAATGTGAGAGCGCGCGAACAGCCTCGAGGAACAAAGCAGTGCGCTGCGCTTGGGCAGAGAGCGGGTAGAACGAGATTGAGAGACACGGAAGGCTGGGAGGGCACGACGGAGGTGTCGCAACCAGGAGGGAAACGCGGATTGACTGACCTCGCGAGGGGCAGATGCCAATTGACGATGCCAAAGCGGATGCGGATGGCGATGCTCGAAAGCTGATGGACGACGGACAGACGGACGAGTGGATTGACGGCGGGGGGGGGGGGGTGACTGCGCGCCCAAATGTATCTCCCAATAATGAATGGGGAGAGTCCGAAACCAAAGGCGAGAAGTGCGATGGGCGATGGGATAGTGAGGGAGTGAGGGAGTGAGTGGGAGGGAAGAGAGAGATGGGGAGGAAGAGGAGAGTCAGGGCAATCAAGACGGCTGCAGCGAATGGCTGGATGGCCGGGGAATTAGGGACTCCGCAACAGGACGATTGATTGGGGGAGAGACGGGGCGTGCGAATGGTGAAAGGGCGAAATTAGGGGGGAAACCAGGACGTGGAAGGAGCACAAGCAGGAGTAAGTAGCTGGAAGAGCTCGTCTGGTGGTGGACTACCCAAGGTAATTACAGGGGACTGTGCTGCACTCAGAGGTTGCGCTGAAATCGCCGTGAGGTCCATCCATTGAGAATCAAACTGCAATTAGCGGCCGACAGCGCTGGACTTACCACTGTGCCCAGCAGCCAGCGGTACCTCGCGTCAGTACAGGCGGTCCAGGCACTACTAGATCGTGCGTCCTGGGAGCTACTTTTACAAGCAGCCACAGTCAGGTATCTCCAGTTCTTCCAAAGTGGATGCAGACGACGACAAATCGCCCCAGGGCAACCCGCAATGCTGTCCGGGGCCCTGGACAAGCCTGTCCAGCCAGGGCGGATTCCCAAGGGACCTCCAGCGCGATGCTGGGAACTTGCTGCGGCCTGCGAGCGGCCATCGACCAGTGGGAGGGCCCGCCGTACTAGCCTTGGACTCTCCCAGACCCTCCACCTCCCTGTAGCCTCAGGTACCGTCTGGATGCCCACCCACTCGTCCGGGGTTCCGAGTACATGGCCCCATCAAGCCGGAGATGTACACAGTGTGGCACCTCCGAGCGCAGCCCTGAGCTCTCGGCGTCTTTGTTCGTTGACGTTGAGATGATGCTACCTCGCGGCCGGTTGAGCAGCTCCCTTTCACGCCGCCACTGGACGCTCCGTGCCTTGATGCAACCTTCGCGTACAGTGTAGAACACAGTGCCGGTGTACCACAGGGTGTCCCGGACACGGCAACTCGCGGGCGGGCGGGAAGATGAGAGGCTGGACTGACACCTCAGGAGGGGGATCGCCCTCGCAGCGACCACCAACTCCCACTAAGGCGCGGCCAGTGAGAACCCGCGATAGACTGCCCGCGTCGCGGCCAAGTCCGAGCCACCTTCGAATATTCCTCTCGGGGCACTTTAAAGGAGGCCCACGGTGGAGAAATGGTGCCATCTGCTTGGCTGGTGGGTGTCCCTGGAAAAGCATTAACGAGGTGCTCCCCAGCTAATGCCGCGGTGCATCTCAGGACGCCCGCTAGGAGACCTGACTTTTTGCGGAGTACGAAGTACAGCCGGGCGTACTACGTATGGTTTACGAAGCAAGTGCCTGCTCTTGCAGAGCACTGTACTCCGTAACTCTCCTCATAGCTACCTACATGTACCATGGGCGACGGGTTATGGCCGGTTGCAGAGTAACTTTTCTGGTGGGTGAAGCATCTCATCCAACTGATCCATCGATTGAATGTCCTCCTGGGGGATAGCGCTATCCCGTATTGGAAGCTAGGCCGGGGTAGTCAACAAAGACGACCAGGGCACAGGGGCCAAAGCAGCAGATGATCATGCCCGTTCGACGAGGATGCGAGGGTTGTGGAGGGATGAAACAGTCTGGCGAGAGGCAGGCTCATGGTTGCTGAGTTGATTGATTCCGTCACTCGATGTGGTGCTGGTCGCATTACCTACCAATGGAAGCTTCGGGGCAAGCCAGTCTGAGGAGCTAGGGCCGGTCCCAGTCTTATATTGGAGGCGCTCATCCTCCCTTTGCGTTTTCTGTCGGCGTAGGTAGGTAGGCATCCCGGAGCTCAGGCTGGTTCGAATACAACACCCCTAGTGGCGTCGGAACGTGGGTCATGTACTTACGATCATGGAGAGTACAATCTTGAAGCGGATCGTGAACACCATTGTTCGTCTCAACTGTCCTGTCCGGGTCTGATCCGTACATAGGGGGGGACCAGACCGTGGCCGGCTCTTCGTGCAAACTGTGGAGCTGTCCCAGCTCGATGCACGACAGCTGAAGCTTGGTTTAGACAGACTAACCAACCATCAAACGTAAGCCAACTAGCACCTCTTGACCCCGAAACAACCGTCTGGATATAGGCCCTCTTCCGCTGGGGTGGGAATGCTGCTGTTCACCGTCAATTCTGGCACTGGTGGCTGCCAATTGGTGGTTGTATGTCCAAAGTCTGCGGTGGTTGTTGGTGCTGGCGCTGGTTCGGTCCATGGTCCCTGACGTTACCAAAGACTCCTCCCTCGCCGTGACGTGCCAGCGTCGCACCGGGTCCCGCTGGGCCACTGCGAGGAGAGTCAGTCTGTCGGAAATTCAAAGGCAGGCCCTGACCAATGTCCTAATCTCCAATCCCCGAAGCCAAACCCGTGTGCCAGGAGCCCTATAGTTCTACGTACCTTGCCTTAAAGCGGTGCCGTCCGCCCCTCGCGTCGTCCGTCGTCCTTGGTAACGGTGGAAGCCTATCACAGAGAACTAGATGGATGGGCCTCATTTGCCGGCCATGCCCTGTGCAGTCTGGGAAGTAAAATAGGTCAGTGGAAGTATTCGTGCTTCATACTTCATACGCTGTACTCCACGAGGTGCTTTGTTAAAGTTACGTTTTGGAGTTGGAGATCAGTGCGAAGAAACGCATTCCCACCCTTACGTAGATAGTGTTAGAGAACAAGCCCTCCCGCTCCTCCGCCTTGCCTTCCGGTGATTCAATTTGTATCCAAAACGGAAGTTACGACCACCCGCAGAGTTTAAAGGGTTCAATCTCTAGTTCGCTTTGTCATGCCTTCGGTACACACCAGAACTGCCGCCTACGAGCCTGAAAAAACAATCCCCTCATCAATCCCAACACCACCAAGGCTCGTCCATGACCTTGACTCCCATCTCTTGCAGCCAGACAGGTTGGTTAGCTTACGGCGCAAGCCAGCCCTGCGGCGACAGTACCAGTCTCTAATGCTATCCGTTAAAAGACCCTTGCAACACCGACAAGTCCAGTTAAAACGTGTTGCGGGTGGGCTCATCGGCTGCGCGCCTCGGCTGCGCCCTTCAATCTTCCATTGCCACAAGGCCGCTTTGTACCTTGTCTCCTGACCAGGATCCTCTCAGAAGACGTCTCCACAAGCAGCTGCCAAGGACCCTAAAGACAACTAAGGACAAAGGAGAATCGCCTTGCTGGTCTGTGGGGCTCATCACTAGCAGCAGTCTACGGCAGAGAAGGAATCTAGAATGCGCGTCTGTTTCGATGCGATGGTCATGCAGGACTGGCGCCGCATCAGGCCCTTGTTGCTTTTTCTCAACTGATCTATCCGATTGATCAGAGCGTTCTACCATTCGCGTCCCCGTAGGTGTAAGCAGTTCATAGCTTCAGCTCAGAGTAAGGTAGGTGAGGTTTATTCATCCGTTATCCTCATATTTGCGAATTTGCTATCTGTCTCACTCAGTCGGATGGCGTCGATCAATCTCTCTGCCAAACGACTTGGCTTGACGCTCAACGCCACAACGCCGTTGCCCCACCCACCTCACCTCAAACACGAACATTATTCCCTGTAACTAACTCCACAGACCGCTTTCCATCAATCTTCATCGGCAGGAACCCGAAGCTTTTTTGCCAAACAAGATAGCTCACCCATAGCCTTCAACAGTGAAGGACTTCCATGCGCACACCCCATGGAATATACCGTGCCGCGTTTGATCAACGACCGGGTTCCGAGGCTCGCGCAAGACAAGAGCGAGCCCACCCCGAGAATATCGATCTTAACCTTCCAGATGATCTATTCCTACTTCCGGCCTTAGAAAATGACAACTCGAACGGTTGCTGGTTCCACCATGAGAACAGTCTCCGAGCTACCGCAACTAAGCACAAACCAACATCAGACAGTGTCTGACTATCTACACCTCAATCGCAGTCCCGAAGACTGCCATACACCCAGAGTCACGTAGCGCAGTGCTCCTGAGTCAAGCATGGCTGATCAATTGGCCGTCCACCGTCCCACCCACGACCGTATCGATTTGTGCCGGCAGCGAAACGCTGGCCAGTGGAACGAGGGTAAATGTGCGCAGAGGATATTTGGAGAAGAAAAAAAACCCCATTCTCCAGAAATTGTTTGAAGACTTGACTATCCAGCAGCGACCTCACCGTTTGGGATTTATGCAAGTTAACTAATAATTTTGTTCCGTCATCGCTTCCGATGTTTGATATCCACAAGCAATATACGGAAGCGGTACAGGCAAAAGTGGTTGAGCAACATGGACAATGTACAACTGTGGCTTTCACTCTCCGTCCCGCCAGCCAACAGGCGCAACACTCCCTACTCGAAAACACTCAGGACAGTGATTGCCCTCTCCCTGCTGGACTTTTGAGATGAGTCGAGACGGACACTACTTCTTTGCACATGGTGGCACACAACATATAGTCCTATGTGTGTCTTACAAAGGATTGCGAAAGGTTTGAGATGGCACCAGCACCTCACAGGATCCCCTGTTGAGGTCGGACCTCCAGCTTACTGCCCTGGGAATACTCCATGCAAACAAATCATCGATTTACAAAAACCCGGGTCATTGCCGCAAACACGCCATGCGACTTGCGGTATCCGATGTTCGCCTTCCGGTGACTCCGCAGCAGATAGCTGATTATGCCTATTAGCTACGGCTCCCCCCTTACATGCTGCGCTTCTTTGTCAGATGCCGATCGTCCACTGCGGAGATCAACGGGAGGGTTTGTTCCAACTTCTGGAAGTCTCACGCTCAGGCCCTTTCGGAGCCTCGGGGCTACGGGTGATCTCCATCTGACGCTGCATCATTTATTAGCTCCTCCAACTCCACAGAAGTCCATCCAGCGCGAACCTGCGGCAGCGAATCGAGCCAACGAGAGGCCGGTTTCTGCAAGGGACCATTGACCAACTTCCGGGCATGTGCCGATCAGGTCTAGCGCCCAGGCTGTTCTCATCATCTCGGTTCCAAATTCCACTGGCTAGCTCATTCACCATCTACTGACGCGGACAGAGCCACGAGGTCGCAAATAGTCCATGGAAAATGGGGAAATTGCGGAACAGACGAGCCAAAAACCGATCTTTTGCGCTCGAAAAATGCGTTGTCCTACGTCAGAGTTCTCTATCGACCATGGGCTGGACACCCTGAAGATCGTTTCTCTTATCGATGAGAACCTGAGAACGGTATTCCCGGTGGCCAGCTCCCTTCAGTATGTACTAGTGGGTTGCAGACTTGTCCTTCCTTACAACGTATAGAGCTCAAATCGTACACAGCTGAGCCACTTACACTTCTACTGTGGGACGACTCGCCGTACAATACCGCCGCGTCCGATATGTCCCAACAGAGGCGTGCTCATGTTGCAACAGGCAACTATAGAGTCTTGACACTCGGTTCCTACTACGTAATTAGTCAAGACTGTTTCCCTAGACACGTTTATACAAGTTAGAACACCTCCCAATCATACTTAGTTACATATGATCATGGCCTAGCAACTTGCCAACGACCGAGACGATCGAATTCCGGATAAACCAGAACCTACCTGGCTATTGAACGGTTATAACCATTGTGACACGGATCTCGAATACTAGGGACCGGGTCTAGACGAGTCACTTCATCGTTGACTAAAGAAGCACGCAGGTTGTTCTCCTACAGGATTTCACACGGATATAGCTTGTTCGAGATGCTCAGCCAAAAGCGGCACACTCAGATCCGTCAATCCAATGGACTAGTGAGAAGAGGCGGCCGTTATTAGTGCACGACCGAACTGGGGCTTCCTTGGGCGTCAGACCTCGAGCTGACTCTCATTTCGCGCCGAAATAAAGCAATTTTACTTCTACTGAAACTACCATCTTCGGTGCACCCTCCGTTCGTCTGGCCGATGGCAATGTGTGGGGACGTGGATCTCGTCTCCAGGCGTGTCCGTGAGACAGGGTGGCCACATGGCAAATCTCTTCCTTTGCCCCCTGCACATTGAACGGCGCGCCATCAAGGCTCACGTTGATGATGAGGGTCACAGATTCTAAATGCGCACTCTTACACGACCTAATAAGGAGAGGGCTGGTGCCACCGTAGGCCTTGGTAGCCTCACCGCCATCTAAACTCTTCCGGTGTCATCGAAGTGAGATTCAGCCATGTGTTGTGTTGTCCGAGCCATTGGCACGAGGTCAAAAGGAGGCCCCGCAAAGCTCAAACTCGCCTGGAACGATTTCGATGCTATGACCATCTTGCTAAGGCCGGTATTCATGCCAGTGGGGATGCCGCATGGATGTGTGCTCCTCAAAAGAAGGCAGCACGCCTCGCTTCCCGCCCTGGTTATGGTTCTTTGCTCTCGCCGTGGAGTATAGTAAGGGTGTCATCTGTTTCGAAAAATGCTGGGGCCGGAATGGTGAAAAGTTTCATCTGTCTTCTAACTATTGCATCATGGGTTGCCTTGTTGTGGACAAAGGCATTGTGTTTGGGAAGCACATGGACCGCCCGCTGTGAGCAAACTGGACTCAAATATCCAGGGGCATGAGAGGCGAAACTTGTCTGGTCTCGTCTATTTCTGACGAGACAATGTGGCCTCTTCAGGCTCAGCATCGAAGTCTTCGGCACTTGTTCTCGGCGGGAAAGTTTGCATTGTCTTTCTTGGCATCAAATTGTTTTGACGGCCTCGGCTGTGGATCCGAATAATTGGGCGAATCAGTGACAAATGCAAACATGATGCTTTGGTCTAAAATGGCTACAAGGTTTAACGGTCATGATGATCTTCCGACAGTTACCAGTGTCACTCGGCCGGAAGGATCTCAAGGACGAACCCTATGGATGACTTGGGTTTAAGCTGGCAGTAGCCCGATCCGCCATCACCACAATGCTCGGTCCGGCTTGTTTGGCAACAATTGCTGTCCGTGAGGTGTCACTCACAGCAGAAGTGGCGGAGAGGACGCAACAGGGCTGAAGATTGAAAAACCAACAGTAATGCCGGCAAACAAGCCAGGCGGCCTCGACAACTGTGATCTCCAGGGACCCGAAAGCCCGGTACATCGAGATTAGATCTTGGAGATTCCCATTGACTTGATACGCCATCGGAGGAGCCGATGCATTCGGACTTGTGTTGGCGGCAACAAAAGCAATGTTTTTACTTATTTAGGACATTCAATGGCCGCCAAAGGCGCCGCACAGTGCAAAAACGAGGTATGGGTTACGCGTCTTGTCCAGTCCAGCTGCACTCTGTAGCCGACGCACCTGGCAAGATTGCAATGCGGCAGTTGTGTATCTCGGGTATGGCTGGGCGCACGAGGAACTTAAAAACCAGACGGGATGCACCGGAGGTGCGTCTAGAGGTTGAGAGACTTAAGGTATATTATTGAGCCGTAACCGCATACTTGTTGTAGTAGCAAAAGTTGAGGGTGTGTGTCAGCCCTCTCAATGCAGCTAGAGGTCATGATGGCTTTCTCGACTGCCGCTTTTTGAGTTCGGGATCGCTCAAAGCTTGCTACGGGAGGGATACTCCGACAACATGGATTTGGATTGCGGGTGGCTTCGAGAGGGAGATTGCGGGGCGTCAGCCAAGGTGTTTGATGCTGTGGTTGGCTTGAAGCCACCGACTCGATCTGATGTTGATTGTGAAGGCAACGAGATCTTAGTTTACATTGTCGATGGTTGGTTGGTGGATAGCTGATCGGCTGGGAAGCCAGAGATACCTACGTAAACATTATTGACGATCGAGTGGCTCCAATGTGGTTAACAAAGCTCGAAGGTTGCAGACTACATGTCGAAACAAGGCCACGGGGAATGTCTATTCTTGGTCTGACGTACATAGCTCTCGCTTCAAAGCTTGAGACGTAACCAGGCGACGGGACGGCCAATCGAGACTTCCTTGGCATACGACCTCCCTCGGGCTCTCGTCCTTGCAGATGAGCTCCCGTCCAATCCCCTCCACTGTCACCGGGATCGTCTTCAGCGCAGTTAGCGGGGAGGAGACGCCAAGAACCCACTGAACCTAGGCGGGAATTGGGGGAAACACCCGCTGGCGCAGCGCCACAACCACCAGAAATCCATTCCATCCCAACCCAAACCCCACCGCTGCCGGCAATCGTGCCGCTCGGTAAAACCATCACCAACAAAGCAGCCAAGACTTTCAGCCCAGACCGCCCGCAGCTGCGACTCGTGCGCGGCGCCTCCTCTGCTCTTTGACCGGAAGTGTAACTCTACTACTTTCGAACCGACGCCTCAAGCGAACAATTCACAGCCGCTTCTTGTCGCAATGGCCATTCCTATGAACCGCCTCGGCGGACGAGGTGCGTGGTGTTCCCCCGAACCCCCGAAGCCAGGCTGCCCGTGTTTGCGCCGCGAGCCATTGTGCTCCCTAGACGCCGAAGCCAACTAACCGTATCTGTCGTTTGTAGCTCTGAACGGCGGCGACGACGATGATACTGAGCGCGAGTACGATCGCCTGCGCGACATGGCTCGCGCAGAGGCCGAAAAGCGCAACCAGTGCTTTCAGCGCGTACGTGGTTTCCTCCTCCACGCAACCCCCCCGGATGACGATGGCGGCTCCTTGCCATGTCCCTCTGGCGAATAATGTGCCGTGTCTGGCTTCCCAGAAGATCATGCGCTGACTGACCTCCGTGTACTTCAGTCTCGACAGGCGTACGATGACGGCGACGGCGCGCGTGCCAAGGAGCTCTCCAACGAGGGCAAGGCGCACGATGCCAAGATGGACGACTACAACCAGCAGGCGTCCGACTACATCTTCCGCGCCAACAATGCCCCCGGCCGCGTGCAGGGCGACACCATCGACCTGCACGGCCAGTTCGTCGAGGAGGCGGAGCGCATCCTGGAGCAGCGCATCCGTGCCGACCAAGCTGCTGGCCAGACACATCTACACGCCATCGTCGGCAAGGGCCACCACTCGGCGGGCCACGTCCAGAAGATCAAGCCCAAGGTGGAGGAGCTGTGCCGCGAGTTGGGCCTGCAGTATAGCACCGAGGAGAACGCTGGTCGCATCTACATCAACCTCCAGGGCGGTGAGGCTATCCCGCCTCAGAATGGAGGTTACTCAGGATACCATGGCGGACAGCAGCAGCATCACGACGGACAGCAACAACATGGTGGGCAGCATCATGGAGGGCAACAGCACGGAGGACAGCAGCATGGAGGACAGCAGCAGAATGACGAGGTGGCGGAGTTCGTAGGAAAACAGCTACCCTGGATCCTTAAGAAGCTGGAGAAGCACTGCTGTGTGGTTATGTGAGTGGATGGACACGAATCTACGGTATATGCATTTTGGCTTGGGCGCACAAGTACTCTGGACTGAGAAGTAGTCGGGGCTATACAAACGAGCATTGGATAGATTGTTGAATACTTTCTTGGTGGTCTAGGAAATCATGGATTTTGCCAGCGGTTTGAGGGAAACTAGGCATGGACAGGGGAGGCCCGCGGGGATGGGACCTCCAGGATTGATGCATTGAAGATACAAGTCTTGTTTATATCAAGGTAAATAGATCAGAAAGACAACTCTATTGGATATAAACACATAAGACGCCTTATTACATGATAACTTGTATACAATATATAAACTTGGTCTGAATCCTTGGCACACTTCACTGATCCTCGCTCATAGATCAATCTCGCTGTTGATGTGCCAGAGGCACCCATGTTCCCTTATCGCCCGTCACTTGTTGCTACATTTATGCATGCTAAGATGACTGCTCGGTCCCCGCGTCCTTGGGCTTGGGGGTTACCTTTTCAAGGGTGAATCCAACGGCTTCGCAGATGATAACAACCATCATTTCCATGATGACTCCCCCGGCGAGGTAGAACCAGACTCCTTGGGACTTATTGCCGAGGATGAGAACACAGGTGTAGATGAGGCGGACGATGACAAAGGGAAGTGAGGCGATGACGGCGATGAGAATTCGGTGCTCGCCCTCCGCAATGAAGCCCTGGTTGCGAACGACCAGAACGGTCTCGAAGATGAGGAAGGCAAGGACGCCGACCATGAGACCTGCACCGATGCGGCTTTCCACAGGGTAGCTGATTTTTGGGGTCCCATTGACGACAGTGTAATCGGCGTTGGTACCGCCAACAATGAGCAGAATCATGGCGACGAGCATGAGAAGCGAAACTGCGCGCTGGTAGAGCGGTTGAATGAGCTGGCGGCCCTGGCGGTTGATAGATTCGAACAGTCTGTCGAGAAGCCCAAGGAGCATCAAGATCAAGGGACCGAAGCCAACGCCATTGAGGGTCATCCAGCCAATGTAGAGGCTCATGTTATTTGGGTCGTTGATGGTTGCTAGGAGCATGGCGGAGCCGATCAGGCGGGCGAGGGCGAGGATGACGAGGAAGCGCCAGCCGGCACTGCGCTTGAGGCCATGCTTGAAGCAGAGGAAGACGCCGCCGAAGAGGAAGAAGGCGTATACGACGATTTCGGCGATGGCGATGCGCTCGTAGGTGTTTAGTTGAGTCATTGTGGAGGTTGTAGTAGTGAGAGAACGTGTAAGTGGGTTGGTTGGTGTGAGTGGCTTGAAGCTGGTGTTCTCTGCAGATTTCAGCTGGAGATACAGAGAAGAAGTTGAGTGAGAGAAAGATAGATGAATAGGAGAGTCAGGCTGGTATAAGTGTGTTGTCTGTTGCTTGATGCTGGGTATCTTGTGCTGGATGAAGGTATTATGTTGTCAAGACTGGAGGACCGCGATGACCTTTATACCTGTTTCTTACGTCTTGAGACATGACAGCAAAGGTCGGAAACCGGCACGCTCGTCGACGTGGACGAGGTGCAAAGCCTCACAAGCCCACGAGCATCGCAACCCAATGAGCGAAAGAGGATCCCCACGATCTGCAAGATTGCGCATCCCAGGGGACGCCTCGAGACAGCGAATGCCCTACACACAACAGCCCCCCCGCCGAAGGATTCAATGCCGGCGCTTGGGCTTCGAATGGCATTCCCGGATCGGGCTTGGCGCGGACCTCGAATGGATTTCGCTTTTTGCAGGGCCGAGGGTGGGACCGGTCGACCTCCGGGGCTCGGGTGCTCCACTGTCGGAGTTGTAGGGGCCTTTTTCCCTTCCCAAACCTCCGTGTTCCGTGCCTTGTCTCCGCCGAGGGAGAGGCCTCTTGGCTTCTTCTGACCGCATGCACCCCGGTTGCCACGTTCGTCGCAGGGAGGCAGTGTTCCGGCTCCGCGGCACCACCTGAGATTAACGTTCTTTCGCACCCCGGGCCTTCAGCCCTGTGGACATGGTGGACTCGAATAAGGATTAAAGGATGACGGCTCCCCACACATGCCGTCGTTCTCGTTCTCGTTCACCAGTCGCATCCCTGTTCCGTTCGGTGCCGAACAACCGGCCGGGTGTCATGTCATGCAGCCTGGCAAGGACGTCGGATATTCGTATGCGAGCGAATGCTAGCATTTCCGCTCTTGGCCATCCATTCGAGCATCGTATCCATAGTTGCTTATTGTACGTAGTACGCTTCTTATTTCTCTTCTTCGACAGGCTTTTTCCCCTGCTCGGTGGGCTGAAGCCAACCCCACCGCGCAATGGGTCCATCGCGGTGACGTCGGCCTCGCAATTTTCCAGCGTCTGAAACCCCGCCAAACTTTCATGGGTTTCACGGCACTTTCACGGCAAATGCTTTTGTTTCGTACCACTCTGATCAACGGTCAAGTCCTCCCTCCATCTTCTGTCTCTAAGCTGAGACTATGCCGGTACGTGTTCCCATTCACTCTGGCTTACTCGCGGAGTTTGCTCCTGACCTTGCTTGGCATAGCTTATTATCATCTCCGGGTTGCCTACCTCTGGCAAGTCAACCCGCGCCAAACAACTACACGAATACCTCTCCAAGCGCGTTGCTGACACTAAATACCGCCTGCACCTCATCTCGGATGAGTCTCTCTCTATCTCCCGTGTCGTCTACGACCTCTCCCCCGACAAGGTCCCTGCCCACACCCGGTCGGCCAACGCCTCGGAGAAAGATGCCCGCGCCGCCATTTACGGCGCCGTCAAACGCGTGCTTTCCGATAAGGATATCGTCATCCTTGACGGGCTCAACTATATAAAAGGTTGGCGCTACCAGCTGCACTGCGAGTCCAAGGCCGTCCGTACACCTAGCTGCATCTTGCAGATTGGGTGCGCGGTAGACACAGCCAAGAAAGTCAACGAGGAGAGGTTGCGGCAGAAAGATGCTGGAGGAGAGGGGGTCATTCTAGATGAAGATACTCCTGAGGGTTACGACACCGCGGAGGCATACGAGCAGGGCAACTGGGACAACCTCGTCTTCCGATACGAAGAACCTAACCCCATGACGCGCTGGGACAGCCCGCTCTTCACTCTGATCTGGGAAGATGACGAGCAACAAACCACCAAGGTCTTTTCTGACCTCTGGGATGCCATCGCAGGCGAAGGTCGCAAAGTCATCAAGCCCAACCAGTCCACCATCCAGCGGGGCCGCGATGCCGGCGGCGACTACCTTTACAACCTCGACCGCGAGACGTCGGACATTGTCAAGCGTATCGTGGAGGCGCAGCGAGACGATAACGACGATATTCGGGTTCCGCGCAGCTCGGGCGGCTCTACACAGAGAGACGACGGCCTGGCGGTCGAGTTGCCAGCGGGCAAGAAGGTTGGGTTGCCACAGTTGCAACGACTGCGGCGGGCGTATATGGGGCTTAACCGTGGAGGTATTGGGCTGGAGACGGTGGGCAACATGTCGGCACAGCGGATACGGGAGACGTTTGTGCGGTACCTGAATGATGCATTCGAGAAGGACGAGTAGAGGCTGAGTCAGGCTCTATGGCCTCCGGTACGGATACTGCATGCCTCGATCAGCCTCGCTTGCGTGGCCCAGAGAGATTCATGGAGTGGCCGAGAAGGGAGCGGCCTGGCTTGCTGGCTGAAGTTGCGCCCGCTACTCTCAGTAGACGGATAATCAGTTGAGAGAAGACGGAGTATGACTACGTCAGTAGCCGTTCCGTATGGTCGTATCCGTACGACAGTCTCTGCGACAGGAGGTCCACCGGCAGACCCTCACTCACGGCTTCCGGTTGTCTGGGGGCGGCCAAGACTGGCTCTAGGGATTCCCGGCGACACCGGCGACAAAGCACCCGTAACAGAAATCCACCTTGGCTACGAAGCTTGCGTCTATCTAGTGCGCCCTCAGCACCTTGTTCTCGCACATGCCGACACCTTGGGGGCCATGCCAAAACCCACTATCGAGGACGCCAGACAAGCTAAGTCACAGCTTTCACCCAAACAGGAGCAGCCAGAACCAGCTTCGCGGCGTCTGATTCGACGAGAGGACGAGGCTCTGATGTGCACTCCTCGCGGACGGGTTGGGGGCCATTTGGGGGCTCCCTAGGACGCGGAGGTTGGTTTGGGTCAGCCATGCACGGACCCCACGAGGATTGAGTGTGCCTTGCTCCCCATCTGCGTGCTGCTGGTTGCCATCGTCTTGCACGAGAACCCGATTGTGACGTCGGAAGGGGTGCAACGAGAGGGAGGGAGCCCGCCATTGAGGAAGTTGACAGGGCGCTAATGAGAACTGAACTGGAAATATAAACGCGGGCCGTACCAAAGTTTGAGAAAGAGGCTGTGATAGAACAACCATGCACAAGCAAACAAACCACAACTCTGCCTCATTGATCTAAGCACTCTCACTCTGTTTGCATCTCACAGCAAGACCACCTTGAGGCTCTCGGATGTCTCTAGACTCCCGAGCCCGCTCCCGTACCCGTACCGACCTTCTTATTGTCCGCTTAAGTGCCCCGTCATCACAATGAATGGCATGATGAACGGCGTCAAGCGTAGCTGTACGCCTACCTTTAGACAAACGACGGAGCCTAGCGGGTCGAGCCCCGCGCCTACAGACAGGTACGTATGCTACCGGTATTGAAACATGCATATTAATTGCATATATTTGCCATCTCTTCTTCCGTACTTGGTATTCCCCGAGAAGGATATCTAAGTTACAGGCAGATTTGGAAACTAACGAGGCAAACTACAGGAGATCATCCTGGTGCTCCTCGACAAGCCCGGGCACATCCAACGCCAGTGTCAACGCCACCAACCTCAACACCAAACGCAGCTCGTGGCCCCTAAACAACTACATCCCGGAGCTCGACTCTCCACGGTCTTCCCCGTCGCCCTCACCGCTCGACGCCTGGCTCGCCACGACGGACCGGCTGGAGCGGATCCGGGTGGGCGGGTCCCCGGTCGACACCCGTGTGCTCGGGCTCGGCGCTCTGGACACCCTGATTGCACGGCTGCCGGGCGTGCGCAGGGACGGGGCGGCGGCGCAAGTCGCACTGGTGTTTGACGACGCGAGGGGGACGTTTCCAGGCTGGCGGCCCAAGGTGGCGTCGTGGCCCTGCACCGAGGGCAGCACTGTCTGGGAGCAGGCGCTGGGTGCGCTGTGATGGGCTGATGCATGGCTGGATAATGAATGTCTGTCTGCGTCAGCGGAAACGAAGTTAATGATGGCATTTGGGTGGCCCCGAGACACTGTTGCTTTGGGCCTTTTTCTTTTGGCTGGGATCGAGACGAGACGAGGCGAAGGCTGGTTGCGGGACGGTGGAAATACGCGAGCAACTACGAGAACTAACTAGAAACGGCATTGGTGGCGGCGTTCACTTTTGAGGTTTTGCATTCTAGGACGAAGAACTGGATTCGTAGGTACGATAGAATAACACGGAAGTCATCCTGCTCATGTCATTTGTGGTGCGTGCAAGTTCTCTCCGGCATCAGGTGATGCGTGGATCTAATCTCATCTAATCTGGCATCCGTGTCTCAAAGAAAGGAAAAGTAGTTCATATTTGAGATTGACCAGAATGGGGCGGGTGCCGGAAGTTTAGCGAGTGCATGCAAGCAAGCAAGCAAGCAAGCATGCGAAGCTCGGTGCAGTTGGAGGCAGCTGCGAACGTTGCGCGGCCACAGCTGCCTGGCAGCCCGCTGTGACTGACAACGCCAGGGTGGAGGGGAGCTTCATTAGGCTGGCTGGGCGTAGCAGGTTCTCCGGGTACCTTGGTAACTTCGTAGGCGTTCAATGTTGCAATTGGGGCATTAATTGTGCTGGGGCCCAGTGACCAATGCTGGGGCGAGAGGTGGAAGCCGGCAGAAGCTTCCACTTCGTGCTGTTCGCCCTCGACTCGTAACTGTCATGGTGCCTGTCCTGGCCATCTGCCCTGGAAACTTTGCCTGCTGCGCTGCATCATGGGAGGTACGTAGGTGCTCTAATGCCTGGCGCTGCTGGTCCCACCCACTAAGGCCCCCGGCCATCGCTGAGCTAAGCAGCCTTTTTGGCCCTGCAGCATCGTTGTTCCGCCCCGCGCCAGGGCTTCCGGGGCTTCCATTGGCCCCCAACACTCCCAGAGGTGGCGGTCGCCCAGTGAATGACGGTCGGTGCAGTGAGGTGGTGCATGCGGTTCCGGTCCCGAAGGTGGCCTTCTGGACAGCTCAACCTCGACCTGGTGCCTCAACTCCGACATCTCTCTTTTTCTTCCATCCAACTCCCCTCCCCATCTCTCCCGACTCAAAAGAACTTTTCTCCTCCCCCATCCTCTCTCGCCGCGCTCTTGTTTTTCCCCTCTTCCTTCCGCCGTCCCACATAGAAGGCCATCGTCACAGTCGGCTTTCTCTCCTCCAGCCCTTGCCGCTTTCCCCTCCTCCGAAATAACCCCAGCATCGGCTTCTGTGAAGCACCACAGACGACACCATGGCTCCCGAGAAGCCTGACGAGCACCACCATAAGAAGGTCAACCTCAAGTATGTGCGCCCTGCTACCTCCTCGCGTCTTGCGCGAGGAAGTTGTGCGATGCATGATTGCTAACTCTAGTGAACAGTGACGCTTCTGGCTCTGAGGTTAAGCGCGTTAGTACCGACCGCCCTGGCTGGCACCTCGCTGCCCCCCGTACGACCACGCCGAGCTTGAGCTAACTATTTTCCAGGAGGATGACACTGCGACGGCGATTCTCAAGAAGAAGAAGAAACCCAATCAGTTGATGTAGGTACACTCCAATGCTCACATTCTCGACGGAGATGCTGACCAATATCAGGGTCACCGATTCCGTGAACGATGACAACAGCATTATCGCCTTGTCCGAGGCTACGATGGACGCCCTCCAGCTCTTCCGCGGTGACACCGTCCTCGTCCGAGGCAAGAAGAGAAAGGACACCGTCCTCATCGTCCTCGCCGACGATGAACTCGATGACGGCAGCGCTCGCATCAACCGAGTCGTCCGCCACAACCTGCGAGTCAAGCACGGTGACATGATCACCATTCACGCTTGCCCCGATATCAAATATGTCAGCTTCACCACCACTCCGAGACTGTTTGACTTTCTTTCTAACCCTCTCACAGGCCAAGCGAATTGCAGTCCTCCCCATCGCTGATACCGTCGAGGGTATCACTGGTTCTCTCTTTGACGTTTTCCTGGCTCCCTACTTCCGGGAAGCCTACCGACCAGTCCGCCAAGGCGATCTCTTCATCGTGCGTGGTGGTATGCGACAAGTCGAGTTCAAGGTCGTCGAGGTCGACCCCCCAGAGTATGGTATCGTCGCACAAGATACCGTCATCCACTGCGAGGGTGAGCCCATCCAGCGAGACGAGGAGGAGAACAACCTCAACGAAGTCGGTTACGACGACATTGGTGGCTGCCGGAAGCAGATGGCCCAGATCCGAGAGATGGTCGAGCTGCCTCTCCGCCACCCTCAGCTTTTCAAGTCCATTGGTATCAAGCCTCCCCGTGGTGTCTTGCTCTACGGCCCCCCTGGTACTGGTAAGACTCTGATGGCTCGAGCCGTCGCCAATGAGACTGGCGCCTTCTTTTTCCTCATCAACGGTCCCGAGATCATGTCCAAGATGGCTGGCGAATCCGAGTCAAACCTGCGCAAGGCCTTCGAGGAGGCCGAGAAGAACTCGCCCGCCATCATCTTCATCGACGAGATCGATTCGATCGCTCCCAAGCGTGACAAGACCAACGGTGAGGTCGAGCGCCGAGTCGTTTCTCAGCTCCTCACTCTCATGGACGGCATGAAGGCCCGCTCCAACGTGGTTGTCATGGCCGCCACCAACCGACCCAACTCTATCGACCCTGCCCTGCGACGTTTCGGCCGCTTCGATCGTGAGGTCGACATTGGTATCCCCGACCCCACTGGCCGATTGGAGATTCTCCAGATCCACACCAAGAACATGAAGCTTGGCGACGATGTCGATCTGGAGCAGATTGCCTCCGAGACCCACGGTTACGTCGGTTCTGATGTTGCTGCTCTCTGCTCCGAGGCCGCCATGCAGCAGATTCGTGAGAAGATGGATCTGATTGATCTCGACGAGGACACCATCGATGCTGAGGTCCTCGATTCCCTTGGTGTGACTATGGAGAACTTCCGATTCGCCCTTGGCGTCTCCAACCCCTCTGCCCTGCGTGAGGTTGCCGTCGTCGAGGTTCCCAACGTTCGCTGGGAGGACATTGGTGGTCTCGAGACCGTCAAGCAAGATCTCAAGGAGAGCGTCCAGTACCCCGTCGATCACCCCGAGATGTTCCTCAAGTTCGGTCTCTCGCCCTCGCGTGGTGTCCTGTTCTATGGTCCCCCCGGTACTGGTAAAACCCTTTTGGCTAAGGCTGTTGCCAACGAGTGTGCCGCCAACTTCATATCCGTCAAAGGACCCGAGCTTCTCAGCATGTGGTTTGGTGAGTCGGAAAGCAACATTCGAGACATCTTCGACAAGGCTCGTGCTGCCGCTCCTTGTGTCGTCTTCCTGGACGAGCTGGACTCCATCGCCAAGGCTCGTGGCGGCTCCATGGGTGATGCCGGTGGTGCCTCCGATCGTGTTGTCAACCAGCTCCTGACTGGTAAGTGTTGAGCCCAATTCCCAGCAATTTTCCCAGTTAGCTAACACATTTTGCAGAAATGGATGGCATGACCTCCAAGAAGAACGTGTTCGTCATCGGTGCCACCAACCGACCTGAGCAGCTTGACCCTGCTCTGTGCCGACCTGGTCGTCTTGACTCGCTCATCTACGTGCCTCTGCCCGATGAGCCTGGTCGTCTCGGTATCCTCAAGGCTCAGCTCCGAAAGACTCCTCTTGCCGATGATATCGACATTGGCTACATCGCTTCCAAGACCCACGGCTTCTCCGGTGCCGATCTTGGTTTCATCACTCAGCGTGCTGTCAAGATTGCCATCAAGGAGTCCATCACCCTCGACATCGAGCGCACGAAGGCTCGCGAGGCTGCTGGTGACGAGATGGAGACCGATGAGGATGCTGAGGATCCCGTCCCCGAGCTGACCAAGGCTCACTTCGAGGAGGCCATGCAGAGTGCTCGCCGATCCGTCACTGACGTCGAGGTCCGCCGCTACGAGGCCTTCTCTCAGCAGATGAAGAACGCCGGCCCTGGCGCCTTCTTCAAGTTCCCCGAGGCTGGGGCTGAGGCTAGCAACGCTGCCGACGGTGGTAACGCTTTCGGTGACGCTGGCAATGATGATGATCTCTACGACTAAGGCGGGAATGGCTAATCGGACACGACTCGGAGGGTCCCCTGTATTCTAATATTTTCGCGATCGTACATCTCTACATTGGCTTGCACATAGTCAATATGTCAAATCTCATCCATTCGCACTTCTCGCGGCTGGAATCTGGACTGGGAGTTGGTAGAATGGTAGACGCGGAGGGAATTGCGACTTTAGCCCTGCACGCGCTTGCGCGTGGCTGTCTGATACGAAGGACCAGGCAAAACTAGTTTGCGAACTCTGATTCTGATGCTCTCTCGGACGCGATGGGGTTTTATGCTTTGATAGATGATGAAATTGATTCCCTCTTGTGAATTTATCTTGAAAGGTGACGGCTGCTTGCGGCGATGCGTTATCAATACTTGTGACCTACTGATTTCTAGGTTGAGGCTGAGTTGCCACAGCCCTGGTGAGAAACATGCACCTAGCAGATAGGGGCCGAAGGCGTAGAGATTAACATAAGTCTATATTTGTTTCGTGCATGGGTTCATATCCATTTTGGTATCGTCTTCCTCCACAGCGAACTGCTTACGGAGGGAGCCTTTCTCGTTTCGTGGTTGCTCCTTGGCTATACAAGGTGCCGACTCCCCCTCGGATGCCAGCCTAGCAGGCTTAGTTTCTCGTGGTCTGAGGGCTTATAGCACTCTGGACAAGTTTCCTCCGCACAAGCTCGCTGCATCGGCTTGCTTCTGTTCTGGTCATGGGCGTGCCCAATCGCATTGTTGTTCCTCACCACACCATCTTCGTTGTCTTCTCATCCTCTGGCCCCTTCGATTAAGCGCTGCTCTTATCCTCGATCTCACAGACGGCCTCGAGGCTCTCACGCGTCACCCGCAGAGCCTCCTCGATGACGGACTCGGGCACGGCGAGGCCATGCTTGCTATCTGAGCCCTTGGTGTCCTTGTCGGCGCCGTTGACCTTGATGTCACCGTTAGTGGCGGGCTTGCTGCCGTTGGAGCTTGAGGATGTCGGGTTGAGGGCGGAGTCGTGGCGGACGTCCTCGAGGACGCGGTGCAGAAGGGCCGGGAAGGTGGTGATCTCGCCGGAGCGCAGCAAGGCGAGGGCGTGGGTTTGGATGGCGGTTGGCCAGTTGGTGGAGTGGGAGTGGAGAGAGTGAAGAAGGGCTTCTTGAATCCTGGATTAGAGGAGATGTTAATACAAAAGAGAGATGAATGAAGATGGGCGGAGGTCGACGAGACTGAGAGGGCAGGCAAGGGAGAGAGACGCACTTAGCGACGTGCCCGTCACGCAATAGGACAGTGTTGATCTGGGAGCGCAGGTCCGGGTCGAGGGTGGCGGGAGTGTAGTTGGCCGCGCTTGAGGGGACTTTCAGCGGGGTTGTCGGTGGGTTGGACATTGTGATGGCAGTGACGGGGTCGGTGGAAGGGAGCGCTGCCGGTGATGGTGTTGCGCCGTGGGGGGGGGGGGGGGTGTGGAAGAGACACGGACCAGGAGCGAGCGTCGCCAACGACGGACGACGGGTGGAGGCTATTCGCAGGGTTGTGAAGGTCTCTGCTCAATGACAGAAGCCTTGGCGCTCGCTTCTCCTGGGGACGATGTCGTCGGCTTGTTTGTTGTCCGGGGGGTCAAGGTTGTGGAGAGAGGGAGGGTTGCGTCGAGAGTGTCGCTGCGCTGGACTGGACGAGGGTCTTAGCTCCGTCCAGTGACGTCGGCAGCCGGGGACGAAGCTCGAAAGAGAGGGAATCGGTTTGGCGCACGCTGACTTGGGCTCGACAAGAGAATGAATTCGACCTCGACGATGAGGAGAAACGCACGGGAAGCGGGAGATTTGTGCTCGGGGAGGGTTTTTTTTGTTTGGTCCGGGGTTTTGGAGAGGGATGGATGGATGGATGATTTTTGGGCGGGCGAGGCTGAGGCGCGTGGCGAGGGAGGGAAGGTTTTCGGGGTGCGCAAGGCTGAGGCAGCACCAAACCTAGGCAGGGTGCCACTGGGAGTGGAGCTCGGGGAAGCGAGTGGGCCAATCCGGCTGTACCAATCAACGAGGGGCTTGAGGGCAGGGGTTGGTGAGGAAGGAGGAAGGGACCTGGTTGGCTCGGAGCGGGATGCCGGTGGGGCCTTTTTCGGGGAAGGGACCAACGACGGGGACGACTGGCTTCAATGGCAGACTTACACCAAACGAAGCTTGGAAATAGACAGCACGAGGAAGCGAGGTGGGTGAGTGGCATTGCAAACCAGGATTGGAAGCATTAAACTTGGTAGACTTCTACGCTGCGTAGTTAGTTTGTGAAGTCAACGAAATGTATAAATGGACCGTAGATGGTGAAACATATAGACGTCTTCGTGTTCTGCACTACTGTCATTAGGATGGCTTCACCCACCAAGAGCTGGTCATAACACTTACAGTTTTTTTTGTTTTTTGTAATTTTGTTCTATTGTGGCCTCTTTCCAATGACACAAACGCCCATCGACGACATACTAAGAGAATAAGACTTTATAGCAACGCTATACAAATAGGGATTACATAGCCAAAGTGATGTTTAGTAAAAAAGGACCCTGCATCAGAGAACCTGTCCAAGTATTCATGTGTCACCGGATATTCATTTTGAATCTCAAAAACCATAGCGTAGCCAAAAAGGTCTGAAACTGCTGATGCATCTCGCTCATTCAACGACGAGATCTTCTTCTCGTGATCCGATACTCGCCCCGGTGAACCTTGAGGCAATCCTTGGTCACTGGCCGCCGTGTTGGTAAAGACTCCATGCCCCTTTGGATAGTTCCATGAGGACAGACGACGTCGAGTTTTTTCTTCCACGCAGTTTACGGCGTTCATCCCTGCGGTCTCCTCAAACAAGGCTATAGACGCGTTGTTCCCCGTACGGTCTAGATGAGCAGTTCAATGTTGCAATAGATACTGCTTATATGCTACCAATATAGTTGAGCTCCGCCCGTCTTCATTCTACAGCAGCCTCGCCACACTCAGTACAGCGAGTTGGGGTTTACTTTTCCTTACTCTAAGACGAACTTTACGGTGGTGGTAGTTGGGTGATGTAACTAGCGCATAACCACACATCAATATATTTGGGACAGGATAGGAGTTTAGTTAACTGTGTCCCCGAATCGGTACTCTGGAAAAGGGGAGTTCATTTTCTTTGTGCCCCGACTAAAAGGAACATCTAGCGAGGTGAGTGATTGCCATATTTTGTTCAGTCAGTTAGGGTTGGTCCCTCAAAGATAGAGGGTCACGACACCGAAAAGCGCAATCCCTTGCTTCAACACACCAAAACAACGCACATCTCTGAACGCTGTACCGACCCACAAGCTTGAAACCGTCTCTTCTTTGCTAGTGAGTTCGATCCTGAGTAGATTGTTGCCAAGAATCCCAAGAATCCTGGCGGGTAGCTTACCCTACACCTTTGGACAAGAATCCAGAGGACCCGAGGCATCCTCCACCTCTTCCTTTGTGAAACAAGTCACTTCATCAAGAGATACTTCACCCGACTCCAACTTGGGAGGAATCCCTGGATTGCTTTTCCTCCCTCCTGCTCACACCGCTTTGCCGCCGGCAACCCAGTCGTCGATGTCACCGGAGAAATCTGACTCGGGCAGCGCTGCTCGGACGGGCGTAGATCCGGTGTCGGTACCCGACGGCTGTTGACACCACCATTGACCAACACCAACGCCAGCATCCGGCAATGGTACAAGCACAACGGCCAACGGGACCATTACCCGCCAACGAACGCAAAAACCCGCCAGAAAGCGTCCTGTGCGCATCCAGGTGACACGGGCTGGCTCCGAAGCCCAACCATTCCTTCCCAACTCCCCCCATAAGCGAGCATCATACCGCGCAGACCCGTGCCGTCAACGTCGGTCATTGCTTTTCCTAGCACTGCCGACCGATACCGCCATGTATTCGAAGACATTCGAAATCCGAAAACGTGGCCCGCACAATGGTCCCGGCGGCTTCTGAAACCAAGAAGTGATCCAAAATCCAATGTAGGTGAAGGCCGGCCCGCGGCCCGGCCCGTTAGGATACCCGGTATTAGGTCTTCCAAGACTCACTATCTGGTCGGTTGTCACCCATACACCGACACACCATGATGCTGTTCGTAGTGATCGAGAAGTATCCGTACTGTACTCCGTGCCGCGTTTGCCTCCCGGACTCTTCGTCTTACGTCGACCGCGGAAGCCCACCAGTTCCACCGGCTCTTCTCTCCGCCCCGCGCTGCACAGCCGTTTCCAGGACCGTCACATGAGCCCCTGCGGCCGCGAGATGAGATAACCTGGAGCAAACAAATGAAGGTTTCCAGGAAGGAGGGGGGCCGTCCCCAGACCCCGGATCACCCGGCAGCTGCCCGGCCACTCTCCTAGGCGGTGAGGGACAAAAGCAACGACGGCCACTTGGACGGGAGCTTCTCACCGACCCTGTGAGAACCATGGTCCACGAAGGCCGAGATAGGGGCGCTGACCGCTCCGCTCCGCACAACGTCTGACTAGGGTTTCTTCCGGTGCTTTTTCTGCCGATATGTTGCTGATGGATGGGAAGACGTGGCTTCGGTGACGGAAGCGCGTCTTGCAGGGAGGGACTTGTAGTACTCCGTCCAAGACTGGGGGGATGGCTTGCGCCTGGCCTCAGTGTGTATTCGGCGTAGTGTACTCATCTGTGAGGAACTAATTGGAAGTTGGGAATTAGGAAGAAGCTGATGATTTCGAAACGATGGTGGTGGCACAAGAGGTGAATTGTTACATCGAGTCGACGATATCAGTAAGCCGTATCGGCAAGCGTTTGCCCTGCCACTTTTACCAACTCTCATCCTTACTTTGCACAAGGGAGATTGTGATTCTGCAAAGCCTGATACCCCTCTCAATGGCTGCCTGGTACCGGATGAGCGCAACCATCGACGATGGAGCCAGGGCGAACAAGGGTTCAGGGCCACGGTTAGAGAGCCACGGTTGACAACATAGTTTGAAATGACGAGGCCACAATGACGCCCTGCCGAAACGTTCCTTGTAACTTCGCACTCTCACACGCCACGACGTTGGCGACGTTATGTCCAACGAGACTAATGCCGGCGCACTCGTCCCGGCTGGATGTCGAAGAGACCTGCATCAGAGGGAAAGCTGCAGACCAATCGCCTTCGTGATAGAATCGATCGATGAGAAAAGAGAAAAGAACTGGCCGGTGCGTGGGCTAAAGATGCCGTGACTAGGATACCCCAATTTGGAGCAACTGTCTGATCTTACCTGAACCGAAGCATCGTACACCACGTTGCTTTTTCGATCAGAGTGTTGTTATGTCAGATTCGTCCTGACGGCCCGAGATATGAGACATTCACCGGCCAGCACGCACTCAGGACTCGGTCCCGGAAACACTGGCCATCTGTCACACAACACACAGCCATCCCGTCACACAGCCAACGTCTGGGAGTGCCACGTCTGGCCGCAGCTTAGGTCTCGACAAGGATCACAATTCTTGGTTTCCTTGGTGGGTAGCCCGGGCCTATTGGGTAGCATCCCGTAGGCTTGCTTGTGTTGCCGCGCTGTTGTTGTCGAAGCTCGGGACCAACCCTATTTGCCATGCCGCCCTGCTGGGAGTTTCTCGACGAACGATCCACCCATGGCGGCATCACTGGGATGAAAGGTGCGTGGGGTTTTCCGCGCCAAGGCCAGCTAAGAGCATGTCCCGACTCTCAGCCGCGGCCATGACCCGGTGACCAAGTGTCTGGGATGGAGGGACGCGGGACGCGGGACGCGGGACGAGGGAGCAACGAGAGATGCGGGACCACGGCCTCGACGCTATGAGGCTGAAAGGTCGAGGGGCTCGATTCGCCATGTGGGGGATCAACGCAAGCGCGTCTGGGTACTATTCGTACATGTACACACCACGTACAGACGTAGCCCTGGGCATACAGCCTACAGGAGACCGTGTAACGTGTTGGGGGCAGTGGGACCCGGGGCATTCTGGACAAGTGTCAAAAGTCTTCCGCGTCCCTGGCAAGCACCACTGCCGACGTCCCACAGCACCGCACGCACGAGAGCTATGACAAGTCGGCCACACGCACGCTTCCCCGGAAAATCAAGGCCACCTCGTCTCGCATATGGAGTGCATTCAGTTGCATGGTGCGAGAACGTGCAATGACGTCCGTGAAGCTCTGGTACGCTTAGTCACAGGCACGGGCCTCCTTCCACGCCACAGAGCATGTCGGCCGAGTGTTTCATCTCTCAGTCGCCTTCCGCAAGGTCTGGTGACCAGGCAAGTCTGCTTCCCAATCGCTGGCGGGTTGATAGAAAGAGACAGACGACCGAGACGTCTCCTCTCACTCCACTCTGTGAACTGAGCCATGCAGCGTAGTGGCATCGCATGAGAGCCGCAGGACGACGTGAGCCATCGACTGGCTATGGAAATAGACGAAGCTCCTGTGGTGGGGTTTTGAGAGGTACAAAACGGCACAGTGGCGAGCCGCTCAGCGAGCCCGAGACAGCCATCGAATTGAGTGGAAGATGAGGGGATCCCGGGCGAGTAGTCTGAGTGATTCTGATTCGACCAAGTAAAGCCTAACGGAAGGAATGCGGTTGACTGCCGAGCTGGGGAAGAGGCCGGCTGCATCCGTAGACGAGCTGGGACCCGGCATGTTGTCCAAGTAGCTGAAGCAAGCCAGAGGGACAATGTACAGGAACGGAGGTTTAGTCGGAGATAGATACGGAATACAGGGATCAGGATAGCCTGTGGACCGTGGGTATGGAAAGCACCCATTCAGGAACCTCTAGCCGGGGCCATTGCGGAGACGGCGAGCGGCCTATTGACACGGAAAGCCAAATCGTTTCTAGGTAACTCGGCACCGTGGCCCCCGATGGCATGGCTTTGTGGTGGGTGAGCGACAAGGGGCTGGATCGGCGAGAGACGACTTGTCACTTTTGATTTGGCGATGGAGGGCCCACTGGATTGACCGGTTAGGCCAGGGGCTTAAATGGAGCGTGGCGTGGCTTATCGAGAGAATGAGCTGTGGACGACGGTTGGTTCACAATGAACAGGAGATGGGAAACGGAAGGCGGGAGACGGGAGACGGAACGGAAGACGGAACGGGGGGAGGGGGGCCAAGATTGGAGCTGAATCGAGCTGAACTGAGCTGGCTGGAGCTTGGCATGGGTTAGATAGAATAATAGGTCGAGCAGCCGATGTAGTGCGTCCGCATGGATAGGACGAAGCGGAAGAGAGAGAAAAGAGGAGGCAAGGAGGGTAAAGGCGACAAGAGAAAGCAGAGCTACTGGCGCCGGCCGGCAATGGAGAAGCGAGGTGTGATCGAGAGCGTTGGATGGACGGAGGATGACTCTCGACGAGTGAGAGCTGAAGGTGAAGCTTGGAAGGTGGAGGTGGAAAGCCGAAGTGGAGGCGGAGGTGGAGGTGGAGGAATGCGATTCAAGATTTTGTCTTCTAAAATGACGGTGACAGAATCAATCGAAGACGGGGCGGCGGGCGGTGGTGGCAGGAACGACTCACCGGTGTTTCCTGGATGAAACTTTTGGACACGAGTCACGACACCACTCGAGGACGAAGCAAGCACCAAGCAGTCAGCATTGATGTGAGTCGCGCAGAGTGGGAGAGCATTGACGCGGGAGACGTCGCATTAAGAAGACACGTTTCCAGCGACCTGCCGGCATCCAACGACATCGACCGTTGTTGGCAGGCGGGCTGTTGAGACAACGACTTGACGCCTCAGTTGCGACACCGAGCTGCGACGCCTGCAACATTTTGGACAGCTCAGACACTTCACACACACACACACTTCAGACCTGTAACAATGTGACTACGACAAGAACCGAAACAGGCTAGCCACGGCTGCATCTCATCTCTGCCTCTGATCTCTCTGCCTCTCATCTTCCATGTTGCGCGCGTTGTTGCGTTGCGTCGTGCCGGGTTGTGTTGCATCTTGTCCAGTGGCTCTCGGAACTGACCAACCTCGACGGCGCCCGGGACTCCTACTGCCTCCAGCGCAGGCAACGCAAGGTCTGGCTTGCCGGGCAGCTGGGCAGCTGGATATAGCATCGACGACGAAATGTTAGTTGTCATATCTCGACTTTGGCAAACTGCAGATGCAGAGATGACACCACTGCCGCCACTGCCACCCTCGGGGCCTCAAACGAACAAGCACCACATCTGTCCCGTCTCTACCGCCGCCACCTCTACCGCCACCCCTCTAAATTGCAGGTTCTGGAAAGGGCGGGGTCTCGTGCTTGAGATACGGGACTGATATGACTGATCTATGCAGCTAGATGCAGATGAGAAGACGACGAGGCTATCCAACACTCCATTGTCTCCTCCAATCCTCCCATATCCCCAACCTCCAACCCTACCTGGCTTGGCTTGTGATACCCCTTCCTTGGCCTGCTTTGCTACCTGACTTCTTCGTACAGACCCTTTTACCCCGGATCCCAGAGTTTCGGCGAGTGATACTCTGATGGACCCAGCAGTCCAAAGTCACCGGTTGGCCGTCCATGAATGCCCGGGGACCGGGAATCAACAATCCAGCCAAGCCACCGGCAATAACAATTAATAATTCCCCAAATGACATGCTCACACTCGAGCCAGCGCTCCTCAATGGACAAATGGTGTGTTAATATTGGATAGGTACGTACAGGACTGGGCCGCTGGACCACCCAAACACTAAGATCGCGACGGAGCGGCTCTTTGAGCCTGGCAACTGGGCCGGTGAGGTGAGGGTGGAGGGGCGACCATCCGGCTGGCCTCACAGTACTTACCAAGTCTGACCAGGTCACGCACGCTGCAAACCAGTCATCCATCGTTCATCCCAATTCATGGTTGCTGGCGTCGTGACTTGGGGATGGGGACAGGTGACTCGAACTCTGGATTGGAGCAGCATTCCTCGTCCCCCGGTTTTCCATCTTCCCATTTACTGATTCCCGACAACATCAGCCCATTCTGCGGCGGGCACGAGCGAGCGAGCTCCAGCCTTCCAGGAGCAGCTCAGCGTGCGGCGGACACAGAGGCGAATGGGTTGACTGGATTGGCGGAACGGGGGGGGGACGGGAGCGGATGGATGAATTGGGATGAATTGGGATCATGGATGGATGATATGGGTGGAAATCGTTGGAGGAATGACGGATGGCCTGAACGAATGGCGTTGGGGCGGCGACACGGGCAAACACCACAAGCCCGGTACGTACCTCATACCGATAATCCCTTTGACTGTCGTAAGACGACACCTACGTACTGTGCCCCCCATATCTACCCCGCCAAGGCTGAGGTACATAGAACGACTTTGAGTTGCCACAAAATCGAGACAGTAGCGGAGAGTGTAATGTATCTCTTTGTAGATCTGGGAGTTACTGGAACTTCTATTGCCATATGAATTAGGTGGAGCCGAATGTACCTTCCATTTGCTGCCCTCTGGTTGGATTGAATCCCTGCCCACGACCTAAGTGTCGCCTTACGACAGTCAAAGGGGCTTACCTCTCTCTCACTTGCTGCACAGCACGTACTGGCACTGCGCCGGTGTCATGCAACTTCGTCCTCTCCGATGGAAGACGAAATTCTTCATGTACCGGGAGAGAAAGAGAGAGAGCCAAAGGCAAGTTGAAGCTTCGGAGGGGAGTCTTGCCTGGTCGGCTGCAGGGCTTATCCATCAGTGCTCTCACAAGCGATCTTTAGGCACTGCGCTCGTGGCTCCCATGTCCAGTCGAGGCGGCCTGGCCTGTCAACCAGCATCAAATCCATGTCCACCTGTCGTAGGTGGCCGACTCTGGCGCGAAGGGGGTGTGCGGGCTTGCATCGTGGCGTTTCCCGACAGAGTCGGCAGGTGGATGAATGGTGGATGGTCCAGACTGACGACGACAGGCTCCAGCGGCCTGCAGACGCACTCATGCAATCCCGGCAGGCGGTGAGGGAGCAATTCTTGCACTGTGGCCGGCTGGACGGGGTGAGCTCACGTATGTCCTCGTGTCGTATCCATCGTCTCCTCGGAGGGAAGGTTAACGGCTTTGATCAGTGATGTACGGTGTACCAAGCATCCGTCCGTACCAAGGGGCTCCATCCCGTCAACGGCGAAAGGCCCATGTCTTCCAGGTATGTGCATTGCAACCTACTGGGGCCCCATCATCCATGTCATGTCCGTGCAATTGTCCATGCCGGTCCCTTGCCTCCCAGGCCAAACCTCCGGGGCGGAGACGGACAGCGACAGAGCCGGCGAGGAGCAAGCCATTGGTATAATAACCGAGACAGGCGACCTATGGGCCTTGGGGTGAGCCAAGATCGACCACTCCCTCAATACAGAGTCACCCTGTCGCTGGAGGCTGAGGCCTGGGGACGAAAGAACACACTCTAAGCAGCAGAGAAGCTACCGAAAGGAACCCAATGCCAGGCAGAGATGGCGATGGCGATGGCGGTGGATCGAGGACGAGCCAGTTGCCAAAGTAGAGGAGCCAAAAGAGGAGCCGAATGCAGTGGAGGCGTTGATGAGGTCAGGCTGCTTGGAGATGCTGGATGCTAGAAAATGGATGGAATCGAGAAGAGCTGCGATGAACCATGGATCATCCCAGGAAACAAGCCTCGCTGGACGTCTATCCGCAATGTCCCGCCCAAGACTGGGGCATTCTATAAAAAAAAACCGGACATATCGCCAGCCAGCCGAAGGTCACATACCTTACTACGTAATTACAGTACCACACTGGACGAAGTTATACACACCGGCCGGCTCACCATTGCTTTCCCCAACATCTCCAGATGTGACTGCTACCGACATGATCAACGACAGCATCGCCGATGCCCTACACCTCTACGTCTTGACACAAACACACTCTCGCTCACACTCACAGGCACACGCATGCACTTGACGCACACCGGCAGGTACCTCCGTACCTTGTCTCGCATTCAGCGTCGCCCGTTGGTCAGCGCCTTCGCTCGTTCCGCGCTCTTGGTGGCCCTTGTGCAGCACATCGCGCATCGCGCATCGCAGTGCCGTGCTGTGGCTAACGGCCTCGACCACGAACGCCCATTCGCCAATTCCGCTCTGCAAGTTTTCTCTTTTCTCGCGCTGGGGACCTGCAGCAGCGCACAGTAGGGGGAGGCAAGGTGAGGTAAAGTACGAATGGATGTCATGACATGGTCGGCCGCTGCGTGTGTCGCTGCCCGTCGGTCAACAACCGCCTCCGTCCCCCTCCAGTTCGGCTTCTTGCAAGTGGCTCGTTCCGGCGGGGTGGGCGTCGAAATCGTCTAGGAAAACCGCCGTGTCCGCCGGGCTGTGGTTGTGCTGGTTGTGCGCCCGCGGCTGGCCGAATGCCTTGTTAACGGCCGAGGGCTCGGAGGTGGTGTCCTACTACGGTCTGTAGTGGAAGGGTAGTCTAGTAGTTAGACCTCCTGACTCGGCGCCATCTGACTGACTCGGATGACGAAGGACAACAACGCGGTGTGTGTAGATGGGGGAACTAAGGAGAACGAAGTTGGCATTTACGGGACGCAGGTGCAGACACGGTTTCAGAGCGCAGACCAGACAAGACAACTTCGATTCCAACCTTACTCGTTTGGTTGGTGAAGGCTGGCCGTGTGCAACCACCACGGCGACGACGACCGCCTTGACCAACACCCATTGGGATGAGAGACGTCCTGTCACTTACATCATCGCTCTCCATCACCACCTCCACGGCCATACCCTGCCTAGCCAATGCGACCGTTGTACTTTCGTACACCACGTTCATTTCCCATCACCGGTCCATCAGAGTAGCAGTGAGAAACATCAACAAGAAAAGGACGTATAGTCACCGGCCTCAACGTAAATTCTTTAAAAGGAGGGAAGAACACGCCCTCCCTTCCCGCCCACCTCCGAACGTTTCTGTGAAGCCCAACTCTACGCGTCCTCAACCCCAACCTCAAATCACAGCTCAGCGGCTAAGTTCTCCCTATTCTGGGACTGATCGAGTGCTTGTGCTACACCCGTCGCCAAGTCGTCACAAAGACTTGACGCCCTCCCGCCGCCGCCGTCCGAACTATACGGCGACGGAACGGAAGCCGACGTCAGCAACCCTGCGGACGTGGTACGGACCACGGAGAACGGGGTGTTTTTTTCGTAGCTTGCGAACAAGTTACGTAGATACCATAATACTTCGTACAATCCGGTGGACGGTTGCTTTACCTGAGCTACGTGCGCAACCTTGCTGCTGTACCAACTACCAAGTCACGACGCAGGCAAGCGGGTGAAAGAAAAAAAAAACCACCACCGCTCTCCCTATACAATTTTGGTGTAAGCACCGGCGGTGTTTATTTTCACCCGCTTGGCAGGGAATACTCCGGAGGGTTACCCTGACCTCACCATCAATCTTGATCCAACCGATCAAGACCTTGGACCACCACCACCACCTCCCCTTCTTTTCTGGCCCGGAACCTGGACTTTTAGCCTCGCCTTACCGTCTGGGGGAAACCTGACTGGCCGTCGACCCTACCGGACCTCACCTGAAGCGGACCATACTTAGCTGGGGCAATCCCCCTACAAATACCACCTACTTTCCCAGGCTCGCTCCAGCACACAATTGCCCAAGCCGGGATCATTTTTTATTACTCCCTCAAAAAAGTCCTCTTTCGCTGTCTGTCTTTCGTTCATTCGCTTTTCTTTTCACGCTAGGAAAGAACCAGTCAGTCAGTCGGTCAGTCGGTCAACCAGCTGCGGTCTCGTCGATCTGCCTCTCCCGTGGGCTCAACCCGACTCGTCACTCGTTTCCGGACTCGTCCAATACCAAAGACGGCGAGCGTCGTCGGCGCTCACTCCTCCGTTTCTGGTCCGTGCTCCCCCCCGGCGTGGCCATCCCTATCTGGCTCACTGACGAGAGACGTCAACCAGGACTGTCAGGCATTGGATTCTTTCGCGTGGCTCCCTCGCCCCCCAAAGAACCACAGACCGACCCAGCAAGACCCAGCCAGACCCAGCCGGCGGACCCCAAGAAGCGCCCCAGCGGAGCCCCAGCGACCCAGAAGGCCTAGAAGGGACCCTCTCCACCCCCAGCGACACCCCACTGGCGACAGCCACCAGGGCGTGCGACAGACAAACCGGGACAAGAGTGTGTGCAGGCGGCGTGCGCTGTGCAGCGTGCAGCGCGCAGAGTGCAGCAGTGTGCAGGCGGCGTGCGTGAGTGAGTGTGTCCGAGTGTGTGTGTGTGCCCACCCAGGAGAAGACCGGGAGGCTCAGAGGGCCTGGACGAGGAGGCATTGCTGGGACGAACAGGGGACTCCAAGAGACACCATTGAAAATTCCCCGGACCAGAGACTCGCTCCGTTCTGAAGACACAGGCACAGGGACCGGACCCCTTGTGCGCGTTTCCATTCTCTACTCATTTGTCCCATTCTATTTTTCATTACATTTTCCTCTCCATCTTCCTCTCTCGATTATTCCTGAGGTACGCCTGTCCTGTCGATCGGCTCTCTTCCTCCCCTCTCGTCGACCTTGCCCCCTGCTCCCAACGGGTCAAATCTCCCGACCTCGGTATCCTTTTGTCCTCGACTCGACACTTGGAGCCTCTCTTGGTGACTACCCTTGACTACCTTACCTACTTTTTACCTTACCTTACCTTACCACCACTACAACGTTGTACTACCTACCCTTGGCTGGCCCCCTCGCTCGTCCTCCCCCTACCCCCTCCATCACCCAGGCTTCCCCCCCTCTCCGCCGTGGACCCTTGGACGTCAGGCAAGGCCTCAATCCTCCATCCCAGAGCTTCATTGGATCTCGGATTCGAGAACAACCAGGTACGTACTATTTCTATATATTTCCTCCGAGCAGCATAGCACCTGCCAGCACGCAGCACGCATAGAGTAGGCAGGGACAAGGGCATTCTCGGGTGGCTTTCGCCACTGGCCCAAGTCAGCTGCCCCACCAAAGGTCGCTTTTGCCCATCGGGCCACCACCTGCCTGTGCTTGTGCCTTTGCGCCTGCCCACTTGTTCGCTCCACACCCTCCGCCACTATGTACCACTCATCCGCCACGGAAGGCACCTGCTGAGCCAACCTAAGCAGGGACTTGGACTTAGACCAGACTCGACTTCGAGCCTCCAGACTTGACTTCGACCTTCACAACATCTCGTGCGTCTCAACTACCCGCCACTCGCTCGTTTCCCCCCCTATCCTCCCCTCCTCTCCCTCGCCAATTGCCACGGGCAGGGCAATGCTTCGTCCGTGGTGAATGCCACCCGCCTCCTCTCTCTTCGCTCTTTCCCACGACTCGCTTCCCGCTTGTACGTCAACCTCCTTCCTGAGTCCCTCACATGGGCAGTCGCTCCTTGCCCCGACCTCGCTCACTCGCCTATAGCCCGCCATGGCTGCTCCCGACGACACGCTGCGCGGCCCCGAACGCGACGACCTCTCCCTTGCCGACATCATCCTCCGCTACACACAGTACCTCTACGCCCTCGTCCTCCTGTCCTCCTTCATCAGCTGCGCCGCTTGGTACAGCGTCGTCAACGCCAAGAAGGAAGAAGACCTCGTTAAACCAACCGTCAAGGGCCCCGGTGGCAAGCCATTGCCTATCACCAAGAAGAAGCACGCCCGTGCTGATGGCTCCCGTAAGATTGGGCCTGGCTTCGGCCGCACAGCAAAGAACGTCTTTCGTTACCTCGCCGCCGTCGTCTTCCTGAGCTATGTCGTCAGCGCTTCGTCCATGTTCAACCATGCCTTTTGGCACGAGGACCCGTACCAGTGGTCAAAAGACGGAGAATTGCCGTGGGCAGGCGAATGGAGTGTGGTATGTGAGACCCCGGCGCGCTGAATGCTGCCAGACACCCAATGCAGCTCAAACTGACCCGCTTTGCCCAGGTCCATGTTACCGGAGCTCTGTTCTTCCATCTTTACATCCTAATTTCCTTATTCGACTGGCGTAAGGGCCCCAATGTGGTCCACCTGTTCGTTTGGGTCCTTGCCTTCATCGGGGAGTTGATTATCGCATCAACCACTTTTGTCGCCGCGGCCGATTGCCACTTCTTTCGTTCCGTTCGAAATAACGACCAGAAAAAAGACGGAAGCTGTATCGACCATTGGACCAAAATCGACTTGGTTCTCTACCTCGTGCGGCTGTTGCACCTCCTCGCCCTCATTGGTCTCTTTACTACGGCGTGGATCCTGAAGGTGCGCCAGTCCGACAACAAGCTTGAAGAGGCTTGTGTGGGCGAGTCAACTCCGCTGCTTAACGGGAATGGATATCGCCGGTCGTATGACACTCAGAATGGCCAGATACCCAATGGCCGAGAGGCTAATGGTCAGGCCAATGGGCGCCGATCCCGGGGCCGAACAATCTCTAATGCTAACACCAAATCCGTTGGGCCCCGGAAGGACGAACCGGCCGCCTTCTACCGCCCCGAGAAGCTCCCCCACAAGACCTGGTGGGAATACTTTCGCGGATACTCGCTATTCTTCCCCTATCTGTGGCCCAAAGACTCCACCATCCTTCAGCTTCAGGTCCTCGTCTGCTTCGTGCTGGTTATTCTGCAGCGCTTGGTAAACATGGCAGTACCGTGGCAGATTGGTCAGGTCGTCACAAGCCTGGAGCAAGTTATACGGAAGGTCCTTGCTGGCGAGCGACTTAGCATGGACAACTTCCCATTATCAGATTTTGTTCTAATGGGTGTCCTCTGGATTCTGCAGGGTCAATCCGGACTATTGGGTTCACTGAGATCGCTTCTCTGGATCCCAGTCTCCCAATATTCTTATCGAGGACTCACGACAGCAGCCTTTAACCACGTCCACTCTCTGAGTCTCGATTTCCATCTCTCCAAGCGCACCGGCGAGGTTCTTTCCGCACTCAACAAGGGATCAGCAATCAACCAGTTTCTGGAGCAGGTGACTTTCCAGGTTTTTCCGATGCTATTCGACCTCTTCATCGCCATCGGCGTCTTTTATTGGCGATGGGGAGCGCTCTACGCCGAGATCAACCTTGTGGATACATGCTGGTATCTCTACATGACCATCAAGATGGCCTCCACCCGAGCAGATCAGCGTCGTGAAATGACGAATGCCGATCGCGAAGAGGAGGCAGTCAAGAATGACTCAATCTCGAGCTACGAGACAGTCAAATACTTCAATGCCGAGGAGTTTGAGTCCAACCGCTACCAGGACAAAGTTAATGACTTCCAGAAAGCCGAAGCGCAGGTCCAAGTGGGCATGATGATGATGAACATCTGCCAAACACTGGTCTTCAACCTGGGCAGAATCACCGTGGCCTTGGTTTGCGGCTGGCAAGTTGCCGTTGGAAAGCGGACTACCGGTGATTTCTTCACTGTCGTTTCATATCTTACGCAACTTCAGGGACCCCTCAACTTCTTCGGCACCTTTTACCGCACTGTACAGCAGGCCATGATTTCGGGCGAGAGACTTTTGGAGCTCTTCAAGATCCAACCTACGGTCGTCGACACGCCCCATGCCGTTCCCCTCGAGAACTTTAAGGGCAGTATCCGGTGGAACAACGTCAGCTTCTCGTATGACCGACGAAGACCGGCACTCCGAAACATCAGCTTCGAATGCCTCCCTGGTACAACTACTGCCTTTGTGGGCGAGTCAGGCGGTGGCAAATCGACCCTCTTCCGTCACATGTTCCGCTATTATGACTGTGACGAGGGCAGCATCGAACTTGACGGCCAAGATGTCAAGGACCTCACAATCAACTCTGTGAGAAGCCATATTGGAGTAGTCCCCCAGGACACGACCCTCTTCAACGAATCCCTGATGTACAACCTCAAGTATGCCAACCCCTCCGCCACGAACGAGGAGGTCTATGACGCTTGTCGAGCCGCAAGCATTCATGATCGTATCATGTCGTTTCCCGACCAATATGACACACAAGTTGGCGAGCGGGGTCTCCGGCTTAGTGGTGGCGAGAAGCAGCGGGTTGCTATTGCACGCACCATCATCAAGAACCCCAAGATTATCATGCTAGACGAAGCCACGTCAGCGCTTGACTCTCATACCGAGCAGGAGATCCAAGACAACGTGTGGAACATTGGCCAAGGACGCACATTACTCATCATCGCGTAAGACCCCTTCCAGCCCTCACTGAATCGGGAATGACACTAATATGTTTCAACAGTCATCGATTGTCTACCATTACCCATGCTGACCAGATTATCGTCCTTAATGCGGGTGCGATTATTGAGCGAGGGACCCATGAGGAGCTTCTTGCATCCGGTGGTCGATACGCTTCGATGTGGGAGAAGCAGATCAGAGCGGAGCGAGCTCTGGATGCGGCACGCGAAGCCCACCTGAAGGCTGCAAGGGCCCTACGGAGAGCTAACATGGGTATCAAAAAGAAGTCTGATGCACCAATGGACGGCTATAACAGTCTTGCGTCATCTGGGACTCTTTCTGGAAATGCGACGAGTCACGGATGCAAAGGAAAGGGGGATGAGTCCACCTCTTCCTCATCCTCCGCATCCTCGGACGTCGAATCAAGCCACACGGAAGAGCACTCAAGAGAGCGAGAATAAGGCAGCAGACTTGGACTCCGAACATGCGTGATCGGCTGCGGCGGCGATCAGCGACGTGTCGCACTTGGATGTGCAAACTACGCGTACTTGACACTGCCCCATGAGTGGGCCAGCATTACTATTTATTTTTTCCGTCCCGCTTTATCGGGGCGCCTCATCCAAGTGAACCTCCCGCGAGGTTCCTTGGCCGTTTCCTGGCTTCGTTATCCTCGACATGTTATGCGGTTTATGAAAAGACACGATCCACGTCTACGAAGTTTCAACAAGGTCTCGGCATTAAGACATCATGGAATCGGCGTTGTGGAGTTTTCTTTTTTTCTATCTCTAATGAGATGGGGCTATCGCCCGTAAACTAATACATTCGCTCTGAAATTTGTTACCAGTGGCTGAACTGGACCCTTATACCGGACTCGCCGCAGCATGGACCTCGAGAACCTACACGTACTTGGACTGGCCAGTCTCCGGCATCCCATCTCGCGAAGCAGTGTTGGTTGGCAACTGGGCCATGGTCGGAGGGTATTGATGGAGAGCCGAGGTTTCTAAGCCTGAACGGTGTATGAGACACGGGAAACAAGCGTTCCTAGGGGAGTAATAGTCCCCGGCAGTCTCTTAGGGCGAGTCATAATGTGTGTTGTGTGGTTACATATTCTTCTTGGAGGAAGGCCAGCTTGTGAAGCCTGGGGCACTTACAAGAGAATCACCGAAGGAGTAATGGAGCTGAGCATATTTCTTATTTTTTTCCTTTGATTTCAAACGGTGGCGGAGGCGGAGTAATCCTCTGACCTGGGGAAGCAGCCATGGGTACGGAAACGGCGGAGTTGGCGGATACCAAACATGATTTACTTCGGTTTGATCTCGGTTGCGGTGGATGTGGCGATGTGACTATTCGGCAGTTCGGCAGATTGCCGACTCTCGGGGATCGGCAAACTCGGGGACCGAACGGCGAACGGCGAACGGCACGGAGGTGGGGACGGGGGCGGACGGCAACGGGAACGGGAACGGGAACGGGAACGGGAAAGGGAACGGGAAAGGGAACGGGAAAGGGATCAGGAATGGATCTAGCTACGGGACGGGAAAGGAGAAGACCAAAGATCAAGATCAAGACCAAGAATGAGACTTGAGAGGATGGACGGGGGTTTCGGGTTGCTCTCCAAGACGAGGAGGTTATTAGGTCTCCATAGACAAGACGGACCGCTCGTGCGGGAGGCGCCATTGATTTATTGACGACGAACCGGTTCCTTTCCCGCTTTGCTTCTGTCTCGTTACTATCGTGACAGAGGCAGAGAAGGGGTTCCTAGAACTACAGTACGAGGCTACCCACAAAACGACTCGAAACCACAATAAGAAAGAGCATCCACCTTCCTCATCCCTGACTGAAAGCAAAGACGTAAGATTCGTGATGTAGCGAAGTGAAGTGGTCCTTGCTGTAATGCCTAATCTGGATGCTGCAGGAACTTGGTCAAGGGCCAGTTTGGCTCGACGCTGGACCAACTAGGAAATCCAGGAGATGCTGCTTCATGTTGGAGCCCCTGATGAGCTTGCGCCCGGAGTGCTCCGGGCCCTAGCGTAGCATCGCCGGCATTGTTTATTGTACTGCGTGTTGTTCGCCTAAGCCGCAACGCCAACGCAGCGCCGACCCACAGAGACCCACTGCCCCGGATCCCGGGTTTTGCGCCTCACCGGAGGCCTACGACGGCGGCGGCGGCGAACAGGCGGGAAAAAAAAAAAAAAAAAGGATAAAAAGAAAACATCCCGGAGCGAGATGGAGCATGCCACCAGCCAACAACACACGCCCCTCCCTTGCCCCCCAGGACGCCGACGGGCGTGATCTGTCTATTCTTTTTTTAGGCTCTGCGACCTTCCTGTTCCCCAGTGTTCGTGTGGGTAGAGAGGCGTCATGTTTCCTGGCTCGTATCGGCTTACGCGTAGGGGCGAACTTAGAACACGCGACGAACGGGCATACGTAGAGGAGTTCGGCGGGAAAGAAAAGACTCCACGGGATGCATGGAGGTCCCTTTTTTGGTGTAACTCTGCGGATGCCGCGGTTGGCGCCGCCGCCACTGAGTCTTGCGGCTTGGAGCGGTCTAGGATGCCCAACTCAGCGATGCCGTTCATTCACCTATTGAAGGTTGGCATTTGCAAGCAAGGTACGGGTAATCGGAGGCTTTACCCCTGGTTTCCCCATCGCCCGTTACTTTCCATGTGGAGAGAGGTAGCATGCAAAATCCTACCAAGTATATTCCTTATGGAAGCCCTCGAGTTTGACAGGTGTGGTTCGCGAGGTGGGGATAAAGACAGCTGCTAGTGATGGTGACGGTGTGTGTGTGTGTGTGTGTGTGTTGTGGGGGGGGGGAGAGATCGGGACGTCATATGAAATGCAGTAGTATTAAATTGTTCGTATTTGGATAGATAGTTGATAGGTCAAAGTGTGATAGTACATGAAAGTATTCGATAGCGTTGAAGTACATGGCCCGAGGCAGAAGAGCACTGCCATCGTTGGTTGTTCTGGTGGGGACATGTCCTGCTCTTGTATAAGTCTGGACATTCCGCCGTGGACAACTCTCCGTGTCATGACCGATCCGATTCACCTTGGGCTCATCCCAAGGCACTCGGCGATCATGTTTACCACCTCCACCGCACGGCAACACCCTCATTAGTCCGGTATTTCGGTGCCCCCGGAACTCCCGCATGCCGGTATTGAAAAAGCGAGTGTGAAGAACCCCCTCCGTCTTGGTTTTCATAAACACCGTTCCTCAGATGCTGACAGCCAAGAATGCGATCACGTCCGTCCGATTCTGTTCCCCTGGTTGTCGTCATTATTATGATAATCCCATTAAGTCGTCCCAATGGCTGCATCTATTCCTCCTTTATTCCCCCTGCGTTCTTGCAGTCTGGGATACTCGTCTGCGATGCCTTTCAGCTTCGCAGCCTTTCTCTCCCACCCCTGCTTTGTTGGCAGGCTTCATCATCTAGTCCTTGGAGGTGTCATTCTCGACAACCTTACCGTTGGCATGACCATTGGTAAGGCCGTTGACCTTGGGCTCGGGCACCGGGGTCTCCTCTTCCTCCTCCTCATAGTCCGAGCGGTCATCGTCAAGCTCGTTCTGGAAGACGAAGCGGAGGGCGATGCGAGCGATGCAGAAAAGCCAGAAGAGGTTAAGAGCCTGAAGGGAGGCAAGCAGGGTCGTGGTGATGACCTGGCTGAGACGGCACTTGTACTGTTCCGCATCCCAATCCATCTCAAAGGGACCGATAGTCTCGTACTCAGTGAAGAGTGACCAGAGGATCTTGATGTTAATGACATGACGGAGGTAGATCCATACTCCCATGAAGAGAACAAAGTAGGGACCTGTTAAGGAGTGGTCGAGGTAGTTGAGCGTCTTGGAGGTGGCAAGGAAGAAGTCGCTGATGTCGTGCGTGACGTACACGGCCAGGCCCATGTACGTGAAGTGGAAGCGGTAGCTAAGAGCGATGAGGGACAGGCTGACGATATGGTGGCCGACGAGCTCCTTGAAGTCCTTGCGGGGCTTCTCCATGCCGAGGATGAGCACAATAGCCTGCTGGGCCCAGTAGGCGGCCTCAAAGAGGTAGTAGAACTTGACGGGGGCCTCGTGGGTGCGGTGAGGGAAGCCCTCGTACATGCCGGCCGTGTTGAAATACCAAACGGGGGTTTTGCTCATGACCCAGAGTCCGGCAGGGCCAAGGACGCCGAAGTAGACGGCTGTGTACATCTGCTCCATGAAGCGGGCCTGTTTGCTGCGGCCGAGGCCGGCGCGGCGGGCGAGAGGCCGAAGAATCTCCTGCATGATGAACTCGCGAGTGAAGGAGAGGACGACCGTGTAGAAGGAGACGAAAGCAATGTCCCAGGGGCCCTTACCGTACTGGGCGGGAACGGTAGGATCATCTTGGGGCAGCTTGTAGGAGAGGAAGATGAAGTAGTGGACCGGGTTTGATTCGGTGGGGTTGACGGCGTAAGCGGCGAGGAAGAGCAAAACGATGACGGCGGGGAGGACGAAGGTGCGCTTAATCATGAGCTGGCGGGTACGAGCGAAGAGACCGCGAGCACGGCGACGCTTGGAGAGGCGCTTGTGTCCGTTAGCATTCTGCGTTGAGGGAAGACAGTGGTCAGTCATGGAGAAGACGACGTGAAGAGGAGAGGGAAACACACCTGAACATTAGCATCGGAGGCATCGAGACTGACACGACTCGATGCCATGGCCGGCGCAGTGTCACCGGCGCGAATCTCGCCTCCGAGAATGCTGCTCTTGCGCCGCCTCCGAGCGGCCCCGTCGGCGGCATTCGTATGAGCACCAGAGGTGGTGCCGTTGGTGTTGCCGTTGCCGTTGGCCTGCTGCTGGTGGTCGGCAAGCGTGCTGAGCGGCGGGAAGGGTTCGGCGCTCGGCATGGCTGCGGACTTGCGGGATGAGTTTCTGGTGGTTCGTTGCGATGTCATTCAGTCCGACTTTGGGGCGACGGGCGTGGGGCGTCGAGGACTCGAGGATATATATGGTGTTCGTGTGTTCGTCGTCGCTACCGGCCGTCTGGCGTGTCCGTCTCCTAAAAGTATTTTTCCCCCTGTACAGATTACCTTGGTGTCTCCTTTTACACCAAAGCAACGTGGTGCCTTATTTCCTAGTGCCACCTGTGGGGTTTCCGCTTTTCCCCTGGTTCGGTGGTGGGGGGCAAGAAGTACTTTAAGTAGAGAAGCGTCGAGAAGAAGAGCGCGACGACGTCGAAGAAGAACGATGAGAAATGCCGAGAGACCTCACGCGGCAGCTGACACGCCGGATGATTCCTGTTGTAGGCGTCTTCTGCAAAGTCCGTTTCCCCGTTGGTGTTCGCTGCAGCAGAAGGTCGCGGGGGAGTGGAGGCAAGGGTCAGCCAGGGAAAGGCGGGCAGATGCAGCGAGCAGGTGATTGGCTGGACCGGACCGGGTTCGTCGGGTTTGGTGGCGGCGCTACAGTATTTTGCTGCTGGCCAGAGCAGAGCGCGTTGGACTGATGATGATGATGATGATGATGAAAGCGTGAGAGATTGATGAAGGCGCCCAGTACGAATACAGTACGGAGTACGCAGTTACACGGGACGGGATCGACGTCACAGTGTGTGGTGTGGAAGCGGAAACCTCGGAAAGCGCAAGCGACCACAAATAATAAGATGGGAAAGAAGAAGGTTACTAAACAACAGGAAGGAAACTTGGACAAAAACACGCCGCTTTTTGATTTAATTTGGTTCGGCCTCGGCATCCGCGGGGACGGGTTTGTCTATCAGCATGGGAAATTAGTAGAGGCCATCGTCAGCAGTCGTAGGATGCAAAAAAAAAAATACAGGGACTTTCCTTCCCATGTAGCTTATTATTAGTGGCTCCCTCCTTGCCCCTTTTGAGCGCCAGGGTCCAATCAATTGCGTCCGTTGACTCTCTGACGTGAGGCCTCTCAAGTGTAATAAGGCTGTTTTTCTTCCTTTTTTTTCTTTTTCGCTTGGCGGTTCTGTGCAGGAGCGGGAGCAAAGCAGATCGTCCTTTGGAAGAGTCCTGTAATTATTTAGTTGCGTCACCCATCGTACTCACATTTCTGGAACTATCCCGGAGGATCCGTAGTCTTATAACCAGCAGAACGTGACGGAATGTTAACTCTTTGAATACAACTGGCTTCATCTACTTTTTCTTTATCTTTGGGATTTTTTTTTCTCTTTTTTTTTTTTTTGGATAACCCGTAGCAGATGTGTAGACAGTCAATCTTCCGCAGCCAGGCCGCCGTGGTGTTCCCGTCCGTATTCTCTCCCACAAACTGCCTCCAGCTCATAATTAGTCTTTGAGCAGACGACTTTCCAGCTTTGACCCAAATCCTGGGCCTTGCCATTTGATCATCCTCGGGCAAAACGGCCAGAAAACCTGGTTTGCGCCGCATCACCATCGGCCCACGCCAGCTCATCTCAGCCGGTTCTCTCGGCAATACTGGCATCTCCCGCTTGGCACCTCGCTTGCTCCTCGCGCCGGCGGCACTCGCTGGCTGATGGTTGACGAACAGACCGTGAATCGTACCATGTATGTGAATTGAACGGTGATGTGAGATGGTCGATATACGATGTACGACGTGCCATGTTTAGTAAAGAGTTGCCGGTATGCTATGATCCATGTGCCGTCTCCGATGTACAAGACACCATGTGCCTGATGCCATTGAGATAGGTGGGTAGGTAATAATACCGTATGATGATAGGAGAACGGTCAAACAACGGAACGCTATACATGGTTCGATCGCCTCTTCTACAAATCACCTATTCGCGTATTGACTCCCAAACTTTCGCTCTATACTCCGTACCCTTGACCAGGCATCGTCACATTACAAGGAGAGCACATTTTAGTTAATTTCATGCATCAGTCCGTTCCGGGACCAATCACAACGACAACTTAAAACCTAGCTAATCATGCCTAATATGTGCAACATTTGTCGTGAATACATCACAGACCATGCCTGCTTGCCCATTACTGCTGTCGACAATCCTCCATATGGCTCACGCTCATCCCAGGGTATCTTTTCGCAACGCTGCACCAGCCCGCCCCTTAACAGGAGCCCTTCTTTCTACCAAACAAGCAATCAACGCCTCGCTAGATGCAAACCAAATAGCACAGAAAGTCCTCCGTCCACAAGTATGCGCGCACTCATGGCGCTTGTGGCGTTCTCGACGAATCCGAATCTTGCCGCCTATGATCAACCGAGGATGCCGCTGATATCGAGCCATCATCGTCGTCCGAGTAGTACTCATCCTCATAGATCATTTGCGACTGTACACCCCGCCACAGTGGTGGGTTATTCGGCGGGATCAAAGACTCTCCCTGCTGGTTCGTCGAAAACGTGCTTCTGCTTCGGTCCAGCTGTGCTATTTCTCCGGATGCATCTCTCGATGGACTGCTGCTGCTATTCGCCAACACCCCGCTCGAGGGTGAATACTCTGCCGTGATCAACTCCTCCTCCTCTAAAACTTGCTGTAGCGCAGCTCCACGCCGGGAGGGCGCGGGAATCACCGTCACGGGAAGGCTCTCTGTATTGGGCGTCGTTCGTATTCGGTCACGGAGCTTGTCGGCCTGGTTCGCTGCAAAATCTTCAAGGCGAGCTCGCAAGTCCCATCTGCCCGTCGCCGCACGAGGTTCTGGTGCTGGAACCTGCGGGGACGGGGGCGAGTCGCTGGGTGCTTCCTCGCTCGAGTCACGGCGCAGCGGGTTTGCAAAAGTGAGACTCCGCCAGCCGTCTTGGCTTTGGGTTGCGTTGTTGGCCTCCAGGTCCGGCAGTCGCCCACTCGCAGGTACTACTGCATGTCCATTCTGCATTGAGGCAGGGGCTTGAGTCCACGGTGGCGCATCGTCGTTTGCTGGATGGCTTTGTGGATTACTATTTGGCCGTGTGAGGTCTACTGCACTTAGCCGTGGTAGCGGATCAGGCGTCCTAGTTGTGGCCTCCGATGGTGGTTGATATCGTACAGCATACACTGTGCTTGCCGCGCTGGCGGTGTCGGTTCGACTGATTGGTGTGACCGCGGGTGCTGGCCGTGATGGCCATATTGGCGGTCGTAATATTGTACCCATGCTCCGCTGCGTCGGCTCGGCCGTGGCTCCTGGGCCACCATTGCCTGGTTCTCGATATCGGTTGGTGATGGCAGACATATTAGCCCATCCATTCGCCATGGACGACACTTGTTGTCGTTCGCCAGTGCTGCTATCACTGGAGCCCCCTCCCTTTCGATTCTTTCGGTGCCGGAGCCATGGAAACTCTGAGGCATCGACCTCGAGCATATCGTCACCGTCAAACACTTCCCGTCCGAGAATCCCATCCTTCTTTTCCTCACGCTCCAGCGCTTCTATCCTCTCCACCCACTCCCATACCACGACGCTGGCTGCTGCAGCGCCGACCCATCTCACATAGTCTCCCCATCCGGTGAAGTCGGGCTTCGAGATGTCGAGGATGAAGAAGACGATGGGGATGACGATTGACACGATCGAAATGATGGCCACCAGGAAGATGTTCTTCATAAACGGATGATAGAAGGCATATCGCTTCTTCATCAGGGCGTAGTACAGAACCCAAGCTGCATATAAGACTCCCAGTGACAGCTGAAAGAGATAGCTGAGAGCCGGGACTGGATGAACAAAGTTCTTTGGCCGTACGGTTGAATTGATTCCATTCTCCGAATACTTAAAGCTGTTGAGAGCGCTGAAGATAACGTCGAGAATGATGAGGGCAAAGGCAACCCATTTGATGATGACCTTTTCGCGTTGTCGTGGAAAGAGCCGGATCAGAGTCTGTGCCTGGGCCAGCCACAAGAAGGTATCGGAGACAAGGCGGATGACCTTGAGCTCGGTGCTGCCCATGATCTCGTCCTGGAGTTCCTTTGCATTCTGGATGCCCCACGTGTACTGGTTTTGGGCGACATTGAACGTATCGACACTGGCCACGGTGAGCGAGATGGCTACCGTCAACGCAGCCACCTTTTGCAGCCACGGACGTCCACCGATGCTGATGCCAGTGCCTGAGCTGTGAGTAAAGCCGCCTCGCCGGCCAAGGTAAACGATGCCTCCGTCAAGAAAGGAGCGGGGGGTGACGAAGAGCATAATGACGAGCATGTAGGCCGTCACGGTGGTCGCGGCGAGGGCGTAACATATCGGGAAAGTTGAAGCGTAGAAGGGGTCGCGGAAGTCGGAGAATTTGATGTTGCTGTCGGAAGAGTCGTGTTGGGTGAGGCTGCTGTCGCTTGCCACGGAAAGCGACGAGTCGCCCCGAACATGAAGCCCGGTCGGGCAGGGCGCTTGGTAGACGACAGCCTCAGCCAGAGGGACTTGGACACCACCGGGTCCCCAAGTCATGACACCTACGCCGGGTAATAATGTCGTCGTGCATAGCGCTGGAAGCGCAGTCAGGGCTGCGGTCACCAGCTGGTTGGCGTCCATAATTGCGGCTGGCCCGGGATCAATGGGACACGCAATGAAGCGGCCAGCCGCGCGCGCCGATGATCTGCAAGTCGGATTTTTTCCTCGATTAGGCGGTCGCCATGGGGTGTTGGTCAGTGAAGAAGAGACGCCGTGAGGCCTTGCCTGATGGAGGAATCGGTTGACTCGATCGGATTCGATTCGGCTCGTCGCGATGGCTCGTGTGGATGGAGTAGAAATTCGGAGTCGGGGTGGTTGACAGGCAGAATGGCTCGGCGCGAGTCTCGGAATAGATTGAGTAATAGCGACCAAGTCCTCTGGGGTGTTAGAGCGGGCGAGGATCGTGAGTTATTGAGGGTAGGAGTACAATGTGGACGACGGGCGCGCGTCGGAGACAAATCTAGCCCGAGTTGATGGTTCGGATTCGTGGAACGTGCCGCGGCCAAGGGCCCAAATATAAAAGTCCACCGGGCCAGACCAGACTGGAGCGGCCTCAAGTGGGGGATGGATCAATGACGGCGGAGGGCTGGGCGCCCAGAAGTCTTGGCCCTTTTTTGCGAGTGAGTCGCGCGGTTGGTGGGTGGCGATCTAGAAAGGAGAGGGCAACGCTCCGTCGACGAAGGTGGGCGATTGAGGATCGTTCTGGTAGCGGATTTGATGGCGGTTCAAGGAGCAGGCTCAGTTGGCGCTCGTGAGAATGGCTCGGCTGACTGATCTCGAGAAGTTGGTTCCGGACGAGGTTTGAACGAGAACCTGCTTGGTCAGTCGACATTGGGCAAGTCAGGTTACCGTCATGGTGGTGAGGAGGAGGAGCGGAACCACGCACTGTACGAACCCCACAGCGCACGGTACGAATGGCGATCGAGAACGTGCGCCACGCCTCGTGGGACGACAGGGACAGAACGGCGTGGGATCTTGTTCCATCACCATACGGACTAATCATAGCAGCAGCCAAACAGACACGGTGATAACCGAACCTGATAAGCTGACTAGCTGCTACGACGTGATCGTGGCGTCAAGTGGGAATAGCACAGTTTGTGACGACACAATCCCAGGGCCAAGGTAAACGCACGCTGGACAAGCTTCCGGCCCGTCAACGGTTTCACAGAACGCCAACGATAAATACCGGAGAACTGGGAGGCAGAACGATGAAAACCCAGACCGTCGGGACAAGCTGCATGTATCCAATAATTAAGCAAGGAGAAAGGTAATCCGCCGGACACTGTGCCATCAGGGATTCTATACATTCAATTAACCAAGACATCTTGACATTTTCGGCAGAGTCATGCTCGAAGCATAAATAACTTTTGCTAATGACACGAATGAATGTACCTGAAACCCAAGACTTTAGTGATTTAACATCACATCAAGTCTTGTAGTCTAACTGGTGCATTTAGCCCCTGATTCCTGCCGTGAGCAAGAGCTGCTTCGAATAACTTGGGCATCTTGATTAAGGTAGCCTGCTTGCCTGCGCCCGACTGAGCATCCCCGCCATCGTTTCAAGGAAGTGTCCGAGGTGAAGACGCTTGGCAAGAACATGTACGCAGCACAAATAGTTGCCATTTATTTGAACGAAAATGCTCAGGATAGGAAGGAGAAAAAGAAAACCCACATTCATTATTTACCCCTGATCCTCCCCTTCCTACCTTTGGGCATGAACTCTCCCGTGTCAGTCAAGTCGTGCCCGTGAGTCGGACACAACAAACTAAACCCGTAGCAAGCCATGCCCCACGCGCCCAGGCCACTAAGCCACGCGCACTGTGCTGCAACGAGTAACCACAGTGTCGAATTTGACTGCTCGTGCCGAACGGTGCAAACTAAGGTTTTCCCTTTCGCGTAGGGTTTCCGCCGCCTGGAGAGGCGTGTCGACAACGCCGGAGAATTATGTCAGCTTTTGTTCAACCGTGACCTGCAACTTGGCCACGTTACAGCCCTCCCGGCTTTTGCACCTTCCTAAAGACGTATAGTTGGACGAGGCTGGGGAGAGGGCTTCCCGTTCTTGCTTAATCTCACTTACCTTAAGTTAGCCACTCGGCATACTCCGTATTACTCCGTCCGTGCTAGGTTCGCACCTTTGAGCAGAGATGGACTGCTGAGTACTTCTGGTCTACGTGCTTACACCAGTACGCAGTATCAACGCATCGCTTCGATACTGTCGCAGCTGGCCTCATCATTCTCATGTCTCTAGATCCATCTCCCAACACATCGCATCGTCTCCCGATATCTTGGATTGCTTAAATTACACTTCTTCCATGCTGTAACGCGCATGCACAATTGCAACAAGCTTCCCGTTGCCAAGCCTGCACTGGAGATTTGCGGCCTTGGCAAAGCTTGTGTCTCCATGCCACAGAGCTTGGCCTCTGCGTCACGATGCTCTCCAGACTTGGCTCTGCCCGTCCCAATCCTTCGGATTGCTCCTCCCTCCACTCACCTGCGCACGTGGCCGCTTTGTCTGTTCATGCTCCTCGTTCCACACGCAACGTGTACCGATTATATTAAAACCGAAACCCCACTCATTGACTGACTGTCTTGTGGAGTAATGTAAGACAGGAAACTCCTGGGTATTTGGTCTGAACTCATGAAACTCATGTAACTTATGCGACCCCACCATCTTGAAGCCATCAACGCCCACATAAATCAGATGCATCGTGTGTAACAAAAATGCAAGTCGCTTTCCCCATTTCCTACTTCCCAGTCCGCCGGGCTCTTTGTCGCTCCGGTTACTTCTCCTTCACTCATCATCCGATTCTTCCTGCCCACTCCGATACCGCATCTCCAGCACCCACTTCTCGTCGAAGTCGATTCCGCGGCGGATCTTGGTCCCGGCCTTCCTCCAAACTGCGCTGCCCAACCCAATATCTGCGATGAACAGCCTCCATTCATCCTCGTGAGTTGTGTGACTCAGAGCCTTGGGATCATCATCGTCTGGAGGCGTGACCGCCTCGAGCAGCCCTCGCTTCGGAGCTCCCATGGCAACTACGTACCGCGGCTTCACAAACAGCCTTCCCCCGTCGATGACGGCAACCTTGCCTGAAGTAGGATCGATGCCAGTCGGAACATCGACTGCTAGAACAAATGCCTCGTTTCGGTTCGCCCATTCCATCAACTCATAGACGGTGGCCTGGTCCGCGGTGCGCAATTCCTCAAAAGATATGGTCAATCCAAGCAACGCATCCACAATGAGTGAGATCGATACTGGCGGTCCAGACCCTGAGTTCTTCCTTAGATGTTCAAAGAGCTCCGTCTTGCTTAGGATTTTGCCTCCGAAATTTCGATATAGTTGAACTTGTTGTCGAAGGTCCTCGAGCAAATCACGCTCTCGCTCGATCCCCACGAGGCAGAGCAGGACGTTGATGTTCTTATTCCGTAGATGGCGACCCGCAGCAATGGCCCGGATGCCAGACTTGTTGTTGCCGGCCAATATCACCACTGCTGGGCTGCTCAGGACCGCGCTGGCCGAGGGATTAGCGCCCGCAAGCCCGAAACGAACCTTGATGGCAGGGTCTGACAAGGCCGTAAATGTCACCTCGGCGATGCCTCGCCCCGAGTTCTCTGCCATGAGCTCTTCAGTCAATCCAACCTCGTTCGCGGCAATGTTTTCAAGATTCAACATTTGCAACGCAGAGACCGTCTCGAGTCGACGCTTTGACGGGACAAGGTATAGACCGGGAGGGTGACCTTGCTGTTTTCTACTGTCAGTACTGCGAGGTTCTGGTCTGGAGATAGACCACCGAGATAGATGACTTAAACGTACGCCAGAGTTGACTCGGCTAAGCGGGAGACCTCCAGGCACGGCAACGCCACTAGCTTTGCGTGACTGCGATCGCCGAGACGGTCCAGACTTGCTGTCAGCTCTCCGGTTGCTTTGGCTGCTTCGCACGTCTCGGCCTGTAGGTCTTTCCGCCTCATTCAACCCGTCGTCTGCTTCGCTGTTCCAAAAGTCCGCGTTCTTGCTGATCGATGGCACTTCTAGGACGTTCTCTGTGTAGTGCAAATTCTTGCCTCCCGCGGTCCCCGCCTTTGGTCGACGGTTATGCGATACTAACCGGTTCGCATCGTCGACTTGATCTTCCTTCCTCATCTGGTCAAATATGGTGCGCTTATCGAACTTGGCCAGATTGTTCTCAAAGTCAAAGTCGCCCATCTCCTCTGTAACATCCTCGGATGCCCATCCATTGTCAGCGTTTCCCTTTCGCCCCTTTCCATTGCGCTTCAGAGAGTTGAATGGCTGAAATGATGCAGTACTCTGTAGGATGGGCGTTTGCCTCCAACCCTTCCCACGGCCGCTCTGAGAAATGGGCGAGCCCTCGGCAGGCTGCGCATCGTCCTCGAGACGCTGGCCTTTGCTTTGCTTCGATTGTCGGGGTCGTCGCTTTTTCTTCTGAGATGGGGTTTCTTGTGGTTCAGAGATGGTCTGGGCGTTGCCCAAATCAGCTGCTGGGTTTTGAATACCGAGGTTGTTCATTGAGCCTCCCATAAAATCAGGAGTGGGCCTCATTGGAGTGCCTGCAGAATGTATAGACGAGACTGCACCAGGCAAGTTGGCTTGCGTTTCAGCCGTGCCACTGCCAATAGAGACGGCTTTAATCGATGGTGCTCCGGACGTTGGCCGTCGGCCGAGGCTGAGAATCGCTGGGTCAACAAATACAGGCTGCGAAGGCGGTTGAGAGTACACAGGCATAGGAACAACTTCAACAGGCGTCGGAGGAGCATGCGCAGTGGGCGCGTCGTCTGTTTTGATCTCCGAGAGATCTGCGATGTTGCTGGCATCGATCCTCATTTGAGGATGCCATTCCTTGGTCCCAGTGACGAAGACTAAGCCCTGAATGTCAGGGTAACTCTTTTGATATCAAGCCTGGGGTATACGTACCATTCGTCAGAGTCAGACAGCTGCCGGCCTCAACGTCCCTGACTGTGCCCGTGAGCGAGTATGCAGGGGGCTCCCTGAGCACCACCCGCATATGCAAGCCGATGAATTGGGTCGCCATGTTGAAATGTTGCCTTGTGCGCAGTCGGTAAAGACTCCTGGCGTTGCTGCTCTCCTTTTCCAAGCGAGAGCCCCAATGTCCTATGATTACTGCCCCCCAGACGTCATCAAGACTCGGGGGTTGCGGCCCAACGACTGAATCACGGACGCGTGAATCGAGGGTGCCGGGCTCTTTGACGGCTTGCGGGTCGGACGCAAAGCTCCTTGGCTGTACGGGCGAAAGCAGCGAATCGAGGGCCGATCGACGTCCTGGCGATGGGGAGGTGGATGGGTCGTCGTGGGTGCGAGCTGGGGTCAACGAGTGGATTGGTGGCGGACGGGCACGAAAACAAAGTCACGCAAGACTCCGGTTCGAGACCTCGAGTATCGGTCGTCGAGAGGGGGACTCGTGCTATCGGGGGGCGTTCCTCGAGGATGTCGTTCGGGCTTTTGCAACGTATTGTGTGCGCTGGGGTTTGAGAGGTTGAACTTCCCGCACAGAAGCTTGGCCCTGTACCAGAGGACGTCTCCCACGCCAACCTTTCTTTTTCTTATCGATAAGGCCTTGCTGGCTGGCCCTCTTTGAAGGTTCGACCTCAGCGCGTCACGATGTGAAAACAAAGGTTCGTCTAGGCACTGGGGGCTAAAAGTCGAGATCAAGTAACAGGACGTAGATCAGTTTGGATTCTTGACATGGCCCGAGAGGTCTCTGCAATGGTCGCCCGGGTGAATGCGCCCAATATATTGCTGGTTAATCATTGAGCTCGGTAGTAGGATCTCATGCGCATGATGCAGAATATCGCTGTGTGGGGGAATGCATGTATGCGGATTACTACTCGGGACATCAGATCAAAGTCGAGAATTTAGACTGATTCCCAACAAATGGGCCGCAGCGGCTCTCGCTTTGTCATGTTTATTTTCCGTAGGCCTTCCTGTACTGAACTCTCTCCTTCAATTCGTTCGTAGAGTCCTTGAAGATGTCCTCAAGAATACTGGACGCACATGGCCTCCTCACATGACCGACTGACCTCCATCCTCCGAGGTTGAGTGGATTCTAAATGTATTTTGTTCATCATTGTACTCATCGGGCGCACCCGAAAATGAACATCTAGTATCCGTCGACTTCATTATCGAAACCCAATTGTCAGCTTCTGAACTCAGTATAGCTTCAACGCCGACTCCCTTGTTTGCCATACGCCCTGCCATCCTTGTAAGCTGTAAGTGACTATGTATACACCAGTCGAAATTAGATCAACACATTCGACCTCCCCGTTCGAGACAGGTTGTCCTCAGTAACCATACGACGCCATCGCCTCCTCATCGTCATCTAGATTGATTACCGTGGGCGTTTCCCTCTTCGGAGCCTCCTTCTTCAAAACTTCAGTCTTTGGAGCCGCAGGTCCAATGCGGTTTGTTAAGAAGTCGCCGATGGATCCGGGCTTTTTCTTGCTGGCCTCCTCTGCGCTGTAAAGTTGGTTGTAAAAAGAGACAACTCGAGGATGGGCCATAACCTTCCACTTGTCGAAGCCCACAACCTGAAGACCTTCCTGAGTGGTGGCTCGACTGAGTGCCACATACGCCTGCCCCTTCTCGAATACTCGCCCGAGGTTGACTTTGACCCTTTCCAATGTTTGGCCCTGGGCCTTGTGAATGGACAGAGCCCAAGCTAAGATCAAGGGTAACTGGGTGCGTTTTGCTTGAACCTCTCCATTTGGCAACTCGACCTTCCAATCCTCAGGGACGCAGAGGATAGTGCGCTGCGTGCCATGGGAAGTCATAAACTGGACGACCGGGTACAAGTTACCAGAGCGTTTCGGCCGCACGTCTGCCTCATGACTGAAAGCTTTAAGTTTCCTCCTGGCCTTACTCGTGGGATCCTCACTAAAACTGTCGTCGGTAGTCATGTCGAATGTCTTCTCGTCCGCAAAGGCTATTACCTTGCCCAGTGACCCATTCACTAGAGACTCGTCTAGGTTCTTGATGAGCATGACCTGGGCGCCAACTTTCAACACAATACTTTTTGGAGCCATCATGTTCATCAAGAGTTTTTCTCGAATCGCTGGGTCGCCTGAATCCTGAGCGTCAAATCGTTTCGCCGTCCCTTTCAGATCATTTAGTCGTTTCTCGTTGGACCCCTCAACTTCAGCTCGTGTAGAGAACAGCTCGGCCATACCAAGACCGTCGTTGAAGTTGAGTGGCCTAGACAAAGCCTTGAAAGCACGAACGGTATCCTCGCTGATCTTGCCAAGACGCATCTCGTTAAGCATCTGTGCAAACTGCGGGTCGCGTTGTCGGAAAACCTGCGTCAATCCAATAGTGTGGTCAATCGACGTACTCCAAGTAGATGCATCAAAGGCAAACTTGGTTTCGCGCTTCGATGAATCGGGAACTGGCGGAAGTTGGAAAAAGTCACCAGTTATGATGACTTGAATACCGCCCCATGGTCTGCCATTTGCCCGAATGGTCCTCCCGATCTTGTCTAGCTTATCGAAGAGGTCTCCATCGACCATAGAGATCTCATCCACGACGAGGCACTGGGTTTTCAACCAGCGGTTCTTGGCTTTGGGGTTTCGCCGAATCTTTTTCACTAGTGTCGGGGCATCTTCTTTTCCAAGACCAATCCCTACTCAAACGATTAGTAGCTAGATCGCCGATACAAGAGAGCTAACTTACCTGAAAAGCTGTGAAGTGTGATTCCCCCTATGTTGCAAGCGGCAAGACCAGTTGACGCTGTGACTGCAACTCTCTCAGGATCCCGAGCATACTTTTCTTTCAAGGCAGTGATGATGGCCCTCATCAAAACAGATTTTCCGGTACCAGCCGGTCCAGTAAAGAAGACACTCGAACCCTTGTTTACAACGAGGTCTAAAACGTTTTTCTGCTCGTCGCTAAGAGAAAAGGCAAATGACTTTTTAGTGAGCGACTTGCCAATGGTTGGGATGTTTGCCAAAGATGGACCATATTCTTGGGTATCTTCTTGGTCCTCTTTAATGTTCTCTTGCGCTTCTTTCTGTTGACGTTGGGTCTTGAGTTGCTTCTTTTGTTCTTTCACGGCACTGGTAGTTGCGTCCCAGGGTTCGAATTTGGGCTTGCTAACAGGTGTCTGCATAGCAGAATTATAGCTCTCGTCTTCTTCAGGATCTTCCTGTCGAAAGCTGACTGGAAGAACTCGTCGCTTGGCCTTCTTTTGGACTGGATTGCTGAGTGGGTCTTGATCTCCGGAGGATTCGCGTTTTAGAGAAGATTCTTCTGTAATCGTCTCTATCGGCATCGTGCGCTGTGCGGTTGGAGGGACGAGATGAGATGCAGGCGATGAAGGCCAGGAGATCTTCGTCTCGTTTGGTGTGGATTTGGGTGGTGGTATGCTGTTGAATGAAACGGGCTTGGATGCAGTTATGGAAAGGAGAGGGGGGAGAGCGGAGGGCGCCTCGTAGTCAAGGTCGAGCATATCGTCGTCGCTGAAGTCGTCTTCGGCAAAGAACACGGCCTCATGCGCCTTGGCTCGAGCTTCAGGCTCAGTGAGGTCGATGATCATTGACTCCTTCTTGATCGAGTTGGATGCCGTATAAAGAGAGGCTAGTCGGCCTTCAGCCGCCGGCGGTCGATTGGCGGGAGACTGGTTCATGTTCATGGATCGGTTTTGGAGATTCGAGAATGGCTGAGGGGTCCTCGCCGACGTAGAGGCAAAGCCGGGATTCTTGAGTTGATCACGGATACTGGCTTTCGGAGCGCTGGGGCTGCTCGAGGGGAAGGGCTGCTTGGCCAACTGGGACCCTCGAGCGGGTGCGTTGGACTCGTACGCCTTATTAGCTTTGGCTAACATTGTGTCGACACGGATGGAGGCCGGCGAGTTGAGGGTGTGAACATGAGCTAGCTGGGCAATAGTCCGGAGGAAGGGGCCACCAGTCGGCGAGGATCGAATCGGAAGATGGGCGGTGCCAATCGTCATAAACCAGACCGTAGCGAAGTCACGGAAAGGCGGAAGTGTGCTGAGCAGTCGAGGAGGGGCGAGATAGGGAGCGCGCAGGGTCTGCAGAAGGTACCGGGATCTCTGAGGCAGAACGACACCAGCACTGCGAGACCAGGCTGAGATGTCAATCACAGACCCTTGACCTCTGGGTGGCTGCAGAACGCGTCAGTGCTCCCCAAAATAGAGTGGTGCGAATGAACACTTTGAGGTTGACGCGTTGGGGTCGCGATGTGCTGGTCCCCCGGTAATGCGTCGCTTGGTCACGTGAGCAAATTAAGGTGCAGGACGGTATTCAACCTTTCAATTAAGACATCCACGCACCGCATTCACGCCTGATCCATGGAAACAACATTTCAAGTTCCTTCAGCAAAGAGGAAGCCGAGATTTTATGCTGATCATTAAACGTTAATTTACTTCTGTTGCTTGTAAACAACATGACCTCTCCGGAAGATAATCTGGCAAAAGGCCGCCCTTGTAACTCCGTTTCCAACCCATTCTTGACCATGGAACTACATCGATTCCAGATCCGTTCCCATAACAAATTACAAGAAAAACCTCCATACATCGAAAGGTATCCCAGGTATCGTGTCATACACACATTATAAAGCACTATGGTTTCTCCTCCAATAGTGATGTTTAACGGGTATACTCTCTGTGAATTTCCCTTCTCCCTAGAGGCTGGAAAGGGCGGGAAAGCTCGATGTCAGCTGGCTCCCTTCGACGCATGTAATCGCGTGCATCGCGCTCTCGCCAGCGAGAATGGCGCTCTACTGGCATCAGGTCTTCGGCGAATTGATCACGGAACCTGTCCGGCATTACCCGACGCCGGGGTTGTTCTCTAGCCCGTTCCAGCCGCTCGTTGTCTCGAAGGAACTCGGATTCTCGACGGAACTCTGGCTCGCGACGCGCATTATCAAGACGCATTCTCTCAAGACGGTCTTCCACACGGTGCAGATCATCCCGGAGGATCTCTTGTCGCGCCTCGGATGGAGACACAACACGGATGCCGCGTCGCTGTTGAATGATTCGAGGCCGCAGCCGTGCAGGTCGCGACCTATACGATGGCTCATCCTCGCGAAGACCGGGGTAACGATCTTGTCTCATTGGCGCCGTGCCGATCGGCGAAGGAGCCCGAGGCGCCGGGAATGGAACCGGTCTCATGACTGGCAGTCTTGGAGCATAGTTCTCGGCGATGATCTCTTGCTCATGTTTGGTGTGTTGACGCGGGACCCCAAAGTTCTCAGGGAAGCGCAGCTGGACAGGAGTCCGGCTCCGACCTCGATCACGCTTCGCGAAACCTGGGAAAGACCCAAGAGATGACTGAGGCGTGCTGAGGTCACTGGCACTCGACCAAGAGCCACCAGAAGAGACGGAGCTGTCGGAGCTTCGAGGGGAGCCCTGGTAACGCTTGTTGGTTTTGTCAACCTTGACGACTTGGACATTGAGCTTCTCTGGCTTGTTTTGTTTGTTGTCCTTGTCTCCTTTGTCCCCCTTCTCTGGTTTCTTGTCGTGGAGGATTGGCTTGAGCTGCTTTGGGAGTGGTCCTGGAGGCATAGCCTTGGGCTGCTGGTTCTGAAGATTCGGCTTTGGTCCCATGATTGGAATATTAGGCTTGGGGCCCATGGCTTGTACACCAGGATTGCCGGGAGGCAAAGCAGGGAAGCCATTCATGGCGCCTGGAAGAGGCCCAGGTGGCAGACGAGGCATTTGCATCTGCTGCGTAGGAGCAGGAGCAGGAGCAGAATAATGAGAAGGAGGCGCCATCATTGCCATCTGCTGGTCTCTGCTTTGCGCTTCAAGCATCCTGAGTCCACTCTGTTCAGGAGTGGGTGTCCTCTTGAAGTATGCGGTGATGAAAACCCTTTCATAAAGGGGCTTCGACTTAGTCTTTTTCGAACTGGAGACGTACTTCTCCTTCCTGCCCTTCTTGTCCTTCTTGGTGTGCTTGTCGAAGTATGCAAGCTGCTGGCGCTCATCGAGCGGCCGAAGTTTGGAGTCGAACTGGACCAACTTGTACGTGTACCGCCGGTCAGGTTCTGACCGACACAATCTCTCTTGGGCCTTCTCTAGTTGGCGCTGGATGGCGGGGGAGCAGGATGCCTTCTTCTCCATGACAGGTTTTGTGTCTCTCTCGAGAATGCGGACCTGGCGCCTTGTCTCTGGTTGGGAGATGTCGGTCTGTTCGATCTGGATGGTTTTGTCCCAAGTGGGTTGAAGGCGATATCCCTCTTCGTCAACCTCGTGAGAGTTCTCTGTTCTCTCTAGCCGGATGACGGTAAATGTGGAGAGACGTTCACGGGCATCAGCCTCAGTGAGGCGTTCACTCGTGATGTCGCAGATTTCGACTGGGTTCCTGGACCGTAGGTCTTGGGGAACTGCATGCGGGGGAGGTGGAGGGAAGTGTGGAGGAGCCCCCATTGGGGGCATGTTTTGGGGCATCCCTTGAGGCATCCCTTGAGCAGGGGGAAACCCTCCATGGCCTCTGTTGTTGGCAGGATGCATTGGGGGAACTGGGGGCATCTGGGGCTGACGAGGCGGCCCGTTGCCAGGGTTGGTCTGGGCAAAGGCGTTGTCTCCAGCCATGTTGGTTTGACTTTGTGGTTTGTTGATTGGATGGTAGGCCGGTCAATTCCTGAGGTCAAGTTGAAAGCTGGGGATGCGGCCGTGATATAGTTGTTTGGGATACTAGGGAAAACAAGGCGACGACGAGGACTTGTGCAGGTCCGCGATATCAATTGGCAACGTACCGGGATCCACGGCACCGGACAGAGCAAAAAAAAAAAAGTGAGGCTGTCCGTTCGGGGAGGTGTGTGCCCCAAATCAAGAAGATGGTGGGTGGGAAGCTGGAAGCTGTGGTCCAAAACGAGGCAGCTTTGGGTGAGGGGTAGCGGGCTGAAGTTCTCGGTTTGGTGAGGGTGTGTTGACCGTGTTATGGAAGCTCATAGGCCAGCCGAGTGTAGGGAATGCGCAAGTGTTTGGAGTGGAGGAAAGGTTGTATTTCGGCTCGAATGTGGACTTTGTAGATGAGTTCTCGAGATAATTGCCAGCTCCCATCGCGTCTGTCGTCGACTATTTGAACAATTCAACGACTTACGCGGCCTCGTTGGGTATCAATTGGGAACGACTCTTTCAACCTCACCTTTATCGGGATACACGAACCTCGACAGCAATCGGGACAGCAGCTCGGGCATCTCCAAAGCATATGCGGCAGAGCATCCGCCAATCCCATGGCGATATCATCGCCACCGTTGTCCGGGCGAAGTGGTTCGCCATCCTGCAGGCAAGGCCACCGACCGCCCAACCGCACCATGCAGCCAGTTTGACGACTCTGATGGCAGCCCATACCAGCTGGACCGCGCCAGCTCACATTACACCCTCTTTCTCTGGCGCGGGCTCTGGCTTACTCCATCGCCCGGTGGACGACGCGGTCAAATCATAGCGACTCGTGGCCAAGGAGCAGACAAGAGCCTCCTGCGAGATAGATGGCCCCGGCCCGGGCGTTGTGTCTGATGATGAAATTACGATATCAGAGACCCCCAATCACGAAATTCGTGTAGTCACCGACAGCTCGTTCTAGTCGATGCTTGACATGCACAGCCGTCGACTCACACCGTCGATGCCTCCGTCGGGCGCTGGATGAATGCCGGGAGGAGTATGCCGGGGCAGCGCGGGCAAGCTGGTACGGCGCAACCTTGGAGCCGGGCTGCAAAACAGTTACGTGGACAGAAAGGCCTTGACGCGTCTTGAATACGTGGTGGCATGGCAACTGATTGTCCTGACCTTTCCAACATAGTTCTTACCGACAGCTGCGGCGTAACCAGCTCTGTCATGCTTCAACCTTTGATGCCTCATGGCACGGCAAGGCATTGACAACACGCCACTTTCAGGAAGAAGATGAATGAAAACTCTGATCAAACTCTCATCGTGGTTGATCAGTTAAGGACCGGGTGTTACCATGGCATTATGCCTTTCGAAATCCCCGATGCCGTGTTGTCGTGCTAGGCTTGAAAGAATGTACACGGCATTTGCCACACCAAAGGCTGGTGTTGCACGGCGTCCCGCAGACAGACGGTCGCAGTTCTCAGGGCAGAATTGATTCGTAAGTCGAGCCCAACGCATTTGAATTACACGGCATACGGGCCTGGACCGTATCGGCGATTGTGACTGCCGATGAACTGCTTTGTCTCCCGGACAGCCAAGTTTGCACGACGCTTGACTTAGACTACGTCGTACATCGTACGTAGTCGCAGCCGCCCGTCGACCCACGCCGAGCCTCTCTCTCTCGCCCGGAGGATCGACCACTGAGGAACTGCGTCTGTTCGTGCCGTAATTAGTCCATCGGCTTAATGCATGCCTTCTGCGCTGCAGACCATCGAGCGATGGAACGGTAAAACCTGCTTTCCTGTCGTTGGCCAGGCTTGGCGGGCGAGGACATTGAAACTAAAACCCGGAGATCTCGACGGCCGTTCCAGTCCCTCCGTCGCAATGGCCGATCGACCGCATGCCCATGCAGTCATGCGGTGCAATGCGGTGCAAGAAACCAGGCTTTTAGAGTGTCCCATCGCCCGGGAGCCTGCGTGTGACCCAGTTGGTTGCGCCCCGATTGCGCATTTCCTCGCCCGGCTGGTATTGCAGCTGGACACCACGGGCGAGAAAGGCCTGCGCCCTTCATATGCCGGCTGAAAAGGGCGTTTCGGTCTGCTGACGGGCTGGCCAGGCTTTGCTTGCATTCCTTTTCGTGTTTGGTTTATTGCTCCGCTGTTGGCTGCGTCCTGCAAGGTGGTTGAAAGGCTTACTTCTGCCGGCAGCGGGATAAAAGCGAGGCGGAATTCAACTGTGCTGTGTGTAGTGTGTGCACACATACGTAGTAGCCCCGGGGGAGGAGATCCGGTGCAATCGGATGCCATGCGAGCCTCTCGTACTTCGTGGCGATGGTGTCTTCGTTCGTGCTTGGTGCTGCGTGCGTACAATGTGCATAATCTCTTTTCTTTTTCTTTTCCTTTCCTTTTTCGCGACGTGGTGATCGCTCATCGTGGTAAAGCCCGTGTTGTCCCCTCTGCGGGCGTGGCCTGGCCTCTCCAGCTATGTGACTCTTAGCAGAGCTTGGCCAAGTATACGACGCTGTCCTCCCACATGGCGATGTGAGCTTGGGTTGCTCTGAAGCGGTGAAGCCTTCAAGTCCTTGTTCTTGCAAGAGGATACTTGGGCCTTCCAGAACGGCCGCCCAAACCACTCGCGCGACGATGGCTCCACGGAATGGGCCGGCCCGCGTTCCCCTGGCGTGCCAATCGGGTTCCATTAGACAAACACGACTTCTTGCGGGTTGGGGTTGTACTACTTACCGGCTGTACAGTACGAAGCACGAGAGATCAACGCTGGATCAGGAGTTTCAACCTCCCGCCGAACCGACGGCTGCCTCGTGGCTGCCTTGCGGAACCATGCTGACAGCTTCAACCGCCGTCTTCGTCATCGCTGCTCTATTCCCCTTTCCAGGACCGAACACCGCTTTCTTTGGCTTGAAAGTGCAACTGGGCTGAACATCAGTGGCGGCGATCCACGTTTGCCTCGCGGCTTATCCCAAGAGAAGGCAAAACAGTCGGTTGACACCAAGTGCAAAGGAATGGGTTGTCATCGGAACAACAACCACTGAGTCGGCATCATAGTTGCAATCTTCCGTTTGTCTCGGACATCCGAACTTCCGGTTCTAAATGCTGAAAAGATGGGACCGGACTTGGTTTGTAACATACGGAAATGTGCTGGATTGTCTTATCTTTGTTCTGCCCAGAATGTGCGTGTAAGTGGACGTTTATTTCTGGTACGCTACCAACTTCCTACCCAGGTAACCGGCGATGGATATTTCAGGGTCTAACTGATACCCATGTCAAATACAGGGCATCAGAACCCTTTGTGCATTTGCAAGGGCCCGCTTGGCACTTTGACCCTGGTACCAACGTCCTACAATACTCGTACAGTGTAATCCGCCTTCCTACGTAGTACACAGATTGTAGCATGCTACAATCAAGTACGGAAACAGACTAAAGGAGTTCTGTTCTCCAAGCCAACTCCTGATCGAGCTGTTGAAAGCAGTATTTCTACCCTGTTCTGTCTCATGTATTCTACTCGACACTCGTCTGGGCAGTATTATAATAATTGGGGACTTGCCTACCAAATCAGGCAACACGGAGACAACCTCAGCCTTCCAGGCAACCACTCTACACCCACGTACTCTCTCATGGGTTATAGATCAAAACGAACAGCTTCTCTCCCAGTGAAGTAGCTGCATCAATTTTTTATATTTTTTTTATATTTCTTTTACTTCCATACTTATCTTGCTCCCTATGGCCCCTTTCGCTTATTCACTTTTTTGCCCTTTACTCTGTCTTGGGCTACAGCTGCCCCCTGCAGCGCGGCTGTTCGATTCCTAGACGACGGTGACCTTTTACTTTGTCTTCCTTTTGTTTCGTTTTCTCTTGTAACAATAAAGTAGATCCTCTTGGGCCATCTTGTGGTATTAATGGGCAACGATTGCTAAGTCGCTATTTGTAGTTTTCCCCTGTCCCCTTCTCGTTGTCATTCACCCCGAGTCCAGATTGCACCGCCTCCGGTTCGCTCTTCCAGTTTTCCAAGGGCTCGTACCCTTTACACCCCTTTCACCCTTGGTCTAAGCCAGGTACACATATGCGTTGCCTTCTCTCTCTATGTAATCCTTCTCGATCAGACTGTAGGCCGTATTGTCAGCATCCATCACAGCAGTCACGTAGTTGGAATCAGAGACTCACCTCTCAATCTCCTTCTTGATCGCCGCCGGCTCGACACTGCCTCGCTTCTTCGTCAGGTTGATGACCTCGGCCACCAGCTCCGCATGTCCCATTGACTTGCGGCTCTTCATGATCCTCACAATGGCTGCCTGCGTCTCGAATCTTCTGTCCTGCGCGATCCGCTCGTGCGTCGCGTTGTTTTCCTCCTTGGTCTCCTTAAGCTGGATCTGGTTGATCTTGACACGGTACTTGGGGTCCGTGAAGGCCTTGTTGAACGTAAATGTATCTGTGGGCTTGACGTCCCGGCCCTTGGGGTGCTTTGACAGTACCCTAGCCTTGCCGCACGCCAATGACTGCAAGGTGCGGTCGAGGTCGCCGCCTTGAAGGCCGGTGCCAGTAGCAATCTGCTCATACGCCAGGAACCCGTCGCTCGGCGCGCTGTTGAACATCATAAGCACAACCGCTTGGTAGGCCGAGACGAGAAGCTCCTTTGTGCCTTTCCCAAATGTGGCTTTAAGAGCGCAGTGAGCCAGAGAATGCTTCCAAGTCAGAACTCGCCCGGTATGCTTGTTCTTGTAGTACTTGTCGAATCGTTCGATCTGGCTCGCCACCTCATCGGGCAAGTTAAGCCTAATATCGGGATACGTTGGCCATGCAGCTGCGGACAGGATCATGACTGCGAGATCCAAGGGCGATTTGCGGTCCGCGCTGCCTTGGCACCACTGCTTATATGACTCCATCTCATCCTTGGCAAGTTCCTGGTCCTTGAACATCTGTTCCAGATTATGGGTAAAGTTGGATCCGCATTCACCTCGAAGTTTCGTTAGCATGTTTCGTTCCGCATCCTGGCTTGCACTCCGTCCCATCAATAGTCTTCGAGCTAGATCCTTCTTGTAGAAAGCCTCAAATGCATCCTTGCCCTCGATGAATCTGAACAGTTCCAGGGCCTGGTCCAATTGTCGATCCAGCTCCGCATCCTCATCAGCCGTACTTGAATGTCCCTCCTTCTCTGCCGTTGCTCGATCCTTGACGTCCGATAGGAGCTCCTTCGGCAAGGTTTTGAGACCACCCCGAAGCAGCATATCGATATACTTGGCTGTCATCTCTCCAATTTTTGAAGTTCCCGTGTTCCAGCACGAAGCAACCTTTCGGTCGTTCATGAATTTACCAAACGACTCTCTCATACCCCAAAGGAAGTCCTCATCTTTGTTAAAGGCATCCCGAATCATGAGATCCAAGGACCGGCGTAGCTCCAGTAGGCGAAGAACCATTTCGTCGCCACGCTCTTTGTCTCCAATGATACCAGCTCCGGTCGTTCTGATGTAGTCGCCCCAAGGTGCCTTCATCTTCTTCTGGATCCCTGATAATCGAAGCAGGTCGTACAGCGCCTTCATAGACTCTACTTCTTTGTCGGATAGAAGCTTTGATAAACTACCGCCATTCAACAACTTGTCTGAATAATGGCCGATCAGAGTCGAATGCGCAGAATCCATCAGCTGCTTTTCCGTCGTGCTGTCGAAGTTGAACGCAATACAGCGGTAGTCCTCCATCTTAAGGAGCTTCTCGCAGACCAGGATGTAGTCCTTGAGGCTCGACGTGCTCCAAGCTTCTCCAAATTCTTTGAAGTATGCCTCGGATTGTCGCAAGAATACGGGCTCGAAGTTCTCAACGTAAACGCCGAGGATGAACAGCATCCGGATTGAGTCCTTCAGTAGCACTGGGTCCGTTCGGCCGTCGTCTCTTCGATCAAACTCAACTAGGTCGCACAAGCCGTCAACGACGCGACTCCCAGGAGAACTCTCATAGAGGAGTGCTTGGGATGGGAAGGCCATCCTTCTGAATTGGACGATGGTCATGTCGTTGATGGATGGGAGGTTCTCCCGTAGGAGGTATGTCCGGTCGAGGAAGCTGAAGGTCGATCGAATCAACACCTAGAGTTGCCGTTAGCCGCTGATGAACAGCTGAACCTGAAGCCCACACTGGCAAAAACGTACTGTCTGGGTATTCCAGGAGTTCCACTCCGCAAGAACACTCCTTAGGGTGTCAATATTGGAAACGCCTTCATCCCGCCGGATCCTGGGGAGGACGACCCTCTGCAAGTGCAGCTCGACCCTGTCCTTCAGCAGCTTGTACACCTTACCCGGGTCGCCCTTCCGGCACACATCCTCTACGCCGCGGTAAAGTCGTTCGAGCGGAACATCGGGTTTCCTGTCCGCAAAGACAGCCTCGAGGGCGTCCTCGAGCTCCTTGAAGGTCCGGGCGTAGTACTCGGAGACTTGGGGCTCACGGCTGGTCGGGGCACGCAGGTTCTTGATGACGAGCTTCTTGGCGCCGATGTACGGCTGGAAAGCCGACCGCTTGGTGAGGTCGACGGTCTCGGGGAGCTTGCCCCGCGCTTTGGCGCTGGTCATGACGGGCGTGTCGGAGACGCGGGGACGCTTCGGGGCGAGGGCCAGCGAGGAAGTGGACGAGGAGGAGTCGAGGCGCGGGCGTCGCCGGGAGGGGGAAGTCGAGTCGGCTGGTGCGGATTGCATGGAGCAAGGGAATGACGGAGCGACGGAGGCCTGGAACAACCTTATTCGAGCTGTCACGCAGGCCTCGGCTTCACGGGCGAATCGACGCGGGACGGGGCGATGACGTCGGTGTTTTGGCCGATGATGCTGGCTGCGGGCGATGGAATGGTTTTGCGGGGAGCGGCGAGACGTTTGATGGAGGGGGATGAATTGAGAAGCGTGTTGTGCTGTGTTGCACAAGAGAAGCTGGCTGTGGTTTATGTCACTAAGATGGATACATGGAGTCGGATTTGACTTGCGATAAGATAACGGAGTTTGGTGGATCTGAACGGCCCAAACGCCCTGAATAAAGCTCTGTAGGGCTGCCTCGGGCTTCTTAACCCCGGCGATCGGCCTTTCGCCGTGTATTCGTAATGGGCGAACAGATAACTAGATAATTGGAGTATAAACAGAATTCAAAGTCATTCATTGATTGATGACCATCTACGGAGTTGGGTCTCCTCAAATATTCACATCGAAACAAAAGTAGTCTAAATTACATGACAGCTGTGTGGTATCATAAGTACTCCTAACACATGCGCCGTGGTTCGCTCATCCTCCCAAGATGTACAGATACTACTGTATATTGGTCCTATGCATACGCTGCCCATCCTATATTCATTGTCAGTCATTGTCATCACGCAGCCTACTGGACTTAACTTACCAGAATACAAAACTGCTAGGTTTCGCTCATCCGTCGCCTGGTTGATTAAATCGTTAACCGTAGCCGTCACGCTCAACGTCTTGGACAGCTTCTTGCGCACAATCTCCAGTGCGCGGTCTGCTTCAGACGGCTCATTGACATGCCCAGCCGTCTTCTTGCCTTTCTTTGTCTCTGCTTCGCTCTGCTCCCCATCGTCCAATGCTCCGTCGTCGCTGTGTCTCGCCTTCTGAAGCTTGGCGAGACGCAATGGAGATATAGACCAGGTGTACAAGGGATCGTACCGCAACACGTCCAGGATGGTCATGATGGAGTATTGCTCCTCTCGTAAGGCATCAAGCGTAAACTCACAACAGCGCCGGAACACTCCTTCAGACTTGGTGATGCCCATTCCATCGACAATGTCTCTGGTGAGTCGGAAAGGCACCAGCTCGGGCACTGGTAAAATCCGGCCGGCCTCGAAAGCCACGCCAAGATCAATATGAACAACTTCTCCGGTCTTGGTATCAAGCAAGATGTTGTGGCCGTGCCTGTCGCCGAGACCCAGGACGTGCCCTAACATTGAGATTGCTGCGGTGCTTCGCGTGTAGGCCAAGCGCTTGACAAACCAGTCATCCGGATCCACAAAGTTCTCCATGAAGAAGTATCTCATCACCGGGTGAAATTTGTCCGTGACCTTGCGATACGTGCTGATTCGGGTTTCCACCGTGCGGCTCTGCACATTGTAAATTTCCTTCCGGCACTGAGAGCCCTTGAGATCCCTGGGGTAGTATCTTTCGTGTGCAGGCATAAGGAACTCGTGCAATGGGATAGTGTTAGGAACGAACTCAATGAGTCCAGACGAGGCCGTGAGCGGGAGGACCTTGTAGGTCCTAATCCCAAGACTGCGCTGTTGAGTGGTTCTATGGAGCTTCAACAGCGACGAGACAGCTGAGAAGACTTGCTCCATGATGGCGTCTTGGCGCAAATCATCGTGTCCCCCCTTAACCAACTGCTTGTACCGCACACCGTCGTTTCCAATAGCAGTGATGATTTTGGGTGCACTCACACCGGAAGCGATTGTCATTGTCGAATCCAGTCTCGATATCGTTGGTACTCTCGAGTAGTCCTTTGTAGCAGAGAGCTCGATGTGCATCGTTGGGGAAGGAATCCTGTACTTGGCTAGGCAGTTCACTAGATTATGGCCTGCTGTAGACTCCTTTAGTGGAATTTTCGCTCCTGACTTGTATTTGTTGGGGTTTCTGTCCATTGCAAAGGCGTGATAGTACTTGCTTGTCCTGTCAATGGACTGCCAGATATCCGCAACTGATTTTGCAGACATGAGTTGATGGGCTACTCGGTCAGTTGCCTTGACACGTAGAACGGCGACCTCGTCCTTTTGTTGAGCCTTGGCCTTGGTGCCAGACCAGATTTGGTACATGCCATGGTAAGGATGGTCCACGCATATTTTGTAAACCAGCTCCATTAGTAGTTGTTGGAAGGTACTATCTACATCTTGTAGTCGCGATGTAAGCTGGTTTATGAGGCCGGCAAATTTGCTGGTTGGGACCTGTAAGAGATGCCGCGATACCGCTTTGTTGGTGGTGTCCTCGTCCGATCGCTCGAGCCACAGAGCAGTGAAGCGCAGAGCATCGTTGTTGTGCTCGTCAGAGGCAATGAGAGATAGCAGGTAGTTCTCAAGACTCAATCGCACAAATTCGCTGCGAGTTTGTTCAACTCGGCGCAGCTCCTGCTCGTCAAGATCCAGCCACTGCTTCTCTTTATTAAGAACATGCGAGTAACGAGCCTTGAGTTGCGTTTCTCTTGTACTAGATATCAGAGACTTCAACTCCGACACTTCATCGCTCTTGGCCTTTTTCAGATTTTGAAGTCGGGTCAGGTCCTCCAATCCGTCCGGGTCTTGAAGTTGCTGATCGCAGAATGTTGCGAATTGATGGAAAACCAGCCCGGCCTCGCGGCCTTCGCCTTTCCCCTTGAGCTCCTTCAAGGCTGGCTCCAGGTACTTCTTTTGGATGTCCTGGGGTTTCTCAAGACGGGCAACGGAAACTTGATAGCCAATCTTAGAGAGGAGATCGGATCGGCTGACGGGGATGGTTTGCTTTCTGAGAGAGGAGTCTCGGTCAATCCCCTGGAGCATTCGAATAGATGTGCTCATCTCTCCATAGTCCCACAGTGAGTTCGCTGCTTCGATGCAGATGGCCGCATCAACGTGCAAATCCAGGTCCGCACAAGATGAGATGAGATTGGTGAGACCCGTGGAGATGTTGAGGCTCTCTTGCGTCGCTTGGTGGTAGCGGTAAATCCCCGATGCTGTGATCATCGAGTCTACCTCCATTTGTCTTGCAGCCGCAGCCGACAATTTGATATTGCTACGGAGGGTGTTTCTTTGACTGAGCATACTCATTGCAGTTCCTCGACAAGACAAGATCTGGCTGACACTGTCGTATCTAGTACTTGTTAGCATATCGAACGACGGCCATATTTGTCAAGTCTACTTACAGTCCGCTCCTCATCCATTCGCTCCGATTCTTGAACTTGGTCAGAAGGCTGTTCATCTCTGTGGTGTCGGAAACCCCGAGAACGTCATCCAGCTCCGTCAAAGAAGCTAAGGCACCCAGTCGTTTTCTGAGAGCAGTAGCATTCAATCCATGTGCTTTCAAGCTTCTCATCGTGCGGCTAAACCCATCATGGACCGCTGATCTGACAACTGTGAAGTCAGTTGCTTGATGAATGCTTTGGTATGCTTTGTAAACAGTGACGGCATGGTTGTCGCTTGCTGGAGCTGGGAGGTTCCAGATCTCTAGTCTCCTCGCAGTGCTGAAGGTGCTCTCCAGAGATTCAGGTGTAGTCTCTAGACTTTGTTGTGTGTGAAGGAGTGAATTCGACAGACCAGACAAGCCAAGTGTGCTCAAGACCTTGACCAAAGATTGCCCATCGGACTCAGACATTGGGTTTCTGAGGCGAATATTACTGTCGTATTGAGCGCCTCGGAAGGCCAGACTCTTTGGGCCGTCATTTTCATACTCCACGCGAGCCAGAACCTTTGAAAGACTCGCCTCCTCAGGCAAACCGTAGTAGGCGTCAGGATCATCAATGTTTTCGAAGACTGTGAGCAAAGTATCGCTAACATCGGTCTCTCTCACCACAGAAGAACGACGTGAAGACCGTGAAGTTTCGGAAGAAACCAACTCAGCAAATAGCAATGCCGTCTTGTGCATGCCGCACCGCGATGCTGATGCCGATACCTGGGCGTAGTCGATGTCTAGCCAGTTCAATCTATCAGCGATCGACGATTCCTTGGGATACTCCTGTGTTCTGAGGTATAGAAGGGTATTGATGAGTAGCTTCAAGTTATCTTTAGCAGCCGGTGCTGTGCACTGGAGCCAGTCCTTGAGAGCTCCGGACAGAGCACGTTTCAAGGTCTGCTGCTGGTCCAGCTGGAAGAACAGAACGAGATGAATCACAAAGGGAAGAGCGCCCTCCGCAAAATCTTCAATGTTAGCTAGGATAGGCGCAAGAATGGAGAGGATAGTTGAGTCGGGGACAGATTGAGCCAAGTGAGCACTCAGTTTTGACAACCAGCTTTTAGACGTTATGTCTTCCTTCCACACAGCATCATCGCGCATCAAGGATGTTGGTGCTCTTTGGTCGGACGGGGGAGATCTATATGCACCCCACTGAGACGTGAGCAAGAGAGACTCGGAGAGACTCCTTTGACAAGCCACTACCAGCGGTTCGTCTTCCTGCAACACCGCTTGGGAGACGGCGGTTCTCAAAGCAGCCTCAGCCAGACCGGCCGTTGAAGAGTCCGGATTTGATGTCAAGTCTTGAAGCAGATACAGAAGCCCCATCTCTGACCCGTTAGGTCCGGGGGCGATCTTCTGATACTCAGCTAGGCGAGACTCGCGGAGGATGTCGGATGGGATTTCACCGGAAGCCGAGAATGACCGCCCAACCACTCGGCCGGCCCAGGAGAGGTACTCGTCGCTCAAGTTCTGGGTATTGCAACTCTTCCAAATGGCAGTTGCGTGCTTCGTCGCATCTTGGTCGGTCTCGATAATATCTTTCCTGCTCGAATCCGGAATGCTGAAGTCGCCACAAAGCAGGCCCAGTGCAAGTTGACGGGACGAATCATTGAGGAGCTGGTGATCAGAGCTCCCGTCCTCTAGGATATCCAGCAAGAGTTTACTTTCAGACGTGCCACGTTCGGCATTTCCCGAAGATCTAATGCGGGCAGCTGACTGAGTAATGGACTTAAAGGCTCTGCTTTGCTCCGTCGTTTTGAAGCTTGGAGAGTTGTAGTCCTCCAAATACTTAGTGAACCATCCATGGAACTTTTGTGCTTTGCTCATTGTGGCCTTGAACTGGCTCTCTTGGGTAGTACTCGCCTGGCTTGACTCAAGAAAGACTCTCAGGGAAGCGAGGGTTGACAATGCGTATCCAGCAAGAAAGGCCGGTGCGTGAACTAGATGCTTCGATCCCTCAGCCAGGAGATACTCACTGATTCCTAAAGCATCATCGGCGCATTCTGAGTCAACAATGAATTTGCGAACCGAGTTCAGCAGCATTTCCAAGGGGTATGACTCCAAAGCAACAGGCCCGGCGAGCGAAATGAGAAGCCTAACCTTCCGTAGGACAGCACAAGCGTGTAGGGGACCCAGGGCAGGATGAACAGTGTTGAACAGCTTTCTGGCAATCGAGACCACCAGAGCAGGCGTCCACAGTTCATGAAACTGAAATTCTGTCTCTTGGCAGAGGCGGACAAGTTCGTGAATGAGATATTTTGCTCTGAACTCTGGCTGCTGGTTGGCTGGAAGAGGGTTTGGGGAATGTGCGATCTCTTTGATCGCATCCATGGTCTTGCTTGCGTATTCAAGGTTGGAGTATCTTCCAAAGATTTTTTTTGCCGGAGTGTCCTGGTCAATGAGATCGAAGAAGAGAGCCACAATATCAACAAAATTGATGTAGACCGCCTCCACGTTGCCCTTATCACCAAGCAGCTTCTTGATATGCCCTTCTCCCCTTCCCTTATCAGCACCACCCTGGGCATCTCCAAATATCATGCTGTAGGCAATAACAGTCGTGAAGTTCTGGCGTATCAGGTCGCGCTCGGGTATTCCTATCAGCCGGGCTACTTCTTCAGAGGCCTCGTTCTGCCCACGCATCACTGTCAGGCCTATAGCTTCTGCTTGGGCGCATCGAAGAAGGTCGTCCAGACTATCAAATCCAAATATTGAGAATGGTATGTCTCCAATCAAATCGTTCTCAAGCCAAGTGTACAGCAGCTGCCGAGAAAACAAGCTAAAGAGTACCCTTGGCGAGTCTAGTTGCAGCGTGCGAGACACGTCAGCCAAGCAACGGGTCGCGTACTCTGTAGATTTAGCTATTTTTCCCGGTGTTTCAAAGATGTGGTATGTGCATCTTCGAAGCAGAGTCGGCCATCGGCATGCGAGCCGCGACAAAACTAGTAATCGAAAAGCGATACCAGCAGTATCTTCCGGGTCGGTAGGCAAGCTATCCAGAACATCCACAAATACCTCATCGTGAATCTTCAGGATGTACAGGTCGAAAATGTCTGCAATGTCTTGAGCAATGGCAAACTTGACAACCATGGGGCCATTCTTGAGGATATAGAGTAGGGAGGTCCGGCAAGAGTCAACTCCAAAGTCCTTCCCATACTCCGAGTCGGCTCGAAGGAGTGTGAAGAGTAGTCGCACCATCGATATCTGCGCTTTCGGCGAAAAGATGTTTGATGTGAGGCAGGTTTTGATGAAGTGGTGGTACAAGTCGCCGACACTATCCGCAAGATCCTTTTTATCATTAAGCCAAAGACGGTGGAGTCCTTCAATGACCCCAATACACGTACTCAATGCCACCTCGCAGCATTGATAGTCCAATCGGCTGACAAGTTCTCCAATCCTCTGAATAATTCCTAAGGCACTATCGGGAGTCACCACTAGATCAGAGTTGAACAATTCGATCAGAAGGCTTTGGCACATCAACAGCTCGTCGTCGGTCATGTTCAAGATGATATCGACATAATCATCCGGGACATGACCAACCTGACTGGCGTCTTCGTCAATGATGAACAGGAGGCGTAGTCGGGCCTTGGTATCCATGTGAAATGCTCGGGGATCCATGGACATTTGAGTGTTTAGTCGTGGAATTGGGACAGAACTTGACGTCGAGCTTTCTCGGCTAGCCTGTGAATCAAATTCGTCGTCGATATCCATCAAGTCCACGCGATCTCCGGAGGCGTTCTGCGCTTTCTTTCCTTCGATCAAATTCCATATCTTCGCCAACAGGTGCAGAAGTCCAATGTCGTCGGTATGCATTCGGTTCAAGCTTGCAGTACTCAAGCCAGGCAAAAGAGGTCGAATAGTTCTAAGGGCCAACTCGATGAAAGCAGCTGGTTCGACTGACTCCAACGCAGCATCCAAACCAGTCTCTGCAATAGTCATCAGGGATGACTCGACAGACGAGGACTGTGTCGAATTGAGATCACCGATCTGTGGTAGGAGCATCGCACCAATCAGACAGGCCGAGAGCAGGCTCTGAAAACGATCAAAAGAAACCTGGATACCTCCTTCGTTGGTCTTCTTGGTCCAAGAAGTACAAAGCTCGGTTAATTCTCCGAGTTTGGGATAAAACAGCTCTAACATCAGTTTCTTCGAGGCATAAACGGTGCTAGGGTCAACGATGGGCATCGAAATGCTGCCCTGCGAAGAGTTACCACGTGCTTCACCCTGGGGCCTCGGTCGTTCATCCGTGAGTAAGAGGGTGTATCGACTGAACGGTTCGATTTCGCGAGAAGCCTTCCAAGTTTCGCCAAGAGTGCCTCCCGAAACAACATCCTGTGACCCTGAGTTCAAAGCCTGAGCTCCACAGCCTGCCCGAAGCAAGTTTACAAGATCTAGGGGCCGAACGTGGATCGAATGATAGGACGCATAAGTTGAATCGCCTATACGATAGAAGTTAGCTCAGATCACGCAACGGAAGTGTCAACATACTCGGATTCCAGCGGAGAAAGATCCATCTTATGATGTGATTACATGTGCTCTGACTGGCGCTTGGAATCCTCGAGTTGCGAATATGCAAAACGAAAAGCATCAGCGCAATTGACGAGTCACATAAAGTCCCTGGTCCGTTAACATCTGCTGTTGTCACGATGTTGTTAATGTCCTCGGCGATTGAATGATACGGCAAAACGTCTGCCTCGAGAATGGCGTGCAACAAGACGCAGGCCGCTCTGCAAGTCCCTGGTAAGCCAATTGACCGAGTAGCTAGATGCCACAGCTGTCTCCAGGTATCCGTCTGTTCATCCCGGTTTTCGTGACATAATGCACTGTGATAAGTCAGGGATTGCTCTCAAAAGGACAGTATAAGAAGAAGGGCAATACCTAGCACATGCCACAAGAGCCCAGGAAGCAGTAACGGGATTCTTGTCACCAGCTAGAGCGACGAGGTCCGGCAACAGATCTAATAAATCATCGCGCCCAAAGGCACCGGTGGCAAGTATGAACGGTACCAGCTGTAGCGCGGTTCGCCGGACTGCAATGTCCACGGCCTTCAATTTGAGCCTAACACGGCTTGTGTCCTGGTGAAGCCGACGTCTTTTGCGTGGCTGCTCATCCACGCCAGAGGCAACCCCTGAATCCTTCTGGAGCGACAGAATCATGATACGCTCCAGAGATCCCAGATTCTCCACCACTGACCACTGGCCCTCGCCATACAGATTATGCGGGCGTAGTCCGAATAGTGGCAACTGCGGATGGTATGAGGGAAGGTTGGAGGGTGAGAAGGTGACATCGCTCAATTGCAGTCGAAACGCTTCACCACGTTTCGAGTATTCGACCCAGAGGTTTTCTGCCAAGTCCTCGATATCTCTGTGAACGGTATCATCAGAAGAATGGAGGGCAGAGTGTTCAATGTGAAGGTGCATAAGAAGGATACTCTTTGATATTTCGATTCTCAGAGCTCGGATGACTTCGTCTTGTGACACCTTCTCAGATCTCCACCAGTAACTCATCAGGGGCACGGTGCTTCTAACCAAGCTGTTCGCATACGTTAGGTCGTCCGCATGGGTAGCCGAGAAAATGGCATTAAGGATCGAAAAGCCCAGTGTTTGTACAGAGCCCAGACTGAGCTGCTTCATCCCCAAAACTCTGAGGACAACTTCAGCAATCTCCTTGAATCGTCGAAGTAGGGGCGCATTGGCAGCCATGACCAAATGATACAAGCCTTCCAAGACATCTTTGAGAGGACCACCCTCTCCATGTCCGGTCCGCTTCTGACTTTGCGTCGAAGGAGTGGAGCGACCTGTTGAGCGACCCACGGCCGAACCTGGAGCTGGCGACGCCCGTGATAATATCAGAAGCGCGTTCTCGCCCTCATCCGGAAGAATATGGAGAGCGACACCAAGAAAAAAATCCACGCAAATATCCCAGGCCTGACCCTCTTTCCTCGAAAGAAGTTCAACATGGGCTTGCCGAGATAGTACTTCGGTCAACGCCTTGACGTAGTCCTGGAGTAACGGCGGAACATAGTCGTCATTGGGGCCTGGCAGAACTTGGGTGATATGATCAATAACTGCAAGCAACGTCTTTCGTCCTAGCTTTGTGACGCTGCGCCCTGCTGCCATCCTCACAGCTACGGCGCATTTCGATAGTCGTGAGGCAGCGGCCTTTGATGTGGATTGCGACTTTCGCTTGTCGTAATAAATTGGCTTTTCACGCAAAACAAAGCTGAAGATTGCTTCGAATATCTCATGGTAACTCTTGTCGCCAAGATCGGAACTAGAAAAAAATTCAGAAACAAACGTCTTGAAGCAATCCACAGAAACTCACAGGTTCGCAGAACGGTTGCGCGGGTTCAGAAGATGGGCCAGTTCTAAGGTACGCCAAGTTAAACATGCAAATCTTCAGAGCATAACCTCAATCCTACCATCAACAGCTTTTTCTCGATCTTTTAAACTCCCAGATTTTACGTCTCCTAGAACCTTGTCAACACCAACACCAGGCTGGGGAGGGACGGAAATGGCATACGCGCCGAAATCATCACATTGGACTTGTGAGAGGCCGCCATCCTGTTTACATGTGGAGACTTGCCCTCGCGAGATGCCTCCAATTCGTGCTATGGACGCGTCTCGCCCTGACAATGGCGCTTGGGGTATGCTGGAACACAAGTCCCCGTTCTGGAAGCTCAACCGAATGCTCGTGTGTTAGGCTCTGAGCCGCCCTCACAGGTCTGAGCTCCTAGGGAATTGAAAGGCAAAGAATAACAGCAAAAAAAGCTGCCCAGCTCGCCCATAATCTAAAAACAAAGTCACCGGCCCTCGTAGTTTGTCGACATCCTGCCGTTGCGCGAGTCTTGGCTGCTCGAAATCACGGTCGTTGCCTGGAAACCCAGCCTGGCCGTGGCAAGCTCTGGGAGCTCTCCGTAGGTAAATAAGCTGAGCGGCAGAATTCTCACCGCCCATCAGCTTAGTTGTTTATCTCGGGCCGCAACATCTCCATTTCCGCCGTGTCAACCAATCAAGGAGCTCGGACACCCTCAAATTACCAGGGTGCAGGCAGCGAGGCTGCAGAATCTCAAATTCGCGACAGCCAGCATTCATCGACAGACACCGCGAATCCCACGAATTATACGCACCGCGGTGCTGTCTTGCGCAGCTTCATTTCTTGGAGGCTGTTCATTCCTCGTCCACCATGCGATAGCCCCAAACCACCAACATGGCCGAAATCACAGCACTAGACGCCCTCCAAGCATTCCACCAAGGGCTTCTGTCGTTACGTGAGGGTCGCATTGACGGCGCCGAAGCGCTGAACAATGAGTTCCTCGTGCAGGTCTTTGAAAGGGAGCTTGGAAGGTTTTGGACGAAACCACCACGAAATGACACGAGTCGCAACACCGTGAAAACTGGTATGGATGCCCGTTTCGCCAGCAATCGCGCGGTAGCTGATTCTCAACAGGCAAGGTTATCATCGACGGCGACGAATACTCAATAAACGAAAACTTCCAACAAGATGCGCTTACCCTCTCCGATGAGGTCGAACTCGATGAACTCGAAGCCACCCGATGCCTCCTCGAATCACAAGAGGATCCCTCTACCCTGGGCCGATCCCTCCTCGAATGCGGCGTCATCAGACTCCACCAACAGCGCAAGTACGTTCTCGATGCTGTGCGTCTTCTCCTGGAACTTGAGGGCCTGGATGGTGAGGTCGCAGAGTCTGAGGCGCTTGAAGGCATCAAACTGTATGTGGCAGAGCGATTACTCCAGCCGGCCATGGGTGCGGATGCGACCAAACGCATCGTACCCAGGTGCATGGTTGCCATGAAGGAGATCAAGACGTGGCTTCAAAAGCTGGGAGACAAGATCGCTGCAGCTCAGACTCTAGGCCAGGCTGGGCCAGGTCAAATTTCTGAAGAGATGGAAACAGTCGAGTTTTCTCGCGTCAGCTTGATGCAACAGCATGAGCTTCTCGGAGTCATTCTTTGCCGCAGCGTCGAAATGAGACAGGCATCAACCTCCGACTTCATGGAATTCGTATCAGCACTGAAGAAACTCGACCGATATGATGCTCTCCTAGGTGAAAACCCAGACATCCAGTACAATTCAGCCCATACTGACACAGTCTGTAGTACATCTAATGCCAGCAATTGGAGCCTACATCTCCATCTTCGGTTCAGCTGAGGGGGGCTATGACTTAATTAAAGCACGAGAGTTACACAGCAAGCTCTTTCACACGGAAGAAGCGCCATGGACACTCTCCTACTTTCAAGCCGCATTTCGCGCCTGGTGGCTCGCGGAATACAGCGGATTCTATGTGGATGACCCTCCAGAGGCGGCAATCCCGCCTAATACTGATCTAGATCTAGGTAAGTAGCTGCACTTTGATAACCGACGTCAACTAACCCAAGATCAGAGGACCGGCAAAGGTCGAAACAATTTTTGGAAGCCCTGAAGGACGGCGCTTTCGATTTCCTGCTCTCCATTGCAGCCGATGTCAAATCTCCAGATTGGCATGATCCTGTAAGAGCAGGTATGCGGAAATGGTTGCAGCGAAAATCGCCTGCCTTGGCTGCTGATGCGGTCCAATTTTCTGAATTCTTCCAGATGTGTCTCATGGCCCAGCTTGAGGTTTTTGTTGATGCTTTTATCTCAAACCTGCCAGATGTCCTCCGAAAGCTTCGAGTTGAAGAAGATGAGCAGCGCCAGTTGAGCCAAGCTCATGAACAGGATTTGGACTTGGAACGGTTCTTGCTCATCATTGCATACTCATACGAAGGGCGTCCCGAGGCTGCCATGAACTTCTGGTCCGATCCCGATAGCAATCTTGCTGGCTTCATGCATTGGGCTTCTCGCAGGGCCTCGACACCTTTGGTCACAGCCTTTTGCGAGATGCTGCAGGCCATATCGGAGAACGAGGAGTGCGCCACTGCATCTCACGAGTTTCTCATCGATGAAGGCCATCATTCCTCTGGAAAGATGAGAAGATCCCAATCCTTGACGTGGGCGCAGATCTTCCGGGAACTGGACTTCTTCTCTGGGAAGATCAGGCATAAGCCAACTCAAACACCGCAGTCCAGGTTCCGTGGCGATAAACCCACCAGTGATCAAGCTGAGACGGAACCAGAATCAGCGATGATGCTGGAATGCTATCTTCGCCTGATGTCGAAGCTGGCAAGTGAAAGCGAGACCACGCGACATTTCCTTCTTCAAAATCCCAACTACAACTTGGTTGAAACCCTCTACGAACTCGCAAGCAGCCCCATTCCCCCGCGCTTGCGTGGCTGCACCTTCATGGCGCTTAAGGCGCTGATGGCGAGGAAAACTCTTGAAGAAGGTCATGTCATGTGGAATTGTCTGGATACGTGGATTGCAGGGGGTTATGCACCCGCCCCGGCAACAGCTCCTCATCGCCAAGCTCAGAACTCGCCGGCTCTATCCATGGATCGCATCTTCGACGAGATCAGCAACGGTTTTGAAGATCCAGAGTCGTTTATTCAACTACTGTTGGTATTGGTATGCCCGGCCATTGACAGCAGTCCTCTAAATGATGGACTCCCATTTCCAGAAACTCTCGGGTCGGTGTTTCGAATGCCAGGGATTGAGGTCTACGTGGATTTCGTCATAGGGCTTGTCTTTGCTTCAAAAGCAAACGACCTGCAGGATGCGCACCAAACCCGGGTACTGCGTCTTAGTTGCCTGGAGTTTATCCTCACTTCGTTGACTACCTTCAACGAGGACCTCATCATCATGGCAAACGAAACAAGCATAAACGTCGATTCTGTCATTGCAGCCACCGACCTTGCGACATATGTTCGAATGCATCCGTTCGCAAGGGTAATGGAGTGGATGTTCAACGACAAGGTCATGACGGCGCTATTCAACACCATCCACCAGGAACCTGTCGATGTTGGGAATGCGGCCCCTGACTCGCCGCTCATTCTCGGCATTCTGCGTGCTGTTGAGGTCATTACGAAAGTTCTTGATCTTCAGGCTACCTACCTAGAGCTTGTCCGGCCCATCATTAAGCTACAGTCAAACCAGCGGCGGCCGCCCGTTGCCAACGCAGCATTTGCTTCCTTTGAAGATGGACTAGTGACCAGGTTGAACCTAGTGGTTGACCTTGGAAACTACTGCGGGATTGGGCATCCTGAAGTCACTCTCGCATGCCTAAAGCTGCTAGAGAAGATGTCGTCCTCCTCCAAAATCACCGCCATCTGGTCGGGTTCTGGCCGACATGCCCATCGCAACAAGGCCATTGTGGCTCTGGAAGCAAATGGCGAACATGAGGCGATATCACGTTCTTTCGTCTCCGAACTTATCACCCCGCTTGAGTCTGGCAGAGAGGCGGAATCGCCAGCCTACATCACCAAGATCTACATCCTCGATTTTATATATCAATGTCTACAGGAAACCCCCAGGAAACCTACCATCGCGCATTTGTTACTTGGCTTCAAATGCGGGGTTGATTCTCTCACGGTCGATCCCAAAGGAGCGTTTGCGTCCAGGACGTCTTTGTTCCACACCCTGTTGAGACTTCTCTTGGAGGCCCCCTCCAGCGATGCTCAGGGGATGCGACAGTGGCTCATTGCCATCAAGTCACGCGTAATGCGCATACTCCATATCCTCTGGGGCTCCCCACTATCCGCCCCAGTTGTGATCGATGAGTTGCGCGAAAACGAGCTCCTTTTCCACCTTCTTCTCCGCGAGGTAGTCATCAGCCCAGAGCTGCCTTGGGAGGGAGAGAATGTGACCATAGTCCACTTTCCTATGACAGACGGCGCGGTCGCCCTTGTTGACTTCATGGCATTGCGGAGCATGGGCTTGGAGTATATTGCCATGGAGCTGTGCAGTATCTCGCAGAACCGCATGCCTAGCATCAAACGCCGTATCTTCGAAGCCCTTAATGGGCAAGTCATCGGAGAAGGCAACACTCCTATCCAGATTCCTACCATCTTCGACCTCTACGATTTCCTCCTTCCGGAGGGGATTTGGGACATCCCTCTACCCCCGCTGCAGTTCTACAAGGACATTGACTTATCGGTATCTTTGGAAGTTGATGTCGACTCCAACTCAATCTACAACCTGGACCGCGTTAAGGAGATATTACTCTTGAAGCGTGGCGAGACACAGAACTCCGGTGCGCTAATTGCGGCCCAGGATCTAGCAGCTCTCGAAAGGGAGGAGGGCATGATCCTGGAGTTCCTCATCTCTTCAAACCGACAGAAGCAGCTTGCTACTCAGAGCCTCAAAGTTCTGAGGACCTGGACTAAACTCTTACTGGTCATGATTGAGTCTAATGACTTCAAGGGCACGGCACAGACTTCCTTCTTCCTGCAAGCACTTCAGTCGATTCTCCCGAGTCTCGAGGCATTCGCATCTGAGCGGCCGGAGGAGGCCATTGAATTGGCGAGATTAGCCAAGATCCTTCTCTTCAAGCTCGACCTCTCAGCATCTGAGGGTGACAAGAACGGCCAGGCAATCGGTAACTTGATCAGTGACAAACTATATCAGCTCTTCCAGGTCTGCCTTCAAGCCATTGGCAAGTGGGCCGGTACACCGGAGCTGAGGTCGGTTTACTACGGAATCTGCTACCGCTACTTGACCGGCATAGTAGACCAGGGCCAACTGACCTCCAACCGCCCCAAGACCATCAAGACAATCCAGGTTTATGGAGAGAGGCTCATCAACGTCATTTGCGACGATGCTTACGGTGGTGAGGCGGAGTGCCAGACGGCAGCTCTGATTCTGCTCAACGCTTTGGTCAGCATGGGTCGGCAAGAGAACGACGACCATGTTGTGGAGGTGCTGAACCGCCTCAACTTCATCGGCATTATGGTGGACTCCCTACGAAACATCATGCAAGAATGGCATGAGGTTTACGGATCAGGTATGTTTCACCTGACTTGGTGCTTACGGGATGGTTCATTCACTGACTGTTATCACAGGCACTTCAGAGTCACAAAACTACCAGAACGCGCGCCTCGCGCTCCTCTTGGAGCTCTCGCAAACTCGCACAGGCGCCAAATACCTCCTCCACTCTAACCTCTTTCGCGCATTGGACCTCTCCGGCCTCTTCGCGGCCGACCCGGAGCTTCAGATCAACAGATCCAACCCGCGTGCCCTCGAGCAGCACTTCGACCTGCTCGCCCAGGTAGTCCGCATCGTCGGCGCCGCGCTCGTCAGTCGAGGCAGCCACAACGTCGTCCAGGGCCGCCGGTTCCTCACCGACCACCGTATGCTCGTGACGCACACGCTCAAGCGCAGTGCGGGCATCGGCAATGGCACCACGGACGACATTCTTGACCAGCGGGTGGAGGAATTGGCCGAGGGATTGATGGTTATTATTGCGGCAACAGGGTTCCTTGAGGTAAGCACTTCTTTTTCCTCATCCCCCCCCGCCCGAGGTTATTGCGAGAATATTTGACTAACCACGTGTAACAGTTCGAGAATGATGTCTTGCCAGAACCCAAGCAGGAGTACATGGGACTATTCCATTAGTCGGGATGAGGGATGGAGAACTCACTTCAGGATGGTGTCGAGTACCTTAAATAAGTTGTTCGTTGTTTAAACATTGAGGATGAATCTGGCGCAGATTTCAGCGGCGTTGGGAACAAGTGGCAAATCTCGTGTGTAAGTGCGCTGCGGAGGAGAGCGGACAAATCACCCAGTAGATGTATAAAGAGACCCAAAAAGCCATCTACGTTTTGCCACCATCATACTAAAGAAAAGAACTCACAATGCTGCAAAGGAAGAAAGGATAGCTTGCAATAGCAAAATCGATCATAGGGGGCTCTGGTGGGCTGCCTGCAACGCTCTAGTCTATGCGTAAGCGCCTCCCTGCCAGGCGCATGGCCGTAAGTCGGCGGACATGCCACGTCCATTCGCCTCCAACCATCCGTCCCCTTGATGCTCCGTACGCCACCGTCTTGGTGTCGGCGTAGATTGCTCCAGCCGTGCACCGAGAGTGAAATAAAATTCAATGTGCCCCCCTGTTTCCCCTGTCCATGCAAATGCTGGGTATCTCGCGATGGACGACCCCCAGTCCTTTCTCCCAATAGCTTATAGTCTGCAGCCCCGGACATCCAACGTCGATGATTAAAGCACACGTCCCTTGGAGGAAGCGATCCGACGCCAGTGGGAACATCATGGCCTACGAGGTTGCTCCTGCTATACCAGAAGGGTAGCTTGGGCGAGGCTTTACCAAACCGATCGAAAGATTGCGTGTTGTATGTGCGAGACTTGTTGTTTCGGTATGTCTCCAGATGTCATAGCTGGGAGTCAGCCTTGCGTTTGCCCTTGCGGGTGGCTGTCATGAGCTTGAGCTCGAGAGGCCAAAAGCCCTTGGTCTTGCTGCTGTAGGATTCCCTAGGCCTCATATCCAACTTCTGGCGGCACATGGGACACTTTCCCTTGGTTGCCTCGACGTGTAATGAGGAATGCAGACACTGGGCGCAGTAGAGATGACCTGCGTTTTGTGTGAGAGGGCGAAACACCGGCGAGGCGGCGGATATTTGCTACCGCCACCAAAGGGGGAGTAAGGACAAAGAGACTGGACATACCGCAATGCGTTACTGTTAGGGTAGTGACATCATCCATACAAATGACGCACTGAAAGGCAACAAGCTTGATACGATTATCCCCAGCTGGTTTCCTGAGGTCTTCAGGCACTTCGGTTGCCTCGGTCAAATCGATCGTGGTAAATTCACTGGATGGAGCATCAACACCGGTGTTAGGTGGAGGGTCGTTGGATTCGAAGAGTGAATCATCGACGTCTTTGGTGGTGAGAGGCTGATGCTTTCTTTTCGAGGACGGAGATTTGGTGGGCGTCTGATTGGAGGCATTCGTGGATGTTCTTCGACGCTTGTTGGCGTGCACTGCATCGTGCGGAGGGACGGCGGGTGGGGGTCGTCGGCGTGTCTGCGGCATGTTGTCGGAAAAGGAACTGGCAGGGCTGTCTAAAAGGCCAGAATCGTCGAGGTCGAAGGAATCCAGGGTCGGCCAAGTGGACTGAGACTCACCGGCGGTAGTGGTGGAGGAGAGTTGGGTTGTGGAACGTTCAGGTGCAGCGCAGTCGAGGTTGAGGATACAGGCGCCAGAGGGGTCGCGTGGGGCCGTGGTAGCGCTGGGGCACGGCGCCGACGGCTGCGGCCTGGAAGGCTGCGGCACGGGCGGCGGACGGGTCTGGGCGTAGCTTTGGCTTAGGTGAGCGCCCGGCTCAATGAATGAAGGATAGCTGGAGGGTGAGGAAAAGTCGACTTCGGCAAAGGCAGCGAGGTACGGGTCATCGACGAGGGCGTTGCCGGGTTGTGAGGTGTTAAAGGGTAAGAGTTCGTGGTCGTCGGCGGGCCACAGGTTGACGGGCTGGGCGTGCCAGAAACGCGGCGGGGGGGCGGTAGAAGTCGGCCGGCGTCGTGGGGGCGTCGAGACGTTAGGGAGGGTATTGGTTGAGGCAGCAGTCGTCGTCGTCGTCGTAGTAGTAGTAGAAGTAGCCGTAGCAGTCGCCGTCGTAGTCGTGATGGTAGAAGAGCGACGTTGTCGGGCTCGGCTTGGAGTCGAAGATATGCCCGGATGTGAGGGTGGCAAAGGGTGCAACGGCTGACGGATGTGATGGCCGACGAAGGCCACCTCAGCCTGTGCCTGCGTTTGCGTGTGCGAGTGCGAGTGCGTTTGCGTTTGCGCGTGGGCCTGGTCGATTGGCGAGGACGAGTAGCCGGGACTCTGGCCGCGGGGCGAGACGAGTCGGGTGGCCATGGAGATGGCAATCGGAGAACGGTCTGTTTCCCAGTTTGATTCCCAGAGCAACGCTCCGTTGTCTGTTCGGTCGACGACAAGCGAGCGTCAGGAGCCAACGACACATTAGGGAGTGGAGGGTAGACCCAAAAAAAAAAAAAAAGAGAGAACAAAGAAGCGACGAAGAAGCGGCTGAGAAGAAAGCGACAAGGAGATTGAGTGTCTAACCTTGCAGCAGGCGCGTGATGAAGGAGTCCATCAGCACGTAACTGTGGTCCATTCTTGATTTGGCGCCGTGAGGTCGGGTAGTCCGATTCCGAGTGAAAGAAGGAGTGGAGGTGGTCTGGTGCTTTGGCGGTTTTTTTTTTTTTGGTAGGGGCAGTCAGTCAACTGGCAGTGTGGTGTGGTGGTGTTTGGGTCTCGGCACGGCCGCCGGCTCCGGAGCGAACAAAAAGCCTCGACAAAGACGTGCTCAGGGAGGGAGCGGGAGAGAGGGAGAGAGGGAGAGACCGAGGGCGCGAGTGATTGATTTGTTTTTCCCGGGATGAAACTGGCAACTGACTTTTATCCAACACACACTTGCAGCGGGGAAGAAGTGATGTGTTCGAAGCCGCAAAAGTTGGAAGTCCCGGACGGCCAGTGCCATGAAGTATGAATGCCACGGACGGACAACGTGATCAGGCCATGCAGAGGAAAGCCACCACTATCAATCTATGGAGTACTGCCGTCCTGGATTAGTTCTTGCTCCGAGGCACCACGCCGCACCCCGTACCACATCCAGCGCAGACAGACTTTCGTCCCACCTACGAATACCTGGCATTCCGTCCAAGAGGCGACGAATAAGACGAGGCTTTTGGAGGATTTGTCTCGGAGGCGTCAGAAGGTGTAGTAATGTAACGTCGTTGTTCCCTCCCTTCCTTCTGACGCTGCGTATGTACTTCGGTTTCGACTGTCAATATGGATGACGCGCTACCCTGTGTACTGACCTTGCAATTATCGTGTCATGTGTCGCACCAGAAAACGCCGGTTGCTGCCTTTCCAGAAGGTAGATGCGATTTGTTTGCCCGCCACGGAACCGGGTCCCTGCATCCAGTCCAATGCAAATTTCGACGCCGAGTGGGTGGGTCTGCCGCACGAAAAGCACCATGGCAGTCCCAGCACCGAGTCATGAAGATGGGGCATCTATTAAACCAAGCATGCTTGATTGCTTTCAGCTGGGTAGGTCTTAGGTGCTTGGTACTTGATTCATGAACTGACACTGCGTTTGAATTCCACCTGGCATCCCGTCTTATACTTAAAGTCAAAGTCATGTCGATGTACAAGGTACTTATCGTCAAGTCCACATCAACCACGCCTTGTTCCTGGTAATCGGTCAATTTATATATCAATTTATCCACTGAAACATGTATAAAAAAAAGCTGCAGAAGAATCAAGAAATCTTGCTGATCAAGGTATCCAATGTCTGATACTATTCATGGAGTATTTACATCAAACCGCGAATATCCACCCCGTCATGTACCCTCGTGGACGGTGAGCCTTCCCATTGGCTCATCACCAACATCACCAAAAGATGCCCAAAATCCTACCTTCTCCACTTTAGTATCGTTCCTTCCCCCACTTAGGCCCACTGCCCATCGTGTCGACCCGTCATCCACCACTAGAACGCGCCCCGAAATGGCAAACATCAAAAGCCACCATCACCTCTGCACTACAACCTCGTCCTTGCGACTCAGGCATTGATCAAACCCGAACCGCAGCAGGAACTGCGCAACCTTTGTCGCTGGAATCACCGCTACCACCAGATCCATCCGCAATGTCACCGCGCCTCATATAATCATGTTCCCTCCCGCCGCTGGTCATATCCAGCAAGGTCCGGCGGCCAGTTTCATTCGCATCGCCCGCCATCAGTTCCGTCGCCATGCCTGGCATGCGCATGTGCGATGGCTGGCTGTCGTCGCAAACACCACCAAGCTAAAACAGAAAACCAGTCTCGCCCGTGAGTCGTCGAAATTCTACTTTAACTAGCTTTTTCTTGCTCTAAAACTTGCTCTAAAACTTGCTCTAAAACTCACTCTTCTCTCTTCTCTAGTTGCGTCGGAAGCTCGTCATAACGAGATTGGCATCCAACAACTCAGCTCCCACGTTTTCGAGCAGATCTTCCCCAACGGCAGCAAACCCGCCCCCCCCGAGCTTGTCGAGCTCTCCAAAGATCATCTCCGCCGTCATGATCTCCTCGGCAAAAACACTGACAAATCCGACCCCATCGCTTTCGACCTCCCACCGCTACAAGGACACACCCTCGACGAACATTTCCATCGTCTCGGAATGGACGCCGCGGAGCCCTTTCTATCCTATGCCAAGCAATTCGCCCAGGAAAATTCTCCTCTCAAACCCCGGGAGTGGGTGCGCCAAAGCGGCTGGACTAAATACGTTCCAGATGAACCACCCGAGCAGGTGGATGCGCCGGACGAGACGATGCTCTGCTTTGATACCGAAGTCCTATGGAAAGAGAACCCATTCGCCGTCATGGCGTGTGCATCAAGTCCGACTGCGTGGTATGCTTGGCTTTCTCCATGGCTCCTCGGTGAGACGGAGAACGAACGACAGCTCATCCCCTTGGGTGACCCCACCAAGGACCGGGTTATTGTTGGACACAACGTGGGGTATGACCGAGCCAGGATCTTAGAGGAATACGATCTCAAGCAGACGAGAAACGCATTCATGGACACCATGTCGCTGCATGCGGCCGTCAACGGCATGTGCTCCCAGCAGCGCCCGACCTGGATGAATCACAAGAAGAATAGAGAAGAAAGGGAACGGGTTGCCAGCAAGGCTCAAACCCACGAGCTCGCGGATATTCTCAGTAAAGGCAACATATACGATGAAGAAGAACTGTGGGTTAAGCGAAGCTCCGTCAACTCACTCCGAGACGTCGCCAAGCTCCATCTCAACGTCACAATTGACAAGGCCATCCGCAATGATTTCGGAGAGCTGGATCGCGAAGGCATCTTGGCAAAGCTGGATGAGCTCATGGACTATTGTGCCGCAGATGTGTCCATCACCCATCGCATCTATCAAATCGTCTTCCCCAACTTCCTGCAAGTTTGCCCGCATCCTGTCAGCTTCGCAGCACTCCGCCACATCTCCTCCGTCATTTTGCCAGTCAACAAATCCTGGGATGCTTACCTCACCAATGCCGAAGCAACGTACCAGAAGCTCTCTGACGCTATCCTTAAACGGCTTGTTAGTCTAACTAACAAGGCATTAGAGGTCAAGGGCGATGCAGAAAAATGGCAGAATGACCCTTGGTTGCAGCAACTCGACTGGTCTGGCCAGGAAATCAGAATGGTCAAGGGGAAGCGAAAGAACGATCCCGAACGGCCTGCTGCAAGGCAAAAGAAACCAGGAATGCCCAAATGGTACAAGGACCTCTTCGCAAACAATGATGCGCCTATCAGCCTCACTGTGCGAACACGAGTTGCACCTCTACTGCTGAAGCTTCGCTGGGACAGTCATCCCTTGTTCTGGTCGGACAAGTATGGCTGGACATTCCGAGTTCCGCGAACGGAAACAGCAAAATACATTGCGAAGCAGTTGGTAGAGTGTGCCTTTGATGAAAAAGAGCCAGTCCTTCGAGACGACCGAAGCCATGCATACTTCAAACTCCCACACAAGGACGGTACGAATTCCCGTTGCACAAACCCAATGGCCAAGGGATACTTGGCCTACTTTGAAGACGGCACACTTACATCGGAGTATTCATATGCCAAGGAGGCGCTCGAGATGAACGCTTCGTGCTCATACTGGATCAGTGCGCGAGACAGAATCAAGTCGCAAATGGTTGTTTACGAGGAAGATCTCGTCCCTGACACTCTCGAAAAGAGCGAGGCCAGTGTTGCCAACAGCAAAGGCTTCATTCTCCCACAAATCATTCCGATGGGCACTATTACTCGCCGATCGGTGGAGAAAACCTGGCTCACGGCTAGTAACGCCAAGAAGAACCGAGTCGGCTCCGAGCTGAAGGCAATGGTCAAATCTCCAGAAGGGTATAGCTTCGTAGGGGCTGATGTAGACTCAGAAGAGCTCTGGATTGCAAGCTTAGTAGGCGACGCGACGTTCAAACTGCATGGTGGAAATGCAGTTGGATTCATGACTTTGGAAGGGACAAAGGCCGCCGGTACTGATCTTCATTCACGCACGGCGGGCATCCTGGGCATTACGAGGAACGATGCCAAGGTCTTCAACTATGGGCGCATTTATGGCGCAGGTTTGAAGTTCGCGGGCACATTGCTACGACAGTTTAACCCCAACCTGTCGGAGAAGGAGACGACGGAGACAGCCTCGAAACTGTACGTCAACACGAAGGGGACCAAGACGACCCGGAAGATGTTGTGCAAGCGGCCTTTCTGGAGAGGCGGCACCGAATCGTTTGTCTTCAACAAGCTTGAGGAGTTTGCGGAGCAAGACAGGCCCAGAACCCCGGTTCTGGGCGCTGGTATCACGGAGGCACTGATGGGGCAGTACATCAACCGAGGCGGATATCTGACATCTCGCATCAACTGGGCGATTCAGTCATCGGGAGTTGATTATCTGCACTTGTTGATTGTCGCAATGGACTACCTGACGCGGCGGTTCAACCTCAACGCTCGACTGTCCATCACCGTGCACGACGAGATCCGATATTTAGTCAAGAACGAGGACAGATACCGTGCGGCCATGGCACTTCAGGTGGCAAATGTCTGGACTCGCGCAATGTTTGCTCAGCAGGTGGGCATTGATGATCTTCCTCAATCGTGCGCCTATTTCTCTGCGGTGGACATCGACCACGTCCTGAGGAAGGAGGTTGACATGGATTGCATCACGCCGAGTCATCCAGATGCCATTGCACCTGGAGAAAGCATAGACATTGTGACGCTGCTCGAGAAGGGCGACGAGGCCAGGCTTGATCCAGCCATTGTGCCAGATCCCAAGCGTGCCCCCAAGCTCGATCACATCCAGTATACTCCCCGGGTGCCCGTCATGCAGGCCATCCGGAACACGGACGGGGATAGTATGCCATTCCTGAAGGCCCAGATTAGCAGCAGCGATGAAGAGCTGCGCGACGTCACGAAGAATATGACAAAGGCCAAAATAGCGGCTGTAGGTAAAAAGGAGAAGCCGCTGAGCAAGAAGGCGATGCAAAAGATGCTGCTATACAATGACCGGGTGCACGCAAACATGAAACTGATAGGCGAACCCGTGTTGGTATCGGATGCAATTAGCGGCAGGTATTCAAACGGCCACAAGAGGAACGAGAACCAGTGGCCGTGGGTGAGGAGCACGACGAAGGGGGGCATGGGACCAGGCTCGAGACCTCTACGCTGATTCGTTTCTGCCAACCTGACAGTTGGACGTGTATTTCCCTTTTGCGTTGTCGCAGCGGTGATAGACTGTACGATATTGGTTACGGCAGTGGATATGTATGTGTGTATGACTAGGTACATTGCATTGGGTTGGTGGCTCATGATGGGATGGATGGATCATGGTTGACGCTGTCGTGAGATGGGAAAAGGCATGAGAAGGACGGGCTTTGGGACGAGGGACAACGACGTACAAGTACATGTTTGGTTATGTACATACTACTTAGCTGCCTACATTATAGTGTAATATATGGAGGTGTATAGACTAAGATGATTCAATGGCCGGTCTGATGAAGATGGATAGATGCTGACGGTGCCGTGTTAGTAGGCCAGTGGCTTTTAACTAATTTATAGTGGGCTGCTGCACTGGCAGCTCCTGGGAAAAACAAGCTCACCATGCAGGCGGCCTGATGACGAAAGAGTGGCTGCCAAGTGGGGTTTGCTCCGATGCTCAGCTCAGATGGAGTTTGATCTATCTTTCTCTGCTGTCATCGACAACTTCCTTCTGCCCACTCCAGATGTTTTCGACAGCCTGAACTCAACCAGCTGTGTTAGTACATACAGTCCATGGTTTGTTTGATTTCCACCTCTCTCGTTGCCCTTTTCTATAGTCTAGTCTCTACTTTGTTCCTTCTTCTGTCCTCCGTTCCCTCGCTTCCCCACGGTCGCTCTGACCCCTCTTGCATGACGACGACGGTACTGTGAAACCTGAGGCGAAGCTATTCCCTGCCTCCCACCACACGGCCGCAACAGCAACAACAGGCGCCTACATTGTAAGTTCACGATCCAGAACTCACGAGAGACACGAGTCGGGCAATAGCAAGGCCGCAAGAGGCGAAAGATTCCCCAACTCGCTCAATCCAACTTGCAACTGTCTACCTAGCCAACCAGTCACCACCATAACCACCACAGCCATGGCATCGCTTGACGAAACCATCAGCCGACTCAAGGAGTCTCGTCCTCCCGCCACCGACACCTTCACCTATCTCACCATCGTTGAGAAGTCGCTGTCCCCCGAAATCCTCCCCGCCCTCGAAGACATCCTCGAAGATGCCCAGCTGACCAACGACATTGGCTGGGACCTCGTCGAGATGCTCGTCTCCGTCCCCGGCAGCGAGTCCTGCCTCGAGACCATCGCCCGCCTCGGCAACCCGCGCGAGGTCATCCTCAAGGTCCTCGAGGTCCTCGACTCCTACTCTGAATCGTCTGAGGCCGGCGATGCCAAGGCCAGCGCCAAGTTCATTGCCCTCGTCGGCATGCTCACCATCCTTCACCGTCGCTTGCAGGTCAAGGCGCCCTCGCGCTTCCTCCATTCCACATTGCAGACCGTCTACAGAGCCTACGATCCCCACGGCGCAGAGACCACGGCCGCCGTCATCGAACTTGTGCGGTCTCTGTCTGGGCACCAACGACCTCCTCTGCCCACGCGCCAGTCGAGCACGAGGTTGGAAACACCCTTTCAAGAGAGCGATCCCTCCAAGAGCGCCCCAGACCCCGAGGCCGAGACGACAGACCAGGCGAGTCCGGGAGAGCACGAGTTGGTGGCACGGCTGCTGCAGTCATTCATCACCAGCATTCTCGAGGCGTATGTGAACTCAAACAACATGGAATGGGCGTCGAGGCTCCTAGAATACTGCGTACCGGAGAAGATTGTGCCTGGTCGACCGACAATGTTGCAAGCCTTCAACCAAGTGTCTGAGCTGCAAGCCATGGACGCATTGGTCGGACAGCTGGTGGTAAGTTAGCGGTCCCAACTCTTACAGTTCTCATTACTGATTGCAATGCTCAAGGCCGTTGCCAATGATCTTGGCTTGTCAAAAATGTCCACTGCCGAGGTGAAGCAAATCCTTGAGGCCCCCGTTTCCAGCAACCCATTCGCCGGCGAGCCCGATTCCCAGCATCCGGAAGATACGACAATGTCGACCGGCGGGTTCATGTGCTTCACAGCGTACCGCATGTTTGCGTCGCAAATCTTCGATGCCGACTACGACCACCCCGATATCAACATCTTCCCTGACCACCATATCCTCCTCAAGCGGTTCTTAGAAGATGAGCCTCAAGCCAAGATTGTGGGAAACCCCGGTACCGTCGAGGCGCTCTTAGTCGTGGGCTTGTGGCTCAACGATGAGAAGCGAGTAGGGGGCAGCCCCAGTACCGGCTCGGAAAAGGAATCAAGCTTCCAGTCTTACCACCATCTTTTGACCCTGATTTCCGTCTTCCACCCAACCCTCCGTGTCCGAAATGCAGCCACGACGCTGGCGGGCCTCATTCTGCATGCTGACCCCGAAGAAGACGACCGTCTCTCTATTCTAGAGGACTTGCTCGAGAACTGTATGTTCTCGTCTCTGCAAGCATGTGCGGTGACGTGGCTACGGGAGGAGATGATCGTGGCCCGCAAGACTGGCTCTAAGGGCCGCTTCTCTGATCCGAACTGCCTGGATGCCCTGCAATACACTCTCTTCCAAGATCTCGTGCACCTCAGGGAGACGGACTCGTTGGCCCTCTGGGAGTACTGGGTACAGAACGCGCCTTTCCACCTACAGGTTGCAAATTTCGCCCTGTTCCTCTTCGGCGGGAAGGATTACAAGGACCTGGCACCAGCTGGGATGGCGGCGGCCATCGAGCACCGTTACGTTGGTCCGCTGCTGTACCTGGCAAAGACCCTGACGAGCGCAGTGGAGAAGAAGGAGATTGAAGACGATGGCAAGGAGGGCGAGGTGTTGATGCAGCTGAGCATCTTGACGGATACGCTGGAGCGTGTTCCTCTGCAGTGACGCGAAGATACGGGCAACGGAACTGGGCAGGATGGTTGATCCAGAGTAACGAAAACGGAAACGGTGAGGCTTCGTTTGACATGAGTCTCGTTATGAACTCGGGTATGCGAGGTCGTATGAAATCATATATGAATGAAAGGTACATGGCAATTGTATTTGAATATAGATTAATGGAATATGCCAGCATTACGGTGCAGATGCTCACGACAATGTTGTAGTTTGTCAATCGTGATAACCTGGTGTGTAGGGTAGCAAACTTTCAAAGTGAGCTTCCGTGATAATTACTGCGCAGGTCCAAGTCAGTACACAAAATACAATAAAACAGGCTAGAGGGCCATCGGGTTTTATGCATATCGGATCAAATTAAATGAAACTGTGTTATGTAGTGGCAGTTTAACCTTGATATGTCTTCATCTTCTTTTACTAAACAGCAATCACCACCTCCTTAGGCATCTCTCTGAAGATTCCCCCGACAACTCTACTATTTTCGGGCTTCTTCCTCCACGTAAGAGTCGCCCCCAGCTGGAACCATGGGAATGCTTAATGTGTTGATGTTCGTCTTTGGCAATGAGCTATGTTTTGACGATACAATAGACTAAATTAGATGCTTGAATTCACGCAAGCTGGGTGATCAAATGGCTGGTTATGCACCATGGAGGCATGGATCCTAGAAGGGTTTCAGAATGATTTTCGCGGCCTATGAGACACAGCAATAACATATCGGTGTCCTTATGACTTAGACTATCAATTAAGGATTCAATGATCAGGACCGGGGGCTTGTGGAGTTTGTGGCAACTGGGAAAGTCCATGATGATGCCAAGAGGGTGCTGGGCGATTTACCGCGAATTGCCACGGCTACGTGTCGCGTGTACGCATCACGATTTACGACGGGCCTAATTAGTCCCAGTTCTTCGTAGTGTATCATCGGAGTCGTAATCGGAGGTTTGCTGAGCCAGTGGAATTAAGCTCCGGGGGGTGGCGCCTTCCCTTAATCGGGCAAAACAAATGACGGGCATAGTGATGTCATCCATCCGGTTCAGGTACCACGGGCGCGCTAAAGACACGCTATAATGCGGGAGGAGGTCTAAGCTGCACATGCGGGAGCTTGCTTGCTCCCTTTGCCGGAGGTTTCGTTCCTGACTCTGCTTTTCCTCTTCTATTTTGTGGAAAGTCATCTGCCCCGAGAACCAAAACCAGAACAATGTCGGGTTGTTTGCCTTGCGACTGAACAAGCTGCGGCCTACGGCATAGCAAAAGAGACGCGCGTGCGAGAACGAAGCAAGAAGCATGGCCCGAGACGACATCAGCGATGTTGACGAGCCGGTGGTTGTGAGGGAGACAGAAGAGACTGGAGATGGTCGAGCTCCAAAGACAACACTCGTGGCCGCCTCCGACGGGCAGCTTGCGTATCCCAGCCACGTCCCGCCAGCTGTCGAGTCCCCGCGGACTCCCCAGTCTGGAGGAGGACGACAAGACGACAAAGAAGAAGGGGAGAGCGCGCATCACAACGAGAAGAGACCCAGACAACGGTCGGAGCCTGGACTTCTATCGTCGACAACACCGAAGCTGGCGGTGCCGACAGATGCTCGCAATCGACCCACACCGACGAGGGCCTGGCCAACTGAAGTCCCGAGGCGAGGAGACCGCCAACCATCGCTTTTTCGGCCTGCAGCTGCCAAGCGAGCCGGGACTTCATACCTCGACAAGGCCATCTGGGAGAGCTACGGCGTGCACCGAGACCCCGTCTTTAGCGATAGTGACAGCGACAGCGAGCTGGAGGATGGGGACAACGACGACCAGGCAAACCAGGCAGCCCGAGACCAGGAGATGATGCTTTCCGCCACGCAGCAAGATGATAGATATCGGCGCTTTAGGGTGGGCAACGATAACTTTCACACAAGCGGTAAGGTGAAGAAGGATGGACGACTACGCATCACCGTCCAAGAGACAGCAAACACAGGATATCTCGCCAAGGCTCTGGGCGCGGCACTGACCAAGGTTGGTCCCGTCAAGGAACACGGTGGAAAGGTCCCGGAGATCAAATTGCCAGATAATGCTTCCTCGGCGTCGACGGCCGTCTCGAGCACCGGTCCTCGCCCCCGGTTGAACATCGTCGTCATGGTCATTGGCTCTCGCGGCGATGCTCAGCCGTTCCTCAAAATCGGCAAGGTGCTGAAGGAGGAATACGGACACCGCGTACGCATCGCAACACATCCGGCATTCCGAGAGTTCGTAGAGCAGGACTCAGGACTCGAGTTTTTCTCCGTCGGGGGTGATCCCTCAGAGCTCATGGCTTTCATGGTCAAAAACCCCGGGTTGATCCCGACCATCGACTCGGTCAAAGCTGGAGATATCGGGAAGCGGCGGGCGGCCATGGCCGAGATGTTCGACGGGTTCTGGCGGGCGTGCATCAATGCCACAGACGACGAGAAGGACCACCAGAACCTGAAGATGATGGGCGCCAAGAACCCGTTTGTGGCGGATGCCATCATCGCCAACCCGCCAAGCTTCGCGCACATGCACTGCGCGGAGGCGTTGGGGATTCCACTACACTTGATGTTTACCTTTCCCTACACGCCCACGCAAGCATTCCCGCATCCATTGGCCAGCATCAAGAAGTCCAACGTCGATCCCGGGTACACGAACTTCATCTCGTATCCCCTTGTGGAGATGATGGTTTGGCAAGGCCTCGGTGATTTGGTCAACAACTTTCGTGTTAAGACACTGGGCCTGGATCCCATGTCGACCCTCTGGGCTCCTGGTGCGACGTATCGGCTACACGTTCCCTTTACGTATCTGTGGTCTCCTGCCCTGGTCCCCAAGCCTGAAGATTGGGGGAGTGAAGTTGGCGTGTCCGGGTTCGTCTTCCTCGACCTAGCTTCATCATTCATGCCACCAAAAGAGCTCGAAGAGTTTCTTGATGGCGGCGATACACCCATCTATATCGGATTTGGATCTATTGTCGTCGATGACCCGGAACGTTTCACCGACATGATATTCAAGGCCGTAGAGATGGCTGGTGTCCGAGCATTGGTTTCCAAGGGCTGGGGTGGATTAGGAGGCGAAAACGTTCCGGATAACGTCTTCATGCTCGAAAACACCCCACATGATTGGCTCTTCCCGAGGGTTAAAGCCTGCGTGATCCATGGCGGTGCCGGAACTACAGCTATCGCCCTCAAGTGCGGGAAGCCTACCATGATTGTCCCTTTCTTTGGCGACCAGCACTTCTGGGGCAACATGTTGGGCAATGCAGGCGTGGGCCCGCAACCTACCCCATACAAGGCCCTGGACGCCGAGAAGCTAGTAGAAGGCATCGTGTACTGTCTCACAGACGAGGCCCAAGAGGCAGCGGAGAAAATGGCTGAGTCGATCGAAAACGACGGAGACGGAGCAAACAACGCTGTAGAGCAATTCCACCAACAACTGCTCCTCAGAGAACCAACCACGCTCAGATGCTCCATCCTAAAGGACAAGACCGCTGTCTGGAACGTGAAGAAATCGAATGTCAGACTCAGTGCCCTGGCCGCAGATATCCTCGTCGGCAACGGCCTGCTGAGCTGGAAGCGCCTCAGGCTCCTCAGACACATGGAATGGAACGACTTCGAGGGCCCCGGAGAGCCTGTCACAGGAGTAGCAGCATCTGTCGCGGGTACCGTTGGCGAAGCCTTCACCGGGATTGTGAGTGTCCCGTATCGTCTGGCGAAGAGGTCTACAAAGCGGAGGAGCAAGAAGAAAGCGAGCCGAGAAAAAAAGAAGGCCTCGAAGCAAAAATCGAAGGAGTCTGATGCCATTACCCATCACCCCTCGGAAACTTCTAACATCGCCCTCGACGCTGCGTCAATTCACACAGATGTAACTGCTGGTGGAGGACGCGGGCACTATGTTAGCGACGTCGCCCGTGGCGTGGGAAGGACTGCTACCGCGATCGCGAAGGCTCCGGCCGACCTCTCGTTGGCGCTGGCTCAAGGCTTTCACAATGCTCCTCGCCTTTATGGCGACGACACGGTACGCAGAACCCCTCGGGTAACGGGCTTTCGCTCAGGCCTCCGTGCGGCACGGTTCGAATTTCTGTACGGCGTCTACGACGGGTTCACGGGCGTCGTGCGTTTACCAGTCCGTGGAGCGAGGGACAACAGTGTTATTGGTTTCGTCAAAGGAGTAGGCATGGGGCTGACTGGGCTCATTCTCAAGAACCTGGCCGCCATCGTTGGCCCTGTCGGGTTCACACTGAAGGGTTTGGTAAAGCAAGCAGGGCGACACAAGAGACCGGAAAAATTCATCCGACGGGCTCGAATTGTGCAAGGGCAGCGGGAGGCCAAGGCATTATCCGACGAGCAACGCAAAGAGCTCGCCAAGCAGACCATTGACGGCTGGCTTATCATGAAGGAGCTGTGCGATGTAACAGCTGATGTGGAACGCGAGCGGGGTCTCGCAGGACAGATCGACCGAGTACTGTTAGACACCGACGCCATGTTTGTGGACGTTGAATCTGCGAATCGAGCCTTGCAGGCGCTGAAAAGGGGCGAAAGCCTGGAGAGCATATTGAATCCTGAGCGTCAAGCGCGGGATTCTAACAAGGACAGGGGTGGTGTAAAGCGCAGTACGTCGGCTCAGAGATCGTGGAACCCGTCGAACACAAGCAGGGAAGAGTCGAGGCGAGGTTCCTCCCAGAACACACAGGAACATGACTCGAAGACAGGAGATAATGATAGGCTTATCACATAGTCGGACAGGTAGACTTGGAAGTCCAGGGGTAATGGGTTTTCGTGGTGGATATCACCGCTTGGCGTTGGGATGCATCTGTCCCGTGGGAAACAAAGATACCTGTTGGTTTTCTGTAATGGGCTAAAGAGCCCCTGAGTGAGTTTAATACATTAATCCGCACAGACGGCGATAACAGGGTGATTCTTACGTGAAGTCGGTGTATGTCTGTTGGTGATAATTCGTGTTTGAAGGCAATCTTCGTCTATGTAGTCTGTGGTGCTTGATGTACAGCATGGCGTTTTGGTCCGTTGGTATGATGTGAACGTATTGGGCTGGGGTTGAATCCCGCGATAGCTTTACCGCCGGCGATCCCGATCATGATCGCGATGTCGGTCTCGATGTCGGTCATGATCCCGATGGCGGTCGCGGTCGCGGTCGCGTTCGCGGTCACGGTCGTTGTGTCCATGCCTATCCCGTTCCCTCTCGCGCTCGCGCTCCCGCTTGTAGCTATCCTCGTTCTGGCGGCTCTCCTTTCGCTTGCTCTCTTCCCGACGGTAGTCATTCAGGCGCGGACGGCGGTTCTTCTTGCCGCCTTGGTTCCAGGCGCCTAGGTCTTCGTCCTCCTTGAGTTCCTTGGCGCCCAAGCCAAGGCGGTTGGGCCTTCGCCTGACCTCCTTGACCATGGCGCCCCGGGCTTTGCCGTCCCAGCCCATGCCGCGCAGGAGGGCAGCGCCAAACTCTTCTACAGGCATGGCTTCGTAGTCTTCTAGGGTGGATGCTTCGCCGGCTTGTTCGACGTCGCGCTTGAAGGCGTCCTCCTCCGTAGGGTGGATGATTTTCTCGTCTTCGGGCTTATTTCCTAGCAGGGCATCCATGGCTTCCTCTTCGGTTGTTCGTTTGGGCGGCGGATCTTGGCTAGGTCCGTCCTTCGGGGTCGCGTCTTCATCTGTCTTGCCACCGTCCGGCTTACTCTCCTCCTCTTGATTGTCCTTGGTGGTCTCTTTGATGGTCAGGCCCCATTTGAGCCCCTTGTCCTGGTCTGCTGGTTCCGTCTCAACACTGATGTTGTTTTGCTGCGCCCTGGCCTCCTCTGGTAGAAGATTCTTGCCCTTCCTCTGCGCCTTCACATCGGAGCGCCAGTCGCGATTCGCTTGCCGGGCGATGACATATTCCTTCTTCTCTGTCCTAGCGTCTTTTGTCTTCCGTTCTGTTTCAGCCCCATCGGCGCCGAATCCAGTGATTTTCTCATGGCGTCCTCGGCCGTCGTCGTCGGGTTCTGAATCGGAGCCTCCTCCCCAAGCGTTGGAGCGTGGTCGTTTGCCGAGTGTGGAGGGGGGGTTGGGCCGAGATGATTTCTTTACGGTGCTGCTGGAGGATGGAGCGCCGAATTTTATGGCTATCCGCGGCGCAGGGCCCTTGCTTTGGTCGGCCATGGTTTCGTGATGTGTTGTGGTCGTGCTTGGATTCTGGATCGTGATGAGGAATAATTTGGATTCAAACACAGCGCAGGCAGATACGTCAGTTGAGCAGGCAAAATGGAATGTGGCTGAAAGGTGGCTAGTGCGCTTTTCAGATGTGGCTGTAACTAGTGATTGGTCCAAGCCGATCCTTCAATCTGGTCGCAACGTGGCAGGAATCGGTGGCTGAATTTCCCAGTCAGGAGGATACTTTTAATTTAAAAATAAACAAACCTTAGCACAATGAACCTCGAGTCGAGAAAGTAAAGTGTGTTTTTTCTCCCCCTCGGGTACACTTTGGCTCAACGTCTACGACTCGGCTTTTGGATTCAATGCATATGGCAGGGGATGACACCGAAAGACTCCGAATGCGGGTGCAAACTTACACCGTGCGTGCGCCGCAACGCACCGAGTGGACCGTGCCGCATGCTGCTCCCTACGCGTTGTGGGCCTTGCATTTTGGCACCGGTTGTTAGACTTGTGAGACACAGTCCGTTAGGCTGAAGCAGGGAAATGGTGGGTTTTGTTGAGGGGCCTCTATTGGTTGCCTGCGGAGCTGAGAAAAGTACAAGGACTCGGCTGCAAATGGATGCTAAAGGACATGTATTTAAAGTGGACAGGGACTAGGATGATAGCGCAGGGGTGTCACTGACGGCATTGCAGGTTCACGTTGATGAGGAACAAGAGTTCACTATTCCACGAAGAGTGTGCATAGAGGTGATTTCTTTTTTTGCCTTCCGTTATAGCAGCGCTGATATGATTACTACTTCTCTAGACTGAAAAAAAAAAAATTACCCCCCCATTGGGATGATTAGTTAGTGCCACTATTTACACTTTTATGTGCATGTTGCGATGATAATTGGATATATCCAGGCTCGTTCGTCACGGTTTGTTAGCACTCAGTGCTTATGGAAGCCGACCCCGGTGCCAATATTTGCAGTCCTGCGCCGCTCGGGGCGATACGTACCCCATCAACCCCATCAGAGCCTAGCACTCACGTTGGAGGCATGAGTGTTAGCCTGAAATCTGTTCGCAAGCCCCCCCTTCTTTCCTGTCGTTTTCGCTCCTGCCTGGTCCTAGTGTCCCTCGCTCCTGCCTTGTCAAGTCGTTCCCCGACAAATTTCCTTTCTCTTGCTCTTTCCTCTCGACCCCCTGCTGCAGCGCGCCCTCACTCGCCGCACTGGAACTTTTTTAACGCCATAACGTCCCTCCCCCCAGGACTGCTCCTGCCTTCCGCCTTCCGCCCGGACGCCCCCAGGTAAACTCCACTGTTGCCGGCGCCTGTAAATCCCCCCAAACCACCATCCACCACCGCACCAACCCCCCCCGAGATCAAAATTTTGACGCCCTCCCACGACGCTGCAATCGACCACATCACCCGAAATCAATCATCAACAACGACTTCCATCCCGTTGAACGCGTGGATCCATCTCGGATCGCCTCGCTTCATCCGCTGCCACGTCCATTTCGCCCGAAAACGGATGTCGCGACTGCCGATGCTATGACTGAGGTCGGGTCTGCCGACCTATCGAGGCTGCTTCAATCAAAGCGCAATGAGTGCAGGTGAGTCGCGGCCCAAACGAAGCACCGCATTTTTCCGATTCCAGCGATATGGTTTTCGGCGTGCTGATGGCCTTCAGTTCAATCGTGACGTCGCGGAAGCGCAAGCTTCGTGAGCTCTTCGCTGTCGCGACACAGGTGGAGAGCCTACCGCATCCCGTCCTCACCAACCCTGACGCGCCCACCACAACACCCGCCGAATGGCAGTTCCTGCAAGCCAACGACATCTTCCAGTACGTCCGCCCAATTGATCCAGCGCTATTTTTCGTTACCCCCGGCGCGATTGCGGTAGTGCTTGCGTGCGACGCTTACTGACACAATTGCAGAGGCAAGATATTGAACGAATCCAACATCCCTCCAAGGCCATCGCTCTCTCTCGAAACCCTCAAAAAGTCCCTGGCTAAGTCAGTCTTCAATGCGACCGAGTCATTGCCATCGCCGTTGTTGGAGGAAGCGAGGAAGGATGCAATATCGAATGCCCAGGACACCACATTGGCGAACACAACCCCTCCGACCATCAAACCCAACGTTTCCAACGCTCCTCACATAGTCCCGACTCCGAAGATCTCTCGGAAACCGACTTCCCCTGTTCGTGCACCTCATGCGCCATTGCAACCTACTACAGTCGTGCCGCCGACCCTCGGGCCCGTGAAGCCTGTAGCGACTCCCCAGCCAGCGACGCCAGTTCGGACCGACACCAACAAGGATCAGCCTCTGAATGATACGGATGCGACTGAGGGACCTGGACATGTTACTCCTCAGGTTGCTTTACCCTCGGTGATAAAAGCATCGCCGCCTGCCGATCGGAAGGCAGAGACACCAGCAGTGGCGAAGACTGTTCCCGAAGCGAATGCCCTCATCCCAGCAAGACCAGGTTCCCTATCGATCAAGCCTCCCACAGAGGGGTCTCGAGCGCCAGATGCTTTGTCGTCCCCAGGATCAACCGCGCAAAGCGCCACGACACCTGCAGTCCACGATGTATCAGCAAACACGAGCCCGGAGAATGAAGGACCACAGTATACGGAACCTACCGAGCAGAAGCCCGAACCAAATGTAGACACCAAAGAGACTGAAGCGCCTCATGTTGTGGAAGAACCTGTGCAGGAGGATTTGCAAACCCGGGCACTGAATGCACCTCCGGATTCTGCTGAGGCCCAACTTCTCCAAGAGTCGATTCGATCGAACGCAACGGTGGCGAGCCCCTTACCAGAGCCCAAATCAACCGCTCCGACTACTGTGTGTGAGGACAACAGTGCAGCTGAAACGGCTGTTAGAGTCAGTCCTGTTGCTGAGAACAAGGTTGATCAACTAACACCGAGTGAGGAGGCTGTTGCAAACCCGAAAGACGGGACTGTAGCCACTACGAGTCAAGAAATTCCTGACAGCCAAGAGGAAACTCCGGATCAAATGGACATTGATGGCCCCGAACCAAACGACAGTCGGCAAACTCAAATCGAGGAGCCCCTTAAGAAGGAAAACCCTCCTGCCGATACCCCATCAACTCCCGTGCCGACAGAGACAGCGACCAAAGAAATTTCGCAAGTGCCTGAACGAGCGGTCACCAGAGTATCTTCTGGGGCAATGCGATTGAAATCTGTCAACGAAATTGTCGGAGCTACCCCCCGCCCTACTCCAATTCTTGACCGAACTGCTACAAACAAGAGCTTCGACAACCAGCTCACGCCTCTGACTTCTACTCCCCAATCTCCCAGCATCAAACATCGAAACGTTTCTACACACCGACGGGAGAGATCAAAGAGTCAGGCTTCTACCGTTCTATTTGGAAAACAGCCCAGGCGCATGGATGAGAAGAGTATGGTTGCCAACCAACGAGACACGGTTCGACCCACCGATGACTACTACACCCCCCTTTTCGTTCAAGGATTTGCGGGAAGCTCGTCCTGGATGCAGCCCATTGAGAAGATCCTCTTCACTGCCAACAAGACCGTCGCGACTCCCGACGCCAACCTAGCAATCCAGGACCATCAGGCATGCAAGGTGCTGAGAAGAGTATATCATTTGCAGCAGCACGACAAATGGTCTCTTCGGCAACCGAAGCGATGTCCTGAGCCAACTCGCCCACCAACCCAATGGGACGTGATGCTCCAAGAGATGAAATGGATGCGCACCGACTTTCGGGAGGAGCGCAAGTGGAAGAGGGCTGTTGCCAAGAATCTCGCATATGCATGTGCGGACTGGCATGATGCCACGCCTTCAGAGCGCAAGGCTCTTCAAGTCTCAGCCGTAATTCCTCCTCGACCAGAAGCGGCTGGTGATGTGTCGATGCCCGACGCCGACGAGGGTGGTACTGAGAACCAGCCCACCCCAGACCTTGTCTCGGGCGACATGGACTCGCCCGATAACATGGAGGAGTTGGCTGATGACTTGATGCAAACAGTTGCACCTTCCGCCATTTTTGCTCTCCAGGACGACGATGTCATCTTCGGGTTGCGGAGGACGCCTACTGCTGATCAGTTGCTCGAAGAGCTCCCAATGTACGGACCGCCGCTCATGGTGCCCAAGTTCGATCTTACCGGCCCCGAGTACGATCCGGATGCCCATTGGCGACGACCAGCCCTCCCCCTCAGCAAGTATGTTGAGGGACAGATGAAGCTGGTGTCGGACGGTCCACCCAGGAAGCGTAGCCGCTATGACTACCGGAACGAGGATTCCGAAGATGAGAATGAGAGCGTATTTGATGGCAACCAGAAGTCCTCTAACATCAACTTACCTGCGCAGACCAACGAAGTTGCTCTCTTCAATCCTGAAATGCGGCATATCCGTGATCGATTGCACGCCGGTCATCAATTCCGGCCACCTTCGGAGCACCCCATGCCCACCCAGAGCTTTTACGAGTGCCGAAGCTCGTCACAGTGGACGGTGGTTGAGGACGATGAGCTGCGATGCCTTGTCCGAGAACACACATATAATTGGTCTTTGATCTCGAGCATCTTGACGACCAAATCACTCTTCACATCCGGGGCTGAACGGCGAACGCCGTGGGAATGTTTCGAGAGATGGATCAACCTCGAGGGACTTCCATCAGACATGCAGAAGACGCAATACTTCAAGGCGTACAACAGTCGTATAGAAGCAGCACAGCGTGTAATAATGCAGCAGAACCAGCTGGCGGTACAGCAGGCCAACTCAGCCGGTGGTGGTACAGTTACTCCGGTGCGACGACGGCACTCCACGCCATTGAGAGTGGAGAGGCGACGCAACCAGAAGCATCTCACCCTGATTGACGCTATGAGGAAGCTGGCCAAGAAGCGAGAGACGACGATACAGAAGCAACAGCATACTGCATCTCAGAACGCTGCGAACAAGAAGACAAATGACCCCGTCTCGCAGCGGCCGACTAAGACGCCGCGAGATTACAGCTTATTGCGTTGGGAACGCGATCAGGCTCTGGCAGAAAAGATGGCGCAGTACGCGCAGAGGCAGGAAGCTCAACGACGAGTAAGTACCCAGACAGCCGAGCTCCAGCTCTTTGAGAAGACGCAGACGTCGACGCAGACGCTGACAATTCCTTCACAGGCTGCCATGCAAGCCAGAGCCCAGGGTCAAGCCGCGCAGATGGCCGGAAATCCAGGGGCACAACCCGGCCAGAACAATGCCCATGCCGCTGCCGCCGTGGCTGCTAACGGTATGAACGGCGCCGGCCGTGTCAATGTTCCTAATCAGCTTGCCGCAGCAGCTGCCGCAGCCGCAGGCCAGGGTCGACCTCGAATGCCGATGCAATCTCCTGTTAACGGTATGGGAGGCGTCCCATCGCACATGGCAGGCGGCCTCGTCCCGCCCTCGCAGATGAACGGTGTACCGCAGGCTCAGATGCAGGCTGCTATGCAAGGCCAGCACAACCGCATGCCCATGCCCAACCCCCAGCCAGATGTCAACCTGATGATGCGTGCCCAGCGCATCTCGGAGCAGCAGAGAGTTGCCGTCCAGATGCAGCAGGCCCAGCAAGGCCCCGGAACCCCCGTGCCAGCAACGACGCAGCAGAGCCCACCTCCTAACGTGCGTAACGGTGTGAATGGCGTCAATGGCGTCAACGGCGTTAATGGTGTCAACGGCATAAGCCAGCAGAGCTTCATTAACAATGCCCAGACCATGATGGCTTCGTTCAACGCCAACAATAACAATAACAACCACTCCACTCCCCCGGCTAATGGCCTTCAGGCGCCTCGTCCCCAGGCGCAACTGCCCGCAAGTATAGCGCACCAGCTGGCCCAGCTTGAGGCTCAGTTCCGCGCCAAGAACCCAAACCTCACCCCTGAGCAAGTCCGCCAGCTTTCCACCGACCATCTCACTCGTGCTATTGCGGCCCAGCGGCACTCCGCCGCCATGAACGCTGCTGCCGGTGCTAACGGCCAACCCGGACTCCCTGGCAACATCGCCGCCACGACGAGCCCTCACCAATACGCCGCTCTACTTCGCCAGCAACAACAGGCCCAGGCCAACCAGGCAGCCGGCAGCCCCGCGCAGCATCAACGGCAAAGCAGCGGGAGCGCCACGCCATCGATTGGCAAGTAACATGTCTTTGGCTGCATAGGCGTCGAAAATATGTCTGAGCCTTGTTTGGTTGCTGAAGCTTGAAAGAGTCGGGTGGCTTCTTGGGAAATATCTTGTACATACATATTAATCGTTGTCGAGGTCTGTGTACATTACTACCCAAGTACTCGACATTGAAGGTTTGCCCAAAAGCGGCACCTCAAATCACACTCACATGACCCTATCCCGTGATCACTGCGGTTCAAGCTTCTTTTCAAAAGTCTTGCCTTGCTCCCTAGTAGTCGCACGGTGATCCATGGCCAGACGTGCTCGACCGTAGCTTGATATGAAGATGCTTGTGTTCCCATGTTCGCTACTTTCGATCATCCATCTATCATGAGACTCAGATTCTATCAGGAAACCCAACGCCAATCATGCGACAAAATAATACAATCCCATCCCAGTCCCCGCAATCCGGAGCGCAATCCTCGCAAAAGCTCTCAACTCGATCCGCCGTTTCCGTTTCCGTTGCCATTCGCTCGAGCCCCATCGCCATGGAGCAGTAGTCTAGGCTTGATGAAGTCCTCGTCCAGTTGATAGAAGACACTGGCCGGATCGTCGGCGGCCCATAGCTGCCGAATCGCGCCCGTCGCGGTGATTGTCGGCGCAGACGCCTCCCCACTCGACGTAAATGTGCTGCTGATCTGCGGCGGAGGGACAGAGGCGGTGCGAGGGAGGGGAGACCGGCGAGCAGGTGGCGGCAGATCGGAGGTATCAACGTCGCTTCCAACGTCCGAGTCGTCGGGGTTGGCGCGGAGCAGATCGCCTCGCTCGAACTCGTCGGGGTGTCTCATGGAGTTTTTGCGGCTCTTGCTGGAAGGTCGGGTGCCCGTGTGCGGTGATGAGGCGCCTGAGACATAACTGCCCGTCTCAAGGTTGTTCATGGCCACGCTGCCGTTTCTGCGAGGGTTGAATCCAATGGCAGTGCCCGATCGCTTAATCTGGATGTTGCCGCTAAAGGACTCGATGTCAAACTCGTCGTCACTATCAATCTCCTCGACAACGCCTGTGCGAATGCCTAGGATCTCAAGCATTCGAGCCGTGGTGCCTCCAAAGATGATGACAGTGAGCACGACAACGACCAAGACGGTTGCCCTCAGGGCGTACGAGTTCTCTCCCTTGAGGAGAGCTGCCAGAGCCACGCCGACAGCTCCACGAAGGCCAGCCCAGAACAGCATAGCTTGGTAGTTGTACGGCAGCTCGTCGCCAACCTCCATACCACGTCTCCGGGCTCGGTAACGGATGAACCAGTTGATAAGCCAGGACAGTGGGAAGACGGCGACCCACCTGGCAGCACACACAGCTAGAATGGTCACGATGATGAGTGGCGGCTGAAACTGGAGAGCATTATCCGTGAATAGCGCCAAGCCCAGGTAGATGAAGATGAAGTTTTCGGACAGCTGTGCCAGGATTTGGAAGAAGAACTTTGTCGTAAGTTGGGTCCGCCTCGACATGTTGAAGTAGGCATAGTGTTTGAGGGTGATGCCGCAGAAAAGCAGCGACACGATACCTATTTTGTATGAGCATATTGAATAAAGACGGAATCGAACAATGCGAAGAACGGACGACATACCAGACATGTGCAGTCCATGGGAGAAGAAGTAGGTGGCGTAGGCAATGAGAATGATCAAGCAGCTCTCAATCTTCGGGAACCGGCGGAGATAAGTAAACTTGAGCAACAATGCCGTGAACACACCGACGACGAAGCCAATAAACATGCTGCCGAAGAAGACCAGCAAGAAGATGCCGGTACCCTCGAAGAAGCTGACAATGCCGAGATTGCCCGCCTCGCCCTTGTTGTACTTCTGCGCCGTCTCGAAAATAACGATGGCGATAGCATCGTTCAGGATAGACTCGCCGAAAATGATAGTATACAGCTTAGGGTCTACCTTGTATGTATTGAAGATGGCCAGGATGGTGACGGGATCTGTGGCGGACAGAGTTGCACCAACGGAAATGGCATCGACAAATGTTATGTCCAACGACCCAGGCAAAAAGCTGAAGAGCCACAGGATCAACCCAATGACGATAGCAGAGAGGAAGGTGCCGGCAAAAGCAAATGTTAGAATTGTGCCTAGATTTCGGAAGAAATTGGCCTGGTGCAACTCGTAGCCCGAGGACAGAATAATGGGAGGCAGCAGGAGATTGAAGAAGATTTGGTAGTCGAAGCTGATGAGGTTCCGAATGGAGTCGCCAGGGCTAATGAGAAGAACGAGACCAACAGTCATGCCTACGGGGAGAGACAACGTTATGGCTTGGCTTGGCTCGGCTTGGAGAAGGGGCTTAGGGGGCGTACCAGCAAAGATGGAGATGACGGTCTCGTGGATGGCCGTGACCTTCTTCATCTGCACCAAGTAGCTGGTGAAGAAGGCGATGATGAGCAGCATGATGGAGATGAAGAGGGCCCACGCTGCGAACAGCTCTTTCTTAGCGGAGTCGCCATCTATGAAGAGTGGTTAGCAAGACTCCAATGTAGCCGTGGCTGTAGTCGCAACGGCCAGTCGAACGTCGCGAGAAGGCAGAACAAGGCCAAACACACCTTCAGGGTCGGCTTCCTCTTCGTCGCGCACTGTTCTCAGTTCGTTAGCCTCGAGTCGCGGGTATCGGCAAGCATCTCGGAGAGGGCTATATGCGTACGGAAGAGCTTGAAGCCCACGGTGGCGAGATCGGTAGTGTCCATTGTTGCTAGGAGGCGCGGAGCGTCGTCGAGATCGAGGCCGAGGCCGAGGCTGGGAGAAGCTATATGCGATGGTGGTTGCGGGCCTCAACGGCCTGCGCGAGCCTCGTTAGCGGCGTCGCAGGGGACATGAATCGGGGGAGTCGAAGCTGGCGACGGCCGGAGGATAGCAGAGGACGTAGGGGAGGAGGTCGAAGATGGGGAGTTGGAGGAATTGGCGATGGAGATGAAGCCAAGTTTCCCGCGAGGTGTCGGGTGTTTGCTTTAGTTCAAGGTACCTTACTCGACTGCCTGGCCTGGGCTTTGGGGGGCGACAGCTTGCCACTAGAGGCCCTGTTGATTGGCTGACGCCCCACGCACATGCACCACCACAGTGGCCGTTGCACGCTTGTACAGAGATGAGCCAAGGGACGACGCGCATCTATTGTCTTTAATAAATGGAGACCAGCTGATTAGGTAGATGTACTGTAGTAACCGGACTGCATGTTTTATAGACCTAATTACCTGGAATTAACAGCATTTTTGTTTTGCTGTTATGGACATCTATGTACTTAGTCATTGCTCTCAGTAGAGTAGAAATAGAGATCTGATCTGGCATGTCCTCTACGCGTACACGTGGAGTACTTTAGTATCCAGGCCCGGAGCTTATTGCTGACGTTTTCATGGAGTTTCAGGGCCTCGCTCACACAGACCAGGAAGTACCGCTTCCTTCAATCGAGCCTACAATTATCACCGCCAGAGGAAGTCTTTCCTCTTAGAACCGCCCCTTTCTCTTCCATTCTTGTAGCTCCTCTAAAAGTACTTAGCAACCGGGGGGCCAGCTGTCATACCCAACGGGACGAACCTCTCCCTCCTCCGCTATATCAAGCTGCAGCCCGGCGGGGCACTCTTGAGGGGGGCCACGAAGTGGGGGCCCGCCCCCCAAAGTCCCAGGGGCCACGGGTGTTCTGGGGAGCTGTACTCCGTACCTACGTATCAACTAATTAGTGAGATTCTTCAGAGCCTCCGTCCACTAAAATGTGAGGTCCTCCAGCGGACCTTAGGGTAGGCAGCCTCCAACCAAACGGCCAGTCTGGCTGGTTTGACCTCACGCCTCTTAAATTCGCTGCTGCCGAGTGCACAGCGTCCGTTTCCTATGTTCGACTCGACCGACGCCCGCCTCCAACCTCCGATAACCCGACCCGTCGCAACATCTCGTCTTCGCATTGACAATCTATCTCGACCCTCGGATTTCCCTCCCTCCTTCTCGCTCTCGCCCTCACCCCAGAGCATCTTGTTCCGGGGCCCAAAACCGCCCAACCCTCCCCCGCCTTCGTCGACCATGTACCACCTCGCTAAGGGCATCTACCGCTATGTGACCAGCAAGGAGGAATACTCGGTCATTCTCCTCGGCCTCGACAACGCCGGAAAGACCACGTTCCACGAGCAGGTCAAATCCATCTTCATCCCCAACGCCCCCGAGCCCAACCTCAAGACCGTCCCCACCGTCGGCCAGAACGTCTCGACCATCCCGCTGGCCGACATGTACCTGAAGCTCTGGGACGTCGGCGGCCAGCACTCCCTGCGCAACCTCTGGCAGAGTTACTACGCCAGCTGTCACGCCATTGTCTTCATCATCGACAGCACCGACATTGGCGACGGGAACCTCGAGGACGAGGATAGTGACAACGACCGTCTCGAGGAGTGTCGCCTTGTGCTCGAGGACGTGTTGCAGAACAACGAGACCGAGGGCGTGCCCCTGCTGATCCTCGCCAACAAGCAGGACCGGGAAGACTGCGTCGAGACCATTCGCATCAAAGAAGGCCTGGTAAAGAAGGTCATGGAGGGCGACAAGGGCCTGAGCATCCGCGACTCCCGCGTATTGTCCATGAGCGCCCTCACCGGCGACGGCGTCAAGGAAGCTATCGACTGGGTGCGCACGCGAGTCCAGTGGAATAAGGAGTCTCGGCCGCCCGTCATGCGATAGCCACAGCTCTATGTCAGGCGAATGTGATGGGTTTTACGAGCTACGACACCGACTGTGCTGGGAGGGCGAGACTCTCGACGGCATATGGATGGGGGTTTACCTGGGTCAGCATTTTTGGTCTTGCGTGCATGAGAATATCGAGCGGTCCAGCCAGTTTTGCCTGGGGTATCATGCTTTATATTCTTTTTTGACTTTGTTTTGTTTTGTTCTTCCTTCTGCTTGGCAATTAGGTCATCGTCACCTTTCATTTTCCGCCGTCAGTTCCGCCATGAATCCCCCCTTGTCTCTGCGCTTCACATCCTCAGCCAGTTTCAGCTCCAGCAGGTCCGTCAACTCCTTGGCCCTGTTCAGCGCCCCCGTCGCACACTGGATGAACAGCGGCGCCTCCAGAGCGGCGCCTCCGAACTTGGCGATCTGGCAGAGCTCGCCGTGCTTGTTGATGCTGTACGTGCAGGTGCTCACGCGCAGCTGCTCCTCCAGCCACGTCGTGTCCACGAGCACCTGCTCGCCGTCCTCGCCAAAGAAGCCGAACGTCACGCAGAAGGGCGAGTGCAGCCAGCTCAGGGGGACGGGCTCTCGCTCGGCCGAGGTGAAGACGGTGAGCGTCTCTCCCTCGATGGTGGTGTCGGGTTTTCGGAAATGGCGAAGGGCGGCGATGACGGCCAGACAGGCGCAGTCGGTGAGGCTTCCGTCGTGGGTGAGGACGTGGAGGTCGACTCGGATGGACCAGCACTTCTGCCCCGCGATCAGACATAGTGACTCGGTGTCGAGAGCCCCGGATCTTCGAATTGTCTTCTCGAGCAATCTAGATAGTAACACTTCCTCCATAGAAGGCCGGTTGACCTCGTAAGAAGGCGCGATCATCGGACTGAGTTCCGACGTGATTGTGAAGACTCCATCGAAAGGACGGTCCGAATAAGGCACCGTCACCTCGGCTGAGACCTTGGCCAAGACTCTACATGGCCAGTCAGCAACTCGGAGCGGAATTAGGTCCCAATGGCACGTACCTCGTCTTTCCAAACTTGACCTCAGCCACACCATACTCATCGCCAAAGGTGAGTTCCAGCGGCCGGAACTCGTCGAATTTGCGGCCGTCTATCCGCAAGCCCTCGTCCAGGGCCTGAGAGACAAAGGTCCGCTCGGGAAGAGACGGTTCAGCTTCTCGAGGCATGGTGACGTGTCTAAATTCTTTTTCTGTTTTGTTGGAGAGGCTTCAGACGGCGCTGAATTTCATACTCAGCACCGTGGGGCTGTGAGATCACTGAGAAATTCTGCCGGGCGGTGAGCTCGCATTTCACCTTGGCCAGCGGCGTCTGGCGCGTTTCGGCGACCTACAACTCACACGACAACCCCGTTTGAGGTCGTCGTATTCTTTCTTTTCCCACTTCTACTACATCTCCGATTGGCATTCGAGAAAGGGAATCACAATGACGACCGCCCACAGACCAACTTTCGATCCCGTCAGTCCCTCCCGATGCACCACTGTCTCTACGCCGAACTAATATCCCCCAGGCCGTTGGCAAAGAGGCCCTCCGCGGTCCAGCCTACCACCAGCGCCTGCTGCCCGCGCACACGCAGCTCAAGTTCCGCCAAGCGGGCCAGGGCGGCGACGCCGACGAACCGACCCGCGACCTCGCCGCCGAGCTGCTCGCCGCAGAGGCCGCCCACTCGTCTAAGAAGACCGGCGTCCTGGCCCCCGCCGACGACGAGGATGACGACGTCGAGATGTCCGGCGCCGTGAAGCGCTCGCTGTCGAACGACGAGGAGAACTTGGAAGCCAAGAGGCGGCGGATCTTGGCGGAGACGAGGGACATTGATGCGGATGATGATAGCGAGGAGGATGAGGAGGACAGCGATGGCGATGATGATGACGACAGTGACGATGATTCAGATGCGGAGCTGCAGAGAGAGTTGGACCGCGTAAGGAGAGAGCGAGAGGAAAAGAAGAAGAAAGAGGTAATTCACGACACAGTCTCCATTTCCTCTTGCCAGGACAGAGTCTAACATGCAGCGCAGGAGCTCGAACGCCTCAAAGCCGAGGACGATGCCCGAGAACGAAACATTGCACTGGGCAACCCCCTCCTCAATAAGCAAGACTTCACCATGAAGCGCCGGTGGGACGACGACGTGGTCTTCAAGAACCAAGCCCGGGGCACCGAGGAGAAGGGCAAGAAGAAGGAGTTTGTCAACGTGAGTCTTTCTGTGTTCTCCCCCTTTTTGGCAATATTTGCATGGTCCCCCTTTTATATCTTTATGGCCTGCTCTACTACCCCCCCGGTTTCATGCAAGAAACAATTTCGCTGACCCTGATCCCCCGTTAGGATCTCCTCCGCTCTGATTTCCATAGACGTTTCATGAGCAAGTACGTTAGATAAACTCTTTATCGAGAAGAAAACACGCTTTGTTAGACATTAGATACCCTCATTCAGCTTTATTTTGCATCGCTCGATTTCCTGCGCTCGTCTGAGTGGCGATCCTCCTCTGCGAGAATCCGGTACTCCATCTGCTCAAAGGCGCCGAGCACCTTGCCGTACCGCTGGTAGAGGCCGTCGCGGAATCCCTGGTCGACACGCTCGATGGAACCCTCCTCAGTCCAGCGCTTGCCGATAAGGTCGTCGAAGGTCTCGCCTTCTTCGCGCTCCAATGCCCATAGTGCCTTATACGCGCCGCCCATGGCGCAGGCGTTGCCGCCAACGTCCAGCTTGTAGACGCCCTCGGAGCCGCCGAGGACCTCGCCGATGACTTGGGCGATGGCCGGGTTCATCGAGCCGCCGCCCACAAGGTAGATACGGCGGGGCTGGGCGGGCAGACCTGGGGCGGGGCTGTGGACGAGGTTATGGGAGCGCAGTCGCATGGACAGGGCCTGGGACTCGACGATGAGGCGCGCGTCCGTCTCCTTGTCCCAGCCGTGCGTCGCCTCCTGGAGGTGGGAGCCGTCGGGGTCGCAGCTGTAGCGCCAGGTGCCGGCGCGGATGTTCGGGACCACCTCGCGGAGGGGAAAGTACAAGCCGAGTTTGGCGGGGCCGTCGGCGGTGGAGGCGCCGAGGGGCGGCGTGTCGAGGACGGCCTTGTTGAAGCTGGCCCACGAGTCGCCGGACTCGGGCTTGGGCAGCTGGTCGCGGACCTTCTCGCGGGCCAGGCCGCCGTTCTTGTAGCAGAGCATGAACATGTAGTGGCCCTGGGTGGTCGGGTGGTTAAAGAAGTGGTAGCCGCCGTCGGGCTTGTACTTGGGGGTGTTCATGAGGAAGGTGGTGGATGTGCCGAGCGAGACGATGGCGTCGAGGGGCCGCAGCGGCAGGGCAAGGATGGTGGCCGGGTTGTCGCCGGTGAAGGGTGTGATCTGGCAGTCGGGGCTGAAGCCGTGGCGGCGGACGAAGTACGGCGAGATGCCGCCGAGGACGGCGCCGCCGTCGGGACACACGGCGCCGAGCTTCTGGCGGAGCTCGGCCGCGCCGTCCTTACCGCCGGCGGCGAGGGCGAGGAGGTCCTCGCTGTAGGCCTGGCGGGACATGTCCCATAGGTTCATGCCGCACACGTCGCTGATATCCAGGGGCGCGATGGAGCCGAGGAGGACCGAGGCGAGCCACGAGGAGACGAGGGCGATGTGCGCCGTGTTGGCGTACATTTCGGGCAGGTCCTTTTTCAGGCGCATGATCTGGGTGCCAGTGAAGCGCTGGAAGGAGGACGCGGGTTAGTCTTTTGCTTGTGGGTGCATTTTCGAGTGTATTCCTGGGTTCAACAGCCGACGACTTACATGATGAGCACCACTGCCCGTGACCTCGGCGAGCTTCTGGCGGCCGCCCAGGGCCTCGTCGAAGGCATCGCACTGCTCTTGCGTGCTGTGGTCCTGCCAATTGGGCGAGAACTCGTGTGCGAGGGCGCGCGGCAGCTGGTCGACGAGGGGGCGTTCGGGATCCAGGCGGGCGAGGGCGTCGGCGGCGTCGGCGTTCCAGAAGACGCTGCCGTGCTGCTGGCACGAGCCGCTGACGGCGCGGATGCGGGAGAGGGGCACGGGCGCGGCGGCGGCGAGACGGTCGAGCACGAGGTCGAGCGATTCCATCCAGAGCGCCACGGGCGCGAAGACTTCGCCGGTGGCGTCGCGCACGTGGACACCCTTCTTGATGCCGTACTTGGGGCCGAAGTCGGCGTCGAAGTCGACCTTGGCTTCACCGACGACTTTGAGGTCCGAGTCGACGACGATGGCTGCATGTTATGTTAGCCACGGGGAAGTGTTATCGTGGTGGTGGACATACCTTTAAGTTGTTGGGTTGACAGGTCAAAGCCCAGGTACAGAGGTCGCGAGTCGGAGGGCATGTTGGCAACTAGATCACAGGCACTTCTCAAGTACGAAATCTGGGAAGGACAATGGGGGTGTCGACCAGGACAGAGGCGCCCGTCAGTGGGGAAGGATTATAGGACTCGAGCAGATAGGTGGCAGAAGATGTGGTTTCGGTTTTGGTGAGAGGCTTCTTTCTGTGCGAGAGGCGCGAAAAATATGCGAGAGAGATGCGAGAGAGATGCGAGAGAGTGAAACGGGCTACGAGGGTGGAGGATGGATGTGAAGGCGTAGACTATGGGGAATGGATGTGAGAGACGGACGGAGAGGAGGGCGACAACGGTTTATACTCCATCGCTGGTAGCACACCCGCTCCTCTTGGATCCGTTCCCGAATGCACTCCCTCCGTCCCTCTACCTTCTCGCCTTGCCCATTCTGTAACACGGCACTACGGGCTCAGAAGGAGGGGGCCAGATCATCCATCGTGAGAAAAGAGAGAGAGAAAAAAAAAAAGAAGTGGAGGAGGCGTGCACCAAGTAAAAGAAAGCCAAGCAAGGCGACGGAAGAACTGATTGACATGCGACTGTCGCATCAATGATTCAATTGCTCTCAGGGCCTTCTTCCAGGTACTGTACAGCACTGTAGAATCAATTCGCCCCTCCACGCCTGGCAGCTGACTGGCGGTTGATTCGAGCTGCCAACGAAGCAGAGACCCGGCGAGTCACGATGGGATGGATGTGTTCAGGGCTCCGTCATGGAGGGGTTGAGTTATCCCACAGTTTGACGTGGGGTTCGCACGCAAGGTGTGTGTGTGGCCTTGCGTCAGTCAGTGCCTTGTATCCTTGTATCGGTACCGCATTCGTCACCCTCCCGCCGCTCAATCCCACCGCCGCACGGGCCTGACAGATGCTGGAACTGCTGGATCGACGGGCTAAAAGAGCCTCCATCCAGTGCCCATCAGTGTATGCATGTACCGGTACTTTTGCTCTTTAGCCCAAGAAGATCATCACAGACACATCGTGTTCTCAGCAAGTATAGTTATTTCTAATGTGTTAGTATATTCCTTTTTTTGTATATGTTCACGATCCAGGTCCCCCTTCTTCCCCTTTGTTATGTTGGTTTATGCTTTTTCTTTTTCTTCGTCGTCTCTCTTCCATCTTTAGGCTAAATCTCAATTGCCTATAACCCAACCAATAGGGTTGGAGAATTTGTCCGGCGTTAGACAGTCCTCGTGAGTGCGGTGAGGCGCCAATGGACGACGAGCGCTTGTAGAGAAGAGGAGGCTCCTAGCCCAGGGTGGGTATGGGCGACGTGCAGGAGTTGGGACAAAAAGACGGGGCTGATATGACGAGTGAGGGAGAGAGGGAGAGAATGAGAATGAGACGAAGAGAGTGGAGGTGATATTGGAAGTAGGACTTGCAGTAGCATGCATCACGCAGTATTCAGCTTGAGGCTTGCGAGATGCCAGACCGACCCCAAGACCGAAGAGTCTTGGACAGTGCAGTAACCAGGGACCGGCCATTCAGCCTGGCACTCAACGCGCCCTGGACCGTTTGGTCATTGACTGCCGGCCCGGTCGTGGGGGGGGAGCGGCACACATGCCAGATCATAGTACGCCCAGGCCCCCTGTTGGGGCACGTCTGGATGATGTCCGTCCCTTTCAAGTCATGCTGGTCCATGCCGTCTCATGCTGCCAAGTGCTGTCCCATGATGCTGCAGCCTTGACGCTGCAATGCTTGGTACTGCAGTGTTCCGTGTTCCGTCTCACCATGTTCCCTCGATGCTCTCTCCCTCCCTACTCCAATAACCTGCGAGATTGAAGCCTGTGTAACAGCGCCGCCCTAATGCATGTGTAGTGCATCTCTCCGACACTCGGGAGCCATCCATCTAGTATCATGAATACTAAAGGTGTAGGTCAGAGGGCGTGTCAAGATGTGTGTTTTGTGTGCTCAATTCTGTATCCGTAAGCTTATTTTGCCTCGACCTGTCGGCCTCCGGCTTTCATCCGTAATTCCAGCTCTTCCGAGCGGGATCCACATCGAGCTCGCGACACCACCCGATCTCAAGTCACCGCCCATCGGTCACAGGTTCAAGAAGCCCAGGGCCACCGAAACCGATGATTGACCTCAGGACGTGGGATGAGGAAGGGATTCGGGGAGCTCGGTCGGTGGGTTTCGGCGCCGGGAACCAGTTGCCTGTCGATTGCAGTCGCCGCTCGCTCTCTAATGCTTGTGGTTGTGCTCGTGGTCGTGGTCGTGGTCGTGCGTTTTCCCGTTGGCCCCGTTGGCCTTGCGATGGTGATCATGATCATCCACCTCGTCGCTTGATTCCTCCTCATCTGGCGACATGTTCACCGTTCCCCGGATAAAGTCGTCAAACTTGGCATTGACGGGTCCTTCCTTGGGGGCAAACCGGACTCGTACCCTCCTCACGCCGCGGACCTTGCCTCCCACCTGTGTGCGTACCGCGTCTTCTGCCTCCTTGGCCTGATCCACGGTCCACGCTCCCGGAACCGCCAGCTCCAAGTCGACCAGGTAGTTCTGCCCAGACTTGACTCCGCTCACTTCACGCAGCTCGATATTGTGCTCGTCGCTCAAGTTGACCAGCGCCTTTTGCGTGTGTTTGCGCACTGAAGCCTTGATTTCCTCATCGATGCTCTGATCCGCCAGTTCGTAGAATGCCGCCATGGTGTTGCCCCAGCCCGCGTGAATCACCATGAAGGAAATCAGCAGCCCGCCTACGGGATCCAGCCACGCGGCGTTCTCAAGCGCATTGGCACCCATGATGGCGGCCAATGTCACAAAGCCCGTCAGACTATCGACACGGTGGTGGATGGCATTGGAGGCGAGGACGGATGATTTGCGCTCCCGCGCAACCTTCATTGCTGCGATTGGTCAATTCCTCATTTCTTGCTTCTGACTAGCGAACCCAAGAAGTTTTTTTTTTTTCGTGTGCCGACAGAAAGGAACATTTAAACTTACTTGCGTGGTACAGCCATTCCTTGATCAAAATGGTTCCTGCAGCCAGCCATGCGGCATGCATGCTTGGGATCCCCAAGGCGGCAGCTCCATGGGAGTGGCTGTGGCCGTGGCCGACATGCTCCATGATGCCATGCGCCGCCTCTGGGTAAAAGTGACCGTAGAGACTGATGCCGCTTTCCCAGCCCATGTATAGTCCGCCGGCCAAAAGCATGCCCGAGACGCCGAGCGAGCCCAAACTCTCGATCTTGCCGAAACCTTGCGGAAACCGATCGGTCGGCGGCTTCAGACTCCACGATACGGTCGCAAGCGTGAGAATATCCGAGGCGAGATCGGCGATGCTGTGCCAGGCGTCGGCCGTCATGGCCTTGGAATTGAAAGCCCATCCGCCGGCGAATTTCGCGATTGCCATGCACAAGTTCGACAGCAGGCCAATCCGGGTGATCCGCACGCCAGGGTCGTCCTTGTTGGTCGAAGTCAGGAAGGCATTGTCGTGGTGGTGATGGTGGCCGCCGGAGCCGTGGCTGTGGCCGTGGCCGTGGCCGCTGTGGGCTCGGCTCTGTGATGTCGACACGGCCATGAGGGATGGTAGTGAGCGAAGTTTGCTGCGCAGGGTGGCTAGATGGGGGAGATTAGAGTGTGCAATGGTGGACGTGCGGGAGGATGTAGAGGCCGAGGTAGAGGGTGAGGATGAGGATGTGGAGGAAGAAGAAGATCGAGGTGAGGAGGCTCGAGCTAGATAAGCGCAACTGGAAAGAGCGACGACGGCAGATGCAGTCTGGAGGACGCGTAGGCAGGCGACGTGGGGTTTATGTGTCCTCAGGAGAAGCATCTGGCCTCGTCCGGGTCGCGAGACATGACCCCACGACAGGCTGCGGGAGGTGTGGGCGGCGACGCGGGCGTGGGCGCGGACGTGCGCGTATGTGGGAGCCGTGTCGGGAGCGGGAGCTGGAGCTGGAGCTGGAGCTGGCGCGGCAGTCGTAGCCGTAGGCGACGGCGACGTCACTCCAGACAGGCACACGTCCTGGCCCATGAGACGCCCAGCCTGGGAACTCATACGGCCGGCCTGGGCTGGCAGGCGCAGGGGGGCGTGGTGTGTTTGTGTATGTGCGTGCGAGTGAGGGAAAAGCGGCCGTCCAGCGGGAGAAAAAAAGGGAGTCCAGACGAGGGATCTCGGGTGCTGCGTGCGTGCGGCGAAGAGAGCGTCGAAGATGGCGAGGGCGGTGGTAGAAGAGAGAGTACGAATTGAAGGGGAGCCTTTTGGTTGACGATTTGCGTCAGGTCGCCTTGTTCCTGGAGACCTCCTACTGGACTGGACTACTACCTACCTTGCTTGGCCTGGCTGGGCCCGTTAACGGAGACCGAGCGTAGTTGTTGCTCGGGTTCGGCGCAAGCAGGTAGATTTTGTGCTCGGTTGGCCCGGTCTTCCTTTCGGGTGCGGGTAGGCAATCTGATGCTGCAATTGGCAGCTAACGCCATCTAATAATAATAAATTCTCCCAACGGCCTGAGAACCCACTTGACGTGGTTCCGGTGGCCGGAGTTGGGATTGATGAAGGGGTCCTCAATCTTATCAGCGGACTCCGAACCTCTAGCTCTCAGCTCTCTCTCTCTCTCTCTCTGGCCGGGACGGGACGGGAGCTACCTGCTTAACCAAATCACCGAGCGGTCAATCAGCCAAGCCATGTCCAAACCCCAAATCACCGACCTTTCAGTGGACGTGGACGGGCTTCATCTGCCCCGGCCCTCCCAAAGACTCCGGTCTTCTAGGCCTCACACCTCGCTGACGGAGCCACGCCGCCATCGCCTTTAATTACTGCTAGTCCCCCCTACGATCCAGGGGGTGCACAGCCGTAATTCCGAACCCGGCCGCTTGTTCATCCTTGGTCAGCGCCTTTACAAGGCTCGCGCAGTGGGCCGCAGCGCCACGACTCCTCTAAAGTCTTGGTTCCATTCATTCCATTTGCTGACGAGGCCACGAGGCTGACAGCCATGATGCATGGGACGCTATGAAACCCATGACGCGCTTACTTCTTGCAACGCTCGACGGGCCGTGATGCCCCAAATCCGTCAACCGCCAAACCTCGCCTTCGCCGACGTGTCCACCACTTGTGTAATTCTCGTCCCCGAGCTTTCAATCGTCCACGTAATAATCCCCCCCCTCGTTAATTCCCCCCGGTGCCCCTAATCGTCAATCCTCACCCTTGCTCCCTCCCGCTGAGCCAATCCCTCGTCCACAATTGGATACGCCTTCGTCATCCCGCGGCTGGGGAACGAAAAGAGAGGCCACAGCGGCACTTGAAGCCGAAACATCGACGTTGCGTTTTGCATATTGCGCGGCATCAAATCGACCTCCCGAAGCTTCGCCCCAATGAGGAATACTCTTTTTCGTATCCCGTATACGGATCTTCTTCCTCCGTCGATCATCACACCCCCCTCGGCAACCTCTCTCCAGGGCGCCCTCGACGCCCTTCACCGATTCTTTGCCACTCCGTCTCCGGCGCATTTGCCTCCCTCCACCGTCGCTCTCACCGGCGCCGGATTGTCTGTTGCCTCAGGCCTCGCCGACTATCGAGGCGTCAAGGGTACCTACAAGGTGAACAAGGAGTACCGTCCGATCTACTACCCTGAGTTCTTGAAGAATCACGAGGCTCGCAAGCGGTACTGGGCCCGAAGTTTCCTCGGTTGGTCGAGTCTTCACAAGGCGTCACCCAATGTTGGTCACCATGCCGTCAGGGATCTTGGGCAGTTGGGATTTATTCGGTCTGTCATAACCCAGAACGTTGATTCATTTCATCCACAAGCCCACCCGGACTTGCCTACTCTTGAGCTGCATGGATATCTAAGATCTATCGTCTGCACGACTTGTACCTCCGAGTTCTCAAGAGCCGAATTCCAGGCCGAGCTGGGTCGCCTCAATCCAAAATGGGCTGCTCTGCTTAAGGAAGCGCTCGCCTCGGGCGCCTTAGACACCGAAGACCCGGCTGAGCGCAGGTTCAGAGGCATCAAAGTGAATCCTGACGGTGACGTTGATTTGCCCGACGCCCCTTACACAACGTTCAGGTATCCGCCCTGTCCCAAGTGCTTGTCCAACCCATCCGCGCAACCCGATGGCCATCGCCATGTTGTCGAGGTTGATTCGGATGGTGCGTGGGCCCCTCCTAGTACCGCAGGTGTCCTCAAACCCGCCGTTGTCATGTTTGGAGAGAGCATTAGTCCCTTCATCAAAGACGCAGCTGAGAAGGCCATTGACAGCGCCGGGAAGCTGCTCGTCTTAGGCACCTCGCTCGCCACGTACTCTGCATGGAGACTCGCTAAGCGCGCTCAAGATCGGGGAATGCCCATGGCCATTATCAGTATAGGCGGGGTGAGAGGAGAAGATGGCTTCTTTAATGAGCTGGACCCAAAACAGCAAGGCGAGCTGGGTGTAAGAGTTGAATTGTCGACGGACGACCTCCTCCCGGCGCTCGTTTCGGAACTGCGTAAAGACGCAGCGATCCTTCCATCTGGAGCATCCACATACGATGCCGTACCTGAAAACCATGGCTTTTTCAAGGATATGCTTTCTTGAAAACCTGTATATCAACCCGGAAAATTAGACCATTTAGAAGAAATTTCCAAGGTTTCCAGTCCTAGATTTCCTCGGCGCGGCTTCGGATGTCAATTCTGGCTCTTCGGTCTGAGGAATATCCTCCACTTTCGTGATAGGTTTGGATGGTTTGGGTTTCTCTTGCTTCTGCGCCTTGCGTGTAGATTCGTCCCGCTCGATAGCTTGCAGGACTACCAGCAACATTAGCAAACCGACACGTCAATGACTGCAACACCAAACGTACGCTCTTCCCAGTCCTCCTCCTTCTTTGCATCTCCGGTTCCTAGCGCCTTTTCCACATCCACCGTTTCGCCCTTCTGTATCTTCTCCACGACCTCCTTGAGTGTATGGATGCGAATATCCGACTGGCGCATGTACCGCTCAAAAGAGTTGCGGAGCGTAATCATCTGGATCGACATGGACCCAATAAGCAGGAATATGGCAATAAAAAAAGTCGCCGGGTTCCATTGCCTCAGCTTCTTGGCCCTGAATTGGCGGTTTTCCTTGCGAAGCGGTTTCGGCACGAGGGATCTCCAGAACGAGCTGTTTACGACGGTCACGGGGGCGGTGCTCGAGAACCGCATACCGATGCGGGGGACATGGTACGCCGTCATAGACAGCGAGACGGCTCGCATACTGCCTTGTCGGGTGAGGAGTCGTCGAATTGCCATTTTGCTTGTGTACACTGCCGTTTGCAAAATTTCAGAGGGAGACATCGCGAAGTCCCGGATCCGATCGTTTCAATCCAAGACGCTGTTCCAGAACAAGTTCAGAGCACGGGCCAATTTAATTCGGGGTCTCGCGCGGTTGCCCCAGACAACCACCGATGTTTAGCCCTCGATATCCGACCAGGGACTTGCGCACTAACATCAATTGCTTTCAAGATTGCAGTCTCTCGTTCACCAAATCATAATTGTGTCTCCAGTTGGATAGGAGCTTTGGAGTTCTTTGCGACGATATGATTTAAGGATTCACGCACATAACCTAATGGCTTCACTTCAAGCAAAGGCCGAGGCGGCCAAGACGGCGCTCGCGTCGACCTCGACATGCACGCCCGCCACCGTTGTAACGGTCAAGGAACTGCTACTCCCCGACGCCGAGACGACATCTACAACATCACAGACAACCACACGCCCTGCGCGATTGAATACGATCCCCAAAACAAAGAAGAATGGCACCGGCCGCACTACCTCCGCAAAGCCGGCTTCCAGCGCGCAACCGGAGCAGTTGGCCGTTAAGGACCGAGCCGCGCTGGCGACGCATGTCATCAACATCACCATCAAGTCGCTGACTGAGGCTGCTAAGCCGCCGCCGCCGGAAACACCGAGCAAACGACAACTGTCTAATGGCGACCTGCGAAAAGCCCCCGGGGGGCGGATATTAAGGAGATCTCTCTCAGCCCCTCTGTCCCCGATCCAGCCGCGGACTCTCAACCGGACCACGACTTCGCCAATCATTGCCACGAAGGCGACAACCACCCTGCCTGCGGCCCAAACAACGGGATGCCTGGCAACAGTCGAGTGCGCGAGAGTCGCGTTTGCGTGTCTTCGATCGATCAAAGGCCCCGTTCAGACGAACCAGACCGATTTCCAACTCGAGAACGGCATGTGCGCGCTCGTCGGAAAGATGCTAGCTCTTGGGCTTCAGGAACAAGCGATCAAAGAAATGAGGATACTGAAGCGTAGGTTGGATGCTGCCACTTCAAAGGACGCGACCAAAACCACGAAGTCAACTTCAACCGAGGCTCAAAGTGCATCGCAAGTCGTCGCCGAGCTGCTTGACTACGATGGACCTATCCCTGACCAGAGCCTTCCCATCATTACTACCTGCCAAGTTCAAGTCCTCCGTCTCATCTCTCTCTCCAAGAGACCAGCTCAGATCGAGGCCGCACTACCATTTCTCTACCAATCGCACCCCTCGTCGCCACTCAACCTTTTACAAAGACTTGCGGAACTCAACGACAAGGAGGGTCAAAAAGCTGCCCGACAACTTGCTTCTCTATCACAAACTCTTCTCTCCTTAGCTCCGAGCGTCTCCAGCAAGGAAGACCATGTGGCTACCGAATCAAGACTGAGTCCCTCTCCCACCTCAGCTTTCCAGCTTCAGGTGCTGTGCTTCAAGGCTCAGCTTCGATGGTGGAAGTTGGCGGGACACCGGGGAGTTGTGGACGACGATATCCTCTCGCCATTTACACGCTGCATTCGGGCCTTTACAAGACGCCAGGCACCCGGAGACGGGACGACTTATACCACAATCGCGAAATCGTTCGAATCCCTCATGCAACTTGTTCAAGCTCAACCGTCAGAGCCTAAGAAGTCTTCCGAATCACCCCTGGCTTCCATCTACCAGTTGTTAGGAGTTGCGGCCCATGCTCAACGACAGTATGAGGAGGCGCATCACTGGTTCCAGCAGCTCAAGGCGTTCTTTCAGCCCGATCACGACTCTTTTGTTCGTGTGTGCTCGATTTCAGCACGACTGCTGGCTGCAGCTCTGAAGAAGCCCTCGCCCGATACTGACGCAGACCAGCTAGTTCTTGAGGTTGTAGAAAGCCTCGATGGCAGTCTAAGCGGGAGCGTTTCAGATCTTAATGAGCTGCTGGAGAGCCTTTCGCTGGCTCGACGATCTGCCGTCGGACTTCTGGTCAGCAAGATCAGCGAGAAGAGCTCAGACAGCTCGTCATCAAATGCCCTCATTGACCACCTCAAGACGTTCCTCACTCGGTATCCTCGGTTTGCCCGTCGATGGTTAGGTGCCCCACCCACAAGAGATTCCTCCGCGAAGCACCTTCTCCAGTTCGATCAGCGACGACAGGTTCTCATGCAGTCCATCAGCCAAGTTCTTGATGGTGCTCTCATGGTCGTCAACTCTGACATCCAAGCCAACTCAATCACCTGGCAGCAAATGGACGACACACTGCAAGACTGCGCCAAGCTCCTCGAGTCCGTTGCGGACCCTATGTTGTCCGCGCCACGGTCTGATCAGCTTGGGAGTTACTATGTTAAAATCTCGAGTCTTTACTTTTCGAAATTCACGCAATTACGAAAGGAGATTGGCAAGTCAAAGGATGTCAACAAGCAAATCTTGCAAACTCTCAGTCGTTCAATTGAGCTGGTCAAGGATCGCTCGCCGGCTCAGCAGGAAAAGGCTCAGCTCTCTGTCAAACTCGAGCTCTTTGCGGACCTCTGCAAGGGAGCTGGCCGAGGTAACGAAGCGGTCCGTACGTTGCGCTCGATCTGCACCAACATGATCGAGGAGGGGGCTCTGCTCAAGGTGACAACCGCAATGGCATCCCAGGCTCCGAGCATAGCTTGGTGTGTTGATGAGAAGGCTGAGACTCTCTCCCGAACACTGCGCTCGATCGCAAAGCTAGATCATTCTTGGAACGACTGGGCGTTTTTCTTGCCCGAGGCTGAACGCGCTGCTGTGCTTGAGCATCTCATGGAGGTTTCGAACGGCACATCTGCTCAGGGGAAGCCCCTCAAGGTGCATGATCCATGTGTAGAGGCACTTCTCCGCATCTATACCCTTGACCGTTTCCCAATTCGACGTCTCCGCGTCTTGCTTAAGCTTCTTTTCCAAAACCTTGGCGAGGAGAGTGAAATGGAGGAAATCGGAGCACTGGCCGGCGAGACGATGCAGAGGGCCGAGAGCAGGGCAGCTGGAGAGGATGCGTCTCTGGCTCTTTACGTTCCACATCTACAGGCATACCATGCCTCAGTCTCGGCCATGGCCGTGAGCGATGCGCCATTCCCAGCGGCCGCTATGAAGGGCGCCATCTCCTCCTGGAGATCGATGACCGAAGCCTGCCGGACTCGAGATGACCTACACGAGAAGATCGACAACCCCGATAACCTCCTTGCTCATTTGCAGTCTGCCAGCCAATTTGCGAGTCTCCGGGGTGAAAACAGCCTACAACTCTCCATTCTCGAACTCTCCACGACGATTTCCAAGGTGCTGGCGGAGCCGACTTATAATAACGTAATTCTTAATCACACCTTGTTAGCATCGCAGCACTTGAACATAGGACATTACTCCGAAGCAAAGAAAACCCTGGAGGTGACCAAGGAGCTTCTGGAACAAGCCGAAGGACCTTCTCGAGGAATCGTTGCTGCGTTCCACCTGTCTCAGGCGGAATACTTTGCTGGCATGGGCAACGTCGATGAAGCGTAAGTCTACTTCGAATGAACGCATTGGAGAACACGACTAACTGTGTATAGGAATTCCTCTCTGGCATTTGCCAAGGAAATCTACAACGGACCGGCTTCATCTTGGGCACTGTCCAAGTCACAAGCCAACCTGGCCCTCTCATTGGCTTCGTTCCTGGACTCTACTCTGGCACTCAAACAAGGACGGGTTCAAGACGCCCTGTCTTGTATCAAGTCCAGTGTTAGGCTACTTTCGCATGACTGGTCAAAGTTCGAGGCAACACCGTCACGGGGAACAACGCCCTGCGACTTGAACACATCTACCACCAGCATTGATAGTGTCAAGGCCAAGAGCTTGGGTCAGGTCGTCGGGCCACGATTCTGGGCTCTCGCCTTCCCGTTGCTACGCGGCCTTTTGCACATCTCCGCGGTATATGCCCATCTCGGCATGTTCCAGGAGACAATATACTATGCTGAATCAGCCCAGAAGATCGCCGAGAGCACAGGCTCGTCTCTGTATAGAGCACAAGTGCTGGCCTGGACTGGCTCGATCTACCACCGCGCTGGAAGGCTCGAGAAGGCTTTAGATTTTGGCAACGAGGCTGGTGAGCAGATACCAGAGGATATCTGCGTGTCTCGTATCCAACTCGCGTGCCAACTCAGTGATCTTTACCGAGACATCGGCGACGAGGACAAGGCGGCCAGGATGCTCAAGCTTGCTGAGGAGACCACCCAGCGTCTTGGGGACCAGGGCAAGCTACCAAACGGATCAGAGGGCAAAGAGAAGCCTACAATCACAACTACCAAGGGACGAAGCACCGTGGCTACCAGGACAACACGAGCTACCAGAACCACTCGGGCCAAGGCTGCTGTCACCCCTGCGCCGCGAACTCGAAAGCGAGCACCGGCGGCGAAAACTCAAGCGGCTCCCTCCCTCGAGGTCCTCAATCTGCCCAAGGACGTGTACCAGGCGTCTCTAATGGCTTCGGTCATTCTGTCTCGGGCCTTGAGCTTCATCAACCAGAAGGACTGGGCATCGGCTTTGTCTACACTGGAGCACGCCAAGGCCCTTCCTAAGCTCTTCGGGGCCCTATCGCAAGAGCAGGTTGTCACCGCGATCTCCCTCATCGGCCATAGCACGGAGCAGATGATTCACGATCCGGTCTTCTCTGTTGTGCAAGATTCAACCATTTCGTTCCCGGCCGTCTCACCCTCCGACAAGACCTCTTCCGCCAGAGTATCTCTGAGCCAGACTCCGCCTCGGAGGGGCCGGGCTGTAGCTGGAAGCTCAGACAGAAAGGGTTCCAAGGAGCGCGGTGTGCCTGCGTTTGCGAATGCCCTGAGACAAGCCCAGGAGTTGCTTCTTGAGGCACATGCCTCGACTCTGTCCACTGCCAGCAGCACCATGGTCCATCGCATCTCCGCGCTTCTGCAAAACACAGTTATTCTGCTCTCTGCTACTTCAACTACCCAGTCGAAGGTTCTTGCCGGTTCCGGCTTTGCGACTTTCTCCGTGGACCTGGCTCGAAACGTCACTTGGAGGCGAGAGCAAAGCACCCTCATCAAGGACGGTGCTCAACTGAGGTCTCGTGAGCCAAATCCTGGTCATTCCTTGAGACGGGTGAGTCTTGGACTCACCACGGAGATGGCCAAGTTCCAGAAGAACTACGTCGAGCTTGTCCCCGACAACTGGAGCGTTATCTCCATCTCTCTCAGCGATAACCGCCACGACCTGTGCATTACAAAGTTCCAAGCAGGACATAGTCCGTTCATCCTACGACTGCCTCTCGAGCGAGCAAACTCCCGCGATGCAGATTCGGAAGTATTCAACTTTGAGCACGGCCGTGAAGAGATGATGGAGATTATCCAGCTCGCCAACGAGAGCAGCCATTCTGCCAGCCGGGACTTCAGTGCCAAGGGCGCGAAGAGTGCTTGGTGGGCAGAACGCGATGCGCTGGATACACGACTGCAAGAACTCCTGAGCACCATCGAGACGACGTGGTTAGGCGGCTTCAAGGGCATCTTTTCTCAACACGAGCGACGACCCGACTTACTTGCACGCTTCCAGAAGAACTTCCAGCAAATGCTCGACAGCAGTCTGCCGTCTCGAAACAGAATGCGCGGGAAGAGGGCAGCCAAGACGCCCAAGGTCTCGCTCGACCCTCGGATCTTGGACCTGTTCATCGGCCTGGGAGACCCAACCGATCCGGACTGCGACTTCGACGAGGCTCTCAACGACCTGCTCTACTTTGTGGTGGACATCCTCCAGTTCCACGGAGAGCGAAACGCCTACGATGAGATTGACTTCGACGGCATGGTGGTGGAGACGTACGATGCGCTTCGAGGCTACTATGCCGCTACCAAGAACGGTGCAGCGCGGATGGATGATGCGCACACTGTCCTCGTCCTGGACAAGGCGCTCCACGCCTTTCCCTGGGAGTCTATGCCCTGTATGGACGGTCTCCCAGTCTCGCGGGTGCCATCACTGGCTTGCTTGAGGCAGCTCATCCTCGAGTCTCATCCTGCGAAGACCGCTAGGGACGACGACGAGCCTCGAGACTTGCCGGAGGGACACTACGTCTCTGCCGACCGTGGCACGTATATCCTCAATCCCTCGACAGATCTGAAGAACACCCAGGGCACATTCCAACCCTCTCTGAAGGCCCTGTCCTCCTGGAATGGGATCGTCAACCGGGCCCCTGAAGAAGCCGAGTTCGAACAAGCGCTGTCGAACTCGGAGATCCTTCTGTACTTTGGTCACGGCAGCGGCGCGCAATATGTCCGCGCCAGGACCATTCGCCGTCTGGAGAAGTGCAAGCCTGCGACCTTCTTGATGGGCTGCAGCTCGGCGGCACTCACCGAAGCGGGGGAGTTCGAGTGCTACGGCCCCGTGTGGAATTACATGATGGCTGGGTGTCCCGCCGTAGTAGGCACATTGTGGGATGTGACCGACCGTGATATCGATCGATTTGCGGGCCGATCGTTTGAGGAATGGGGATTGGTCCCCAAGGGAACATTCCAGGAGGAGAAGCGAGGCAAAGGGAAGGCCAAGGCCACTTCGGATGACGAGTCCGACGACGGAGAAGATCAGGTCGCGCGCGATTGTTCGCTGGTGGAAGCGGTTGCGCGTGCTAAAGAGGCCTGTCGCTTCAGGTATTTGAACGCGGCGGCCGTGGTGCTCTACGGTATCCCAGTATATATCAACAGGGGAAGTGAGTGAAGGACGCAAGCGTGTATAGAGACGCGTCATGCCCGGGGAGGGGGGAGGGGGAGGAGTTGTTCATTCTGCACAGCATACCATAGACCGGGCATAAAATATGTACATAGCATAGCATCGGGAGGCGTTGGACATTCGGGGCCGTTGGCTATCTAGGTCCCTGATGAATTGAAGTTTTCTGAATGACCCATCTACGAATACGAAACAAGAGTGTTGAAACAATGATGACGGGTGGTATAGGAGGCGGTTAATCCCGGCGTGGCATGATGTCGTGCCGGATACCCATGTCTCGGAATATGAGGCTCAACCAGGGAGTATTGTTGGGATTCATGTTGATGATAAGTCTCAATGTTGAAAGGGACTTGGTAGAAAGCCGACACGAAGCGGGCAGAAACTACGGATAGACATGACCTATCACATTGAGGCCGCATTGGCCGTGGCCCATCCATACGTCCGAGGAGAAGTCGGATTCCCAGCCTTCACGTTCCCAGTAGCACGTGGGAATGTGTCTGAGCTTGTGAAATTTTAGAAAGCGAGATGGGAGTTCCATTGCAGGTGGAGCAAGGGAGGGGTCCTTTTGACTTTCAAATCAAATGCCAAACCTCTTAACAATGCCGCCGTCGAGGGAGAGAAGAGGGTATAAGCAGCTATTTCCGAGGCGTGGGTTCGTTCATCTTTGGTTCAGGGTAAAACGAAGACAAGGGTTGGTGGGGGCCACGTAGTTGTAGCACTCTAGCAGAGAGTGACTGAAGCTTGGTTTTGCTGCGTGCACGTTGAAAAAAAAAAAATTGTCGAATTGAGTTAATGACATCTGACAAGGTTAACGCAGCAAGCGAGATGTTGGTTGGGAGGGTATTAGGCTGGGAGGAACGAAAGAGAAGGTAAGAGAGGCATGGAGGCGAATGAGAACATGGCTAAAGTGAGGGGAGCTTGGGCCGATGACAACAGCATGACCTCGATTCTGCTGGCAGCCATGCTGAAGACGCCGAAAGAGTGTGGTGACAGCCCGACAGGGGAGGGTGGCATTCGTGCAACAGGGGATCGGGGAGAAAAGGGACTTGTCACCAAGAGGGGTCGAGACTCGAGGGCTGTTTGTGCCGTTGTCCATCTCGTCCTTGTCTAACGTCGAGACACGGGTGAGTACATGTCAGTACTGTCATGTGCTGGTAACCCGTCGAGGTCTTGTGTATTCCTAGGTTGTATTGTGTAGGTGCGCGAGCGCTAAGACTCGTAGGTATCACCAGGAAGGGGGACGGGCTACAAGATGCTGTTGTGCAACGTTCCGGAAAGAGGGGGAGGGGCGGAGATAGGAGTAAGAGGGCTGAGAGATACACGTGTGTATTTGAACTTATCGTGATGTGCATTGTTTCCACAGAGAGCTGCATCGGGAATGGGTTTGGACTCGAGCAGAACATCTTGTCAGGCCAGCATGTCCACTCCATCACATCATCAATGATCCCAGCCGCCGCCTCCTCTTCTCGTCCTTGGCGCCTTCTCCGCTCTCGTTCTAGCCCGACGCAACTGAACTGTTGGCCTCTCCGGCGTAGACAATGGGTGCCAGGCTATCAAGCTGTCATTCACATTATTAACTCGTAGCGTCACGGGTTGTGCGTCATAGTTGAGTAGGTTTTGCGTCCCGAACAATAGCGCCGTTATCCCGAACGTGACGATCGATGTGGATCCTCAGATTTCGATTCTCAGGGCACAATCTCAATGTTGCAGCTCGATGATCATCCTGATGCGTTATACTGTAGCCCCAGAAACCGTTGTGATCGCCCGTGGAGTACAGTTGGCCGTTCATAGCCTTGAGGCAGGGATGGTAGCATCTGACTACGGACTGAGGGCCACAGTCATGCTGCGAGTGACAATTGTCATATGGGTGTTCCTCTTCGATACAACCTTACCAATGTCTTGGTCGATTTGCTGAGGCATCCTGAGCTGTCAGCGTCAATGTGGCGCGGTTTCCCCTAGTAGAAAAATATAAGGCCCTTTGGGTATTCAACTCTAAGTCATCGAGGATATATATTTCGTCAGAACCCTGCGATCTAGGCCCGTTATTTCGTTAGCGATCCCAAGGCCCTCAGTAGATTCGCATCCTCTGGGTTATCGGGAGGGCCTCGCTAGCAAAGCTAGCCGGCGTGGGCCTCATGCAGGAGTATGCAGAAGTACGCAATGGCTCATTCTAACAAAGAGCTGAAGAAACTGGAGGCGCTGTAGACAATATCAGGTGTGTAGTACGATGGTATCTACGGTACAGTAGTTGGCAGTTGAGTTGGTGCGGGTGGGTCTGTCTTCGCAGCTGCTTCACTGAGAGAGCATTATGGGAGGGAGTTTTGGCATTCGTAACCTGAAATGGATCCTGAGGAAGAGCATGGGTTGAGCGGAAAAGATTTCAGCGGGTTACTTACCTGGGTAAGGTCCATCTGAAAATCATGGTGGTTATATCAGAACTGACAGAGAGGGACCCCAAAAGCGTTACAGGGAGGTTGTGCCTATCACAAGCCAACGAGTACGGCAAGCGACAAGTCAACTCTCCGATCTCTCCTATACTATAGTATTCGGCGATTCACTGAGATTTGGTGTTCTGCGGATGTGCGAACCATCTCCTCTCAAGTGCTGCGCAAACACACAGTCTGCGTTGCGTTGCAGCGTTCTGTTATGCAGCGTCTATTCTGTAGCGTTGCAAGCGGGCCTGCAACACGCCTCAAGAGAACAGGCGCTTGGACACGGCCCTGTCAAGCGATGGGTGACGCCACCAGATGAGAGCGTGTGGTGGATTGTACTGCAGCATTGCAAGCTGAGCCTTGAGGTGCGAAGGCTGCGAGTGCATGTGGCCGTGCGCAGCGTCTCGTTGTCATGCTGTGAGATGTCGTTCTTGGACCGGGCCTCGCTGTCAGCCGCCTCGTGGAAGCGTGTGCGTAGTGCCTATGCATATCCGCAGTGACAGACTAAGTGTACATGGAGACGTTGCGCATGGTCACGGGAACTTCCAGCGGAGGAGGCTGAGCAGCTTCCTGGATCAGGGATGCTGGTAACGGCGATAGTGAAGCGGAGTTTTTGGCTCCGACGCGAGATCTTGTCCCGTTTGCCTTCGTCCCGACGCAACGCTGGCGGCCGGCTGGTTGGCTAGCAGGTTGGTTCATCGGTCCAGTTCCAGTGTTCTTGGTTGATGTCTCCCTCCACACCTTTCAAATTGATGTAATAAAGTCCCCGAGATCTGCTGCCCTTGGTACTGCAAGTCTGCGCGAGTCAGTAGGAAGCTTGTCCCAACGATGGCTGAGTATAAAGTTTAATGACAAATTAAGGGTACCACGCACTTAACAGCTTGGAGTCTGAATCCTGATAATTCATTGCCACGAAATTCGGGACTCAGTGAACTTGTATTCGGATTTCTTGTCATCGAAGCGTTGGGCGGTCCCAGGGATACCCAAAGAGTATGCCACACCCGCCCCCGCCCTGTTCCCTCGAATCGCATCTCTGAACGCCAGCGAGCGGATCGTATCATGCACGCTCCCTTGTCCTACCCTTCAGCATGGATGCAGGATGTCAGAATGCAAGGTAATCTGCCTATAAAGTACCGTCTTTGTCCCGTGCTATTGCAGGCTGGGTTGCAATAGGCCATAATAGGCCCAGACAAATAGCGAGCGAGCAGAAACAAAGCAAGGAGAACGGGTGAAAGAGTATGCAAAGAAAGCTCTGTCTGGTGAGGCTTGGGCGGTAACCTTGGCAGCCTAGACTTCGCAGTTGAACTGTATGGCAGTCTAGCCCAGTATTAAGATGTCAATGGACTACGGGACGCAGTGGACCTCTGCCACGAAGGGAATGTACTGGACGTACCAATAACTCACCCTGCTTGCACATGCTTGTGTTTGTCTGTTTTCTTTTTTTCTTTTTTCTTTTTTCACTTTCCGTTTCCCTGCAAACCCCCCAAGACCGCCCAGCTAGCCACTTGAAACTTCGGTAGGATGTGCTTGGAACCCTGGGCTGGCTGTAATATGCGTCTCGCTTACTGGATGGCGCCTCAAGAGCTTGGTCCATGAACGGGACGTATCAACGGCGGAAAGTTTAAACAGTCGTAGGCATCCTCTAATTAACTGAGTGTAGCTCTAGGTCGATATGTTTAATTTCTCGGCTCGAATTGCGAAATAGGGTGTTGTCTGGCGGGCTGGATCTTCAGGAGTTTCATGACAAGGGACCGCTGGTACCCAGCAAAAGGGGAGCTTTTTTCACTAGCTGTAGATTGCAGGAAGAACCCTGCTTCTCACAGCCGATCGTTAACGAAAGCATCCAGTGACATTTGTTGCTGGAGACAGTTAACTGGATTAGTGCCCAGACCTATGTGAATCAAAACTGTCTGTGATAGTGTCAGATAGAATACGCGATGCTCCTCTACCCAGTAAACTCTGACCTTGAGAACTTGAAGGCGCACCAAGAGGAGGCTCTAGTGGCGGTTGTGAGAAGATCTTGTCTCCATGATTGCTTACGAGTGAACGATTGACGTGTTTGCGCGGTGTGGAGTGCTGTGTTGTGCTTTGCTGTACATTGTCGCCTGTGGTCTTTAAGTTGTGGTGGGTGTGTTCTCCGTAAGAATGGGAGGATCTCTCTTGTTAGGTAACTTACTCTAGTGAGATGGATTCGTGATCTGGAGCACCTTCCTTCCCGTCAGTCACAGTCAGCTTGCCCCATCCTCCTTCCATTGAAGCGGCAGGTACGGACAGGCCTCAGTACTAGATGGAGGTTAAGGTACAGGTGGCATTTCTTCCTCCCGCCCCGTCCTGTCCACGAGGAAGGTACGTCTTCTCGGTCCAACGCAAGTCATGGAAGGTACCTCAAGGAACGGGTCTCAACTGAAAACACCGGGCAATATTCGTCGATTTTCCCTCCAACACCTTGACGAAGCTTCTTGTTGTCTCTTCACCCATGCCACCCCCAACCTCGATCCAATTCGACTCGCTCACCACCACCACCACCACTACACCCCGGGCCGGCCTACACCCTGGACAACACAGGACAGGACCGCACTGGTACCCGCAGCCCACTCACACCAAATCTGGCTCTTGCAGTCACTGTCCCGCGTCATCTACGAAGCAATCGCCCTTGGTGTAGTTAACACCGACGCTGACGCTGGCTTCGCGTAGGCACTGATGGCCCTCGCACCTTGAGCAGCGAGCACGCCGCAGCACGCACCACGCACCACACACACACAAACACTGGTGTCCACCCACACGCCCCCCTTGTCCGCCACTACTACTCTGTTGACGCCCATCCCCGTCCAGGCTCGCCGGCGTCGCTCGAGTATGGCCAGGGTTCCTCGCTGCTCGACGCCAACAACGCAGGCGTTTCTTTACCCCACAGTCGCACGCTGCGGTCGTGAGCGGCGGCCTATCGTGCCCTCTACTTTTTCTTCAAGGTCTTGTCTCCACCCAGCGAGCCTTAAACCCCAGCTTCGACGGCTCATCCTCTCCCACCCAGCGCCCCGTCCTCTAATTCTCCCTCTTACATCTTTCCAGGCGACGACCGGTGTTGATTTTCTGGCGACCCAAGCAATTCACCCTCACCCAAATCCCCGCTGCCGTCCACAACTTCGCCTCGCGCATTGTGTCCCGGCGTGGCCGTTGTCGCCATCAGACTTCTCTCCATCCCACCGGCAGGGACCCAGTCACTTGCGGATTGCCCCAGTCTCAGTGCGGGGAGGTGCTGAGTACCTAATAAGTTACATACCCAACCCGACGCTTCCTCATCTGCCTACGAACCGCCGGTCCGCACGGCAAAGTCTCGACGACTCATGAAGATTCCCCCCCTCCAGCGCCGCCCTCCTACTTCCACGTCCTGTATCAAGCCTTCGCCAGTCTCCGCCTCGGCTCCCGCCCAATTGCACCACTGCCCTCTGTGCTGTCAGGCATAGTTCTTGACCCGACCGTAACTTCGGCCTCGGAGTGTGTCGCAGAGGGCTTCGGCAACGTCATGTCGCCCAGCCGCCGCAACTTGGATCCTCATCAATTCCACCATGCTCTGCAGCGTCTCGACTCTAGCTCCCAACTCTTCCACAATACGTCCGACTCACATCCTCACCCACGCGACCACCCTGCTTTAATGGACGCCCCCCGTTTTGACGACTTCTCATTTCCCTTCCCGGCAAACTCCAATCAACCATCCCTCATCGCCTTGCCGGACCAAAACAACGGCGCACAACCCCACGACTCCTTCCCCCAGCACCCTTCACATTCGATTCCCTCCATGCATGGGCATAGCATTGGTTTCGGCGCGGCCCATTCGGACCACCGGAGCCTAAGTAGGGACGGCTCTGATGCAGCACCAGACAAGAATTCCCCCATCGCTAATTCCCTTGAGGACTCGGTGGCTGATGAATTCGGGTTGTCGTCTCATGGTCGCGCCGATGGCACTGATTTGGGCGGGAAAGTCAAGGAGGATAAAGCCGATACGGTGCCCGCGTGGAGCGAATTGAAGACAAAAGCTGGCAAGGAACGCAAGCGTCTTCCCCTTGCTTGCATCGCCTGTCGCCGTAAGAAGATCCGCTGCTCAGGCGAAAAGCCAGCTTGCAAACACTGTTTACGCTCACGCACTCCTTGTGTCTACAAGGTCACCACTCGCAAGGCGGCGCCCCGCACAGATTACATGGCTATGTTGGACAAGCGACTCAAGAGGATGGAAGAGCGCATCATAAAGGTCATCCCCAAGTTCGAACAAGATACTACCTCCTCCATCACTCGTGCTGTGGTGAAACCAGCAATCCCCGGTACCCTCCCAGCGACCAAGCCCGCCTCCAGAAAGCGTGGTGTTGAGGAAGCTTTTGGGGCAGACCTGGAGGCATGGGCCAAGGCACCATCAAAATCCAAGATCCCCGGCGACGACAGGCCAAATACCCTTCAAGTTCAAGAGACTGAGGAGAACAAGCTGTTGCATGAGGGTTCCGACGCGCTGCCTTCCAAGGAGATGCAGGAGCATCTTGCCGAGATCTTTTTTGACAACATATATGGTCAATCTTATCACCTCTTGCACAAACCGAGCTACATGCGGAAGCTGAAGTAAGTGGCCCAACTGCTCTATTTTACAGTTTTATGTACTAACGTCTTGCAGGAACAACACCTTGCCCCCTGTTCTCATTCTCTCTGTATGCGCCGTGGCTGCCCGCTTCGCTGGTAATCCTCAGCCACGTCAATTCATGCGCGGCGAAGAATGGGCGTCGCACGCACGGGAAATTTGTACCAGAAGATATGAGTGGCCCAACCTCACAATTCTGACCTGTCTCCTGATTCTCGGGCTTCATGAGTTCGGCACATGCCAGGGGGGCCGTAGCTGGGCTCTAGGCGGACAGGCAATCCGGATGGCTTTTGCCCTCCAGTTGCACAAAGACCTCGAGTTTGAACCCATGGGACGGAACGGGAAGAAGACGCAGCTCAGCTTCATTGATCGCGAAATTCGAAGGCGGATAATGTGGGCCTGTTTCCTGATGGATCGCTTCAACTCATCAGGGACAGATCGACCTATGTTCATTAGGGAAGAGACGCTGCAAATCCCGCTGCCTATCAAGGAGAGGTACTTCCAGCTGGACATGCCGGCACCTACCGAAACACTAGATGGCCGGGTTCTTAACCCCGCTATGCCTGGTGATGGGCAGCCTTCTAACGCCCGTGAAAACATGGGAGTTGCAGCATACTTGATTCGGACCATTGCGATTTGGGGGCAAATCATCAACTATTTAAATCAAGGTGGCAAGGAATTGGATTCTCACGAAATGTGGGAACCCGAGTCCAAATTCACGAAGCTCCTCAGCGATGCTGCGGGCTTCGAATCCGCTCTACCACCGTCGCTGAAATACTCGGCAGAGAACGTCGAAGTACACAAGACTGAAAACACGGCCGCTCAATTCTTCTTTGTACATGTCTGCATTCAGCAGAACATTCTTTTCCTAAATCGGGCGGCTATGTCTGCGTCCAACGAATCGAGTCGAGAAAACGTCCCTCAAGACTACTTCGCGGAAGCTAGCAGGCAAACGATCATTGCGGCCAACCGAATTTCCGAACTTCTCGGGGAAGCCGAGAGGCTGCGACTGTTTGTCTCAGCCCCCTTCGCAGGCTACTGTGCTTTCTCCTCGACAACGGTCCATATTCTGGGGCTTCTCTCGCGGAACGCTTCGATGAAGCCCGTAGCCGAGGCCAACCTGACCATCAACGTCAAGTATCTACATAGGATGAAAAGGTACTGGGGGATGTTCTACTGGATGGTCGAGAACGTCCGTTCGCAGTACCGGAACACCATGGACGCCATACAAACCGGCAACTTGTCTACTCATGAAAGGACCACACTGGTGTCTATTCTCCAGTACGGGGACTGGTTCAACCGATATCCACACGGTCTCTCAGATGCCGAATTCATGGATCCTGCCACCGTCAGGAAAAACGACGAGGGGGCCGACGGGGTTCTTGAAGCAAAGCCAGAACTGCAATCAGTGGAAGAGTTTATTTCAACACTATCCCCGTCGCAAAATAGCGAGCAAAGGGAGGTTAGCCGAGCTACGATGTCCAAACGCAAGTCCATCTCCAAGAAATCAGCAAGCGCAGGGGTTCAACAAGGACAACAGCTGGATCCGATGACTAGTGGAGACCTAGGTGGGCAAGCTGTGCCGGATCAGAGGGGGATCGGCCCCCAGCAGCAGCGCAGGTTCTCTGGTGCGCTGGGTGGTCAAACCAGCGGTTCAACGGGCTTCAGCCCGCTTACTGTGCCACATTCGCAAACAGCATCATACAGCAACACGATGTCACCTATAAGCCCCGGCAATGTGGCATTCCCACACCATGCGCACGTCCCATCCTTCTTCCCTCCTGATCTGCTTATGAACATCAACCAGCAAGCAAATGGTGCCCTCCAACCGCTGGACCGGCAGCTCGTTTTTGGCGGGTACGGGATGGAAGCTGTCGAACCGCTACCCAGTGGGCATAACATAATGGACGGCGTCGACTGGGACAGCATCGCGGGCGTCCATACCATCCGAGGTCCCCAAGGACAAGGCCGTCGAGCCAGTGTCAAAAGCGGCATGAATGGGCAAGTGCCTGGTCCTGTGGATGGATCAGCCCATTTCAACGGACAGGAGGGGTCGTCGGCATGGTTCATGCCCTTCAATTTGGAGCCACCGGAGATGCCTCAGGATATGGCTCTTGGTGTCGGAAACGTCGACGCATTTACAGGCATGTTCAACGGAGGGGGAAGTGGCTTGACGACGCCGAACCCCCTGGGTGGGTTACAGCACGGTCCCTAGGAGGGACGACGTGAGTATGCCGCCCAACTCGCCATGTACTGCCGGCGGACACAGCAACAAAAAAGGCACTTGAGATGAAGCACCAACAAACCCGGACGGAACCAACTCATAGTCACATTTTTTACAGGGAGAGAAGGGTGTGTGTGAAAGAAGAAAACCCTGTGCTTGCCTTTCTTTTCTAGATTTGGAACATAGGAATCAGCAAATCGAGAAAACATACCAACAATACCTTGATCGTCATGTTTATCGTTAGGATGGTCTTTTCTTTGCAATGATTCGAGTTGCGCATATATTGGGATGTTTTGTGCTTTCCTTCTGGATACCATCAGCTTGCAATTGGTGAAGGGGTGGTCCTTGTGACGAGGCCATTTTAGAAGTTATCATGCTGAAGCGCGCTCACCCTTGTATAAATAAATGACGGTCTTGAAGCTGGAGCGACTTCGATGAGGATGTGCTGGCTGGATGAGAGACCGAGGACATGTACTGTACACTGCTATCAGAAATTAAGGAATATCCACAAATATGTCAAACTTTGGACCATGACTGAATGCACCTTTTCAGTAGTAGTTCACCTCGTCATATCTCTACATGTAGAATAGCCTAGCTAATGGTTCACTAACAACGGATACTTCTGATTGAACGAATATTTATCAAGTGTTCCTCTCACCCCTCTGCCTTGAATTGCGTGTTGTGCATGCCAGATGTTAATAAAAGAGGAGGAATTGTAACTTGGTGATGAGGAATTTGATTTCCTTGCCCACTCAGATATACATCTACCTGCCCGTCTACTGTCTGTGTTCAATCACACTAGAACAAGACGAAGTGCATATTGTAATAGCATTTATTTGTTAAATAACCGAGCCAAGCAAAAGGGACCAAGTCTTTCAGCAATTACTCCTGGGTTTGTTGGGACTGCATGTTATGCGGTAATCAGGACAGGTACTGTACATGAGGCGATACATTATATGGTATTGTGGTCCCCCAGGAATATTTATCCCAATTCACACCAAGTCCTCTTGTTCTCGGTTTAAATAACTTTTCACATTTGTCATACACTTCGGCCCAGTCCATATAAAAGAAACCCAC